>OY979630.1:18400000-18800000 GCA_963855885.1 Coenonympha glycerion | reverse complement strand
TGCAGGTCGAAATCAATATAACTGGTGGTTATCTAAAACCACCACGTTACATTTGGCGCCCTAACGTAAAAAACCCACCCGACTAGCTAAATTTTGACCGCGTTAAATAGAAATTAGTGCTGTGTAAAACAAAAATATAATAATCGCGTCGCGCTCGAAAACTCTCGACACGCGGAACAAACTCCGCACCGCGCCGCGTAAATAAAATAAAACAAGGAGGTAGGAACGATCGCGCGCAAACGCAGCGGTCGTAGGTACACCTGCGCCGTGCATATTGTAGAAGCGTAATTTCACAAGAATCTTCGTAACGGAATAGGGTTACGGAAGATACCGAGCCGATAAAGGCAATCTAGATAGACTTCATCGACAAAGATCGAATTTAAATCTTAATCTCGTGGAGAGAAAAATAGTAAATTTAAATATTTAATCTACGGGCACCGGAGAAAACGGTAACGATAGATAAAAAGCCGAAGTACGCATTCTATAGGGCTTCCTCGAAATAACTCGAATATTGAGCCAAAGTATCGCACGGGCGAATAAAGATATTAGAAAATTATAAGTAAAAAGTATAGATAATAGATTGAATGAGTTAAAATAATATACTCGGCAACGCGGCCAAAACAGGGTAGTTAAACAAAAACTCGCGGAGAAACGTTCGAACGAAATCGGTAAACAAGTGTACCATTGATATAGAAAATAAATAGATACCGCAGGAAAACCGTAGATATACGAAACACCCGGGAAAGATAGGGACCCTTCTGAGTCGGTGTGATTTCTCGCTGCTCGAATCGGAAGGTTTAGAAAATAGGGAATCTTCTCCGTCGGTGTGATTTTTCGCTGCTCGATTGAGAAGAATAGATAAAAAGTAGGCAGGGACCCTTTCAAGTCGGTGTGATTACTCGCTGCTCGAATTGGAAGGTGTAGAAACTAGTTAGATCACAGGATAGGATCGTGACTAGTCCCAAACGGAAAACGTCTACAATTAGGAACCGTCTAGGTCAGGACGACCCATCGCGACGCGAGTAGACAGTCCTAATAAAATAAATAGATGTAAATCGTCCCAAAAATAGAAAAATAAAATAAAAAGTTTTTAAAGCGTAATTAAAATTAAATAAGAAGACAGTTCGATATCGCATAGAAATAAAATGAAAATAAAAACGTATAATATAGTACATAGTTTGAATAAAACACTATTTATAAATATATAATAATCAGAAAAAAGCAAATAGTAATCATTTCTCACTAAAACGTGGAGGAAGGTGCATGCAAAAAAAAAAATAAGAGTAGATAACATAAAATAAAGAAAAATTTTGTAATAAAATAAATAAAAACTATAATAAAGTATTAGAATAGTACGAAATAAAGAAATTTGTCTAAGTAAAACGCAAAGTGAAATACGAAAATAGGTATAATAAATTACATATATATATATAAAAAAAAACTTAGAGTAATATATTATTTAATATAGCATAAAATAGTAAAATTAAGAATAAAATATGAATAATTGGCACAAGATCTTTATCTAAAAAAAAAAAAAAAAAACTTGTATATAAAAAAAACCTTAGAGCAATATATCATTAGCTGAAGAAAATTTTTCACAAGGAAAAATCAAAGCAAAAGAGCAAAATGGGAGGAAAACGAAATCAGAGAATTCGATAAGGCCATATCAAGATAGAAAATAGAACTTGAACCTGGGGAGACCCCCTCGAGTTCTTAGAGAGATTGAAAGAATCAGCAGACACTTTAAATGTCAGTAAAGACGAAGTCTTACACTCAGTACCTTGATAGGAAGCATCCCTATGGTACCGCGGTAACAGTCAAAATTTGACAATGTTGCATTATTATCCTCAAAAAAAAAAAATAAGGAAAAATGTACATAGATGTAAATATAGCTAGAAAAATATGTATAGAAACAATGGCCATTGGAATAAGAAAACATTAGAAATAAAATATAGATTAAATTAGAAAACATTAGCATAATCAAGAATAGAATAAGAACATTAGAAAAAAAAACAACGTTGGAATTAGCATAATAGAATAACAAAAAATCATTGGAATAAGAAAACATTAGCATAATCAAGAATAGAATAAGAACATTAGAAAAAAAAAACAACGTTGGAATTAGCATAATAGAATAACAACAAAAAACCATTGGAATAAGAAAATATTAAAAAAATATTTATATATATATATATAGATCAGATATAGTAGGAAACATTAGCATAATCAACAATAGAATAAGAAGATTAGAAAAAATTATAGGAGTAAGAATACGTTATAAACACATTAGAAGGTTAATAAATTGGAATAAAAACACTAGAATATAAAAATACTGTAAATATACCTAGAATGAAATATGCAAGTTACATAGAATACAAGAAAACACAGTAGATAATAAGAAAATGTGCAAATATCAAGAATACTTCATAGAATAGTAAAACTTATTAAAGAAATAGAAACACTAAAACAAAAATGAGTTAAGCAAGTAAGTCTGTAAATTAAGTAGACTAATAACGCACAGCAAGTATAAATCAAATAAACAAGAATTAATGATATTTAAAAATACGAAAGGTACCCTCAAGTAAAGAAATTTAAGAATCAATGTTACAAGAAAACTACAAATTCAGCCATTCCGTAAAATTATCGTCGTCATCCTTCATCGACACGCTTCGAACTAGGAATTATCAACGACGAGAAATTATACGAACCCGAACATTCGATGACAAGCTATCCTCGCGTAAAAACAAAAAAAAAATAAACAGTTAAAAAAAAATGAAGAAAGTTATAAAATGGTATAACAATGAAATATTTAAGAAGCCAAGGGAGGCATCTAGAGAAAGTTATACAAGGTCAAAAGGACCAATCGGGCCAAAAGGGCCATAGAAATCATACGTATGAGGGAAAATTTAGTACCTATAATCAAACCGGGAAAGGCATCAAGATATAGGTATTCCGGGTCAAATGTGGCCAACTAGACATAGCAAATCTCATCGGTATAGTTATTTTGGCATAGGCGTGGCGGGCTATCCTAGAAAATATACAAAAGTGTTCAGGGTGAAATATGGCAATCAAATAAATAAAAAGGTTTTAACGTAGCAAGATTGTAGCAAAACCAGAGAGAAGAAAATAAAAGTATTCGGATCTTCGGCCAGATAGGGCCATCAAAGAGTAGGCATCATCGACGCAATTCGACACCAGCCATACTAAGAGGAACGAATAAACCAAAAGCAAGCAATGCCAAGTTAGGCTTCATTAACAGAAATTGTAATTAAAACAGGGGCCATCGAGCCCACATGAAAGCAAGGAAAACGGAAATGACAAATTAGTAAACTAACAAGAAAAATAAACCAAGTATACCCCAGAAGGGACAATTCAGAAATTGAAACATTTTATAAAAAGCACAAGCAAGTGCTACCAAAGAAAATAGCACCTCTAACTTTGGATTTTTTTTACAGGTAAAAAAAATCTTTCTGGGAAGAAGGGGAGTGTGACGGAGCAGAGCCGCCCGTCACATCAGCATCGCATGAAGCGGCGGGTCGAGCCGCGCGCCTACAACCAGGCGCAACCGTGACGTCACCAGCCGCGGCCGGCAGCTCGCTCCCCCGCGCCGCCACCGCACCGGCAGCGCGCCCCACCCAGCGATCACCTATATAAGCCCGCGCACGCAGAGCGCAGCGGGCTTCTGTTCCGACAACGCGACGGCTTGATTACCCTCGGGTCGTTGCGGGGCAGAAGACCCCCAACCCCCAAGTCCATCAGACGGAGGTTGGCTCCGGCACCTTCCGCGCGAATAAAGAATATTATTCGATTTCAAACCGACAGAATCGTGAACGCATTCCCAACTGGGTACTCCCGTGACTCGACCCCAGAGACGTGATTTAAATCTCCGTGCCAATCGTGCTAATTTGCGATAAGTAATGCTTGTACCGTTTGTAAATCACAATAGCCTGTAAGTAGATTTCTAAGTACGTTAAAGTGTATATTTGCATGCCCTGAAAGGTTAATAAATAATCATTGTTGTTAATCGTGGATTTTATTAATCTCTGTTAGAATACGAAATACCTTTAGTCTCTGCAGGTCGAAATCAATATAACTGGTGGTTATCTAAAACCACCACGTTACAACGTCATCCAGAAAATCCGCAAAGCGGTAGACGCGAAGTCATCTGGCATTCGAGTCGACAGGCTGAGAAAGGCGAAAGAGAGGAAAGTGGTACTGGGCTGCCAATCTAAAGACGAGCTAGCTAAAGTCACAAAAAAGCTGCAGTCTGAGCAACCAGCACTGCTTATCGAACAGAAAGAAAATAAAGATCCTCTAGTCATCTTGAAGAACGTACTGAGTGTAAACACAGACGATGACATCATAGCAGCGTTGAGAAGCCAAAACGCCCATATACTGGGAGACATACCCGAGGCGGACTATAGGGCGACCGTGCGGTACCGCAGGAAGGCACGCAACCCGCACGAGTGCCACGTGGTGCTTCGAGTGTCTCCGCGAGTATGGCAATGCCTTACGTTAGCGGGCCGGGTCCACGTAGACCTACAGAGGGTTCAGGTGTGCGACCAATCTCCACTGCTCCAGTGCTCAAGGTGCCTTGCCTATAGGCACGGCAGGAAGTCTTGCACGGAAACGGCAGATCTCTGCAGTCACTGCACAGGGCCGCACCTGCGCAAAGACTGGCCGCTCTGGAGAGCGGGAGATTCTCCCATTTGTCGCAACTGCACCCTATCAAAGCTGGACAAAAGCGACCACAACAGCTTTGACAACGACTGTCCCGTTAGAAAGAAGTGGGACAGATTAGTTAGGGTCAACGTGGCCTATTGCTAAAGGCGTCCCGGGCGTTCCATCACAGCCGAACAATAATTATAAGTACATAGCCCTCCAGGCCAATCTGCAAAGAAAAGAGCTCGCCACCCAAGAGCTAATGTTCGAGGCTCTCAACAAAAAAGTAGCAATTGCATTGATCCAGGAGCCATATGTGGATCGGAAGGATAAGAGACTACACCGGTGTCAGAATCTTCCAGAGCATGCAAAGGGGAGACGGTAGCACGGTAAAGGCCGCAATCACGATATTCGATAACGACGTGACCGTGTTGCCGGACTCGCTGCTCACCACTAACAATATAGTGGTGGTGAGAATCAAAACAAGCGCGTGGGAGATGGGTGTGGTCTCTTATTATTTCGAACCCAATTTACCCATTGAGCCATACCTGGATCAATTGCAAAAGATCGTTGAGAGCCTCGAAACAAAATATGTAGTGGTGGGTGGCGATGCAAATGCGAAAGATACTTGGTGGGGAAGTCGAAAAACGGCCAGCAGAGGGGAAGCTATGTTTGGGACACTTGAACAGTTGGGCTTGCAGGTGCTCAACCAGGGCAGCGTGCCTACCTTCGACACGGTTAGGGGTAACAAGGTGTACTCTAGCTGTGTCGACATCACGGCGTGCTCCGTGGAATCTCTGCCACTGATCGAAGACTGGGTGGTGGACGAAAGCGTGACGAGCTCAGATCACAACACAATAGTTTTTAAAATTAGGCTGAAAAAAGTAAAAGGCATGACTATCAGTAGAACAACTAGAATATTTAATACGAGAAAAGCTAATTGGGACGAATTTCATGCGAAACTAGCCCAATTAATGAAAGATGAAAATATAAATAAAAGAGAAATTGAACAAATAAACAGCAAAGAAAAATTAGACTACTTGATAGAAAAATATACAAATATAATAACGACAGCATGCGAAGAAACCATACCAATAAAGAAAGTAATGCAAACGTTTAAATTACCTTGGTGGAATGATGAGCTCGCCGCGCTGAAACGTGAAGCTACCACGAAGAAGCGGCGGATACGATGTGCTGCACCGGTCCGCAGAGATAAAGTTGTCCGAGAGTACCTGCAAGCAAAAGAAACTTATGAGTCCCAAGCAAAACAAGCCCAGATAGCTAGCTGGAAGGCGTTCTGCGAGAGACAGGACAAGGAGGGACTGTGGGATGGGATCTACAGGGTCATAGGACGAACGATGAAGAGGCATGAAGATCTTCCTCTGATAAAAGATAGCATAACATATGACCCTACCCAATCAGCGCAGATGTTAGCCGAGACCTTCTATCCGGAGGATCGGGGGGATAGCGATAACGCCGAACATCAGCATATAAGGCAAACTGCTGAGAAAGTAAACGGCTGGACTCCAAACGAAGTTTTGGATCCACCGTTTACCTCTGTCGAGCTAAAAAAACGCAGCCTTGAGCTTTAACCCCAAAAAGGCCCCCGGATCAGATGGTCTCACGGCCGACATATGCCAGCGCGCTATATCCCTGGACGCCGACGTGTACCTCGGCCTGGCAAATAAGTGCCTAGAACTGGGTCACTTCCCGACGGTATGGAAAGAGGCCACCGTGATAGTCCTCCGAAAACCCGCAAGAGAGGACTACACCAACCCCAAAGCCTACCGACCGATCGGGTTGTTACCCGTCCTGGGCAAGATCTTGGAGAAGCTGGTTATCGGGCGGATCAAATGGCATATATTGCCCGGGATGAGTACTCGCCAGTACGGATTCATGCCCCAGACAGGCACTGAGGACTCTCTCTATGATCTAATGCATAACATCTATGACAAACTAAAAAAGAAAAAGATCATCACAATGATATCATTAGACATAGAGGGGGCATTCGATAGTGCCTGGTGGCCCGCCATCAGAGTCCGGCTGGCTGAGGAAAAGTTTCCCATAAACATCCGCCGAATGATGGACAGCTATCTCCGGGACCGCAAGGTCAGGGTGAGGTACGCGGGCGTGGAATACTCCAAGAATACGACCAAAGGATGTGTCCAGGGATCGATTGGTGGTCCCATCTTATGGAACTGAAATGAAATCAAAGTTTTGGGGCTCACTATAGACGAAAAAACTTAAATATTACCAGTGGAACATAATAAAAATGTTAGTTTGCAGACATGAAAAATATATTTCGGTTACCATGCTTATTGACAATGATGTTCTACTTCAAACTTAAATATTTAAAAGAAAAACATCACTCCAAAGACACATATCAGCCTATAATAAAAAGGTTTCATATCGCTACTTCAACACCTTCTCTCGATGTGTAGACCTAGCTGTACTTGTAGGCTGATAAGCCTCGGCCTAGCCAGTGGCTTTGTGAAGAGATCTGCCAGCTGCTTCTCAGTGCTGATCCTATTCACCTTCAGATCTCCAGTAGTCACCAGTTCTCGCACAAAGAAGTGGCGTATTCGAATGTGCTTTGTTCTTCTATGGAACTCAGGATTCTCAGCTAATCTCACAGCCGCTTCGTTATCCACATAGAGAACAGGTGAAGCCGCCAACTTCGTCATGCCTTGCATAAGACGAGCTAGCCAAATGCCTTCTTTCGCTGCCTCACTAGCTGCGACAATCTCGGCTTCTGTAGTGGAAATAGCCACACTGGGTTGTCTCTGGCTCAACCATGACACGGCGCCTCCAGCATAAATGCATACAACTCCAGTAGTTGATCTCCCCGTTGTCAGATCTCCACCATGATCTGCATCACTGTAACATTCCAGAATACCTTTCCTGTAATCCTTTTTATACAGAATTCCCATATCTGGAGTGTACTGTAGATATCTTAGCATGCGCTTCAACCGAACACAATCCGTGTGAGTCGGATTTTCCAAGCTTCTGGATACTACACTGACAGGATATGCTATGTCAGGCCTTGTGCACACCATCAGATAAGCAAGTGCACCTACTACTTGTCTATAATTCTTCAGAAAGTAGTCATCAACCTTCTCTGTTTCCTGTGGTACAGGGTCCTTTACCATAGGAGTGCTTACTGGTTTACTGTTTTCCATACCAAATCTCTTCAAGATTTTTTTAACATAAGAAGTCTGGTGGATTTTAATATCACCGCCTTCTCTGACTTCAACCTCCATACCCAAGTAATACGATACAGGTTTATTAGTCATCGCAAACTTCTCTTTCAATTCCTTAATGAATTCATCAATCAGTCCTTCATTTGAACCGGCTATAAGACCGTCGTCGACATATAGAGCAACTAATAACTTCCCATTAGATCTCTCTCTCTTAAACAGGCAGGGGTCAGCTTCACTGACTCTAAAGCCAATTTCCTTGAAATAGTTTATTATCGTCGTGTTCCAACATCGTGGAGCCTGTTTTAATCCATACAAGCTTTTCTTAAGCAAGCATACTCGTCCGCTACCATCATCATACCCTTCTGGTTGCTGCATGAATATCTCATCCTTAGTCAACGAACCATATAGAAAGGCTGTACAGATGTCAAACTGACGTAGTGCCATCCCTTCATTAGCTGCTAAACTCAGCACCGCTCTAATAGTTGCCATCTTAGCTACGGGGCTAAAGGTCTGATCATAATCTTCCCCTTTCTTCTGTCTAAAACCTTTTACGACAAGACGTGCCTTAAATTTATCTACTGAACCATCTGGGTTTAACTTCACTTTATAGATCCATTTACAAGGTATTGCTTTCCGATTCTTAGGCAATTTCTCAAGAACCCACGTTCCATTTGCTTTTAAGGATCCAATCTCGCAATCCATAGCTTTGCGCCAAAGGTCTTTATCTGGGCAATCTGTAGCTTCCTTGTAAGTTCCTGGTTCGTAGTAACAATCATCGCTGGTATTGACAAGAGAAACGTAATCATTGAATTTTGATGGTCGCTGCAGGAGTGATCGATCTCTGAGCTGCATACCTTGCCTGCCCAATTCAATAGATTCGTCTTCCGACTCCTCTACACGCGCATCTTCAAATTCTTCTTCATCACCGCTAGTAACAGGACCCTCAATAACTTCCGTGTCCTCCGAGAGTTCAACTTCGTTATTTATCTCAATAGGTCTTCCTCTGTATTCTTCAGTTGTGACTGATTTCGGTATCTCATTTTCATGTTGTTCCTTCCTTACATATATTGGAACTTCTATAACACCTGTCTCTGTTACTTGTGAATGTTCAGTATCCCCAGATTCTCCACTTCCTAAATTAGTCTCCAGTGGTCTCTCATCAAATGTGACATCTCTGGATCTAATTATAGTGTCCGACTCTCTATGCCAGAGTCTATAACCGTCATCATTATCATAGCCAACCAAGTAACACTTCTTTGCTTTCTTCTGCATCTTCTTCCTTTTCTGTTTCGGAATATCATATTTTGGTACTATTACTATCTTAAAAGGTTCTAACCCCATAGACATTCTGTATCAAAATGTACGTGGTTTGCGTACTAAATTGGAGGAGTTTCGATTAAATATTCTAAATCATAGCTATGACCTCGTCCTTATTACAGAATCGTGGCTTTCAGAGGATATTTACGATCGCGAAGTTTGTGACGACAGGTATGATATCATAAGATGTGACCGAAACCCGGAAACATCTAATAAAAAAGGGGCGGTGGTGTACTGGTATGTGCCCTGAAAGAGTTGCATATTCAACAACATCCAGAGTGGTCCTGCTCTGGTGTCGAGTCATTATGGGCAACTATACCAGCTCAGTCTCTAAATACCCAGGGAACTCGCAGTATTCATATCATTTTAATTTACGCACCCCCTGACAACCTTTTACCCTCGCGCCTTGAGTCCGTTTCCTCGAGTCTTGCTGAAGTCTTAGCTAAACACCCTAATGACTATATTATTTTATGTGGTGACTTTAACCTACCGAATGTTACTTGGTCTGACTCTGTACCAACCATACAAAAACGTGGATCGGTTGAATTACAAAACGCCTTCATAAATATTTTAGACCTTTGTAACTTATCTGGTCTGAAACAACAAAATAACATCACAAATTGCAAGCAGAACACTCTGGATCTATTGTTCAGTAACATTGATTTGACTGTACAACACTGCCCGAGTTCCCTAATACCGGAGGATGTTTACCATCCATGTCTCCAGTTTAACCTTTCTGCCCTACTTCTTCGTAATACTCGCCCAAAACCAATCAAAAAACCTAATTTCTTCAAAGGAGACTACGTGCAAATTAACGAGTACTTGTCTAAGATTAATTGGCACGAAGCACTATTAGCTGACACTATCGATGGCATGGTCGAGAAATTTTACTCCATTTTAAACGAAACTATAACGAAATTCATCCCTGTGAAAGTGAAATTTAAATCCAATTTTCCAACTTGGTACTCGAAATCTCTAATTCATATAGTGAAAGAGAAACTCCAAAAACATAAAAGATGGAAAGAGTACAGTAACCCCCGTGACTACGATGAGTTTTCTTTATTAAGGACCAGGCAAAAACTTACCCAAAAAAAGTGTTACGACTCTTACATTGAACGTATGCAGACCTTTATTCTTAAGGACCCTAAACTTCTGTTCTCCTTCACAAAATCTCTCAGAAATAGTAACAGTGGCTACCCCACCAAGTTAACGCTAGGCAATACAACATTCACAGATGAAGCATCCATTTGTAACGGTTTTAGTAAATATTTCGAAAGTGTCTTTATGAAACCAGCAGACTCCTACGAATTGTTAAGCCCCTCAGATTCTGGTGCGAAGGAGTCTAGTTCCAAAATTACAATTAGTGAGGAAGAAGTGCTTAGAATGCTAAAAAAATTGAAAATAAATAAAGGAGCTGGCAGCGATGGTATTCCACCTATATACCTAAGTAGATGTGCTTCAACTCTAACTAGACCACTTACCATTATCTTTAACTACTCCATCAATGTATTTTGCACTTTCCCAAACACCTGGAAAGAGGCACTAATAGTTCCCATACATAAAAGTGGACCTAAAACCCAAATAGAGAATTATCGGCCTATCTCAATTCTCAATGCGATGAGCAAGTTATTCGAATCAGTCGTTTATAGCCACATACAACCCACAATCTCTAGATCAATTCCTTACGAGCAGCACGGATTCATGAAAAATCGTTCTACCGTCACCAATCTAGCCGTTTTCACCGACTTTGTATTACAAAGTATGGACGAGAGATGCCAGGTGGACGTGATCTACACGGATTTTGAAAAAGCTTTCGACCGTGTTGATCATGTGATCTTGCTACAAAAACTAGGTATTTTGGGAATTAACGGAAACTTACTTAGATGGATCACCTCATACATTAAAAACCGTATGCAAGCAGTAGTAACAGGGAGTGCTAGAAGCGATTTTGTTACAATTCCATCAGGTGTACCCCAGGGGTCCATCCTAGGGCCCCTTCTATACAACGCGTACCTATTCGACATAGGAAGCTGTTTCAGTCATGCGCAACACTTAATGTTTGCAGACGACAAAAGTTTTCATTAAAATTCGTTCCCATGAAGACTGTCTTAAATTACAAGATGACCTTAACGCCCTGACTGAATATTACGCTAGAAACAGAATCATTGTCAATGTTAATAAATGTCATCATATCACATTAACGCGTAAAAATAACACAATATCCTTCGACTATAAAATTAACAATGCGATAATAGCCAAAGTGAATAATGTTAGGGATCTGGGAATAAAAATTGATGCAAAATTGTCTATGAATGAGCACATTGAAGCTGTGGTAGATAAAGCTTACAAACAATTAGGTTTCATTAAGCGAGTCACACGAAAATTTAGCAACCTTGAATGCATTAAGTCTCTGTATTTTGCATATGTTCGCAGTCTTCTTGAATACGCATCGAATATCTGGACACCTCATTACATTATACATACTCAGAGACTCGAATCAATACAAAGACAATTTGTTAAGTATCTAGCCTTCAAGAACTTTAAACAATTTAATAGTTACAAAGAAGCATGTAAAAACTACAAAATAGACACATTGGAACACAGACGAAACCAGAGCGACATGCTTCTGCTACAGGCTATTCTTACTGGTCAAATTGACTGTCCCAGCTTGCTTTCAGCCTTTTCTTTAAACGCATCTTCTTTCAGACCACGAAAAACCAAATTGCTTCATGTACCGAAGTCAAATACGAACTACGGCCAAAATTCTATTGTAAGACGTTTGGCGAGAACCTATAATAAACTCTACTCTGATTATGACCTATTCCATTTATCCAAAATGCAGCTTAAAAGAGAAATAATTAAAATGCACCGCAGTGAATGAATATTCAGGTGAACGCATCACACACACACACACACACACACACACACACACACACACACACACACACACACACACACATTAACACTCACACAGACACATACACCCGCAAACATTAATATGCTGTGACTTCGAGAAATTTTTCTCGATTAGCTCACACACTTCTTGGTAAACTTTTGATCCACCTGCACAGTTAATGTTTTATTTTTATGTTATATTCATAATTATTTGGTTGTTTTGGTTTTTCCTATACTGTTGCGTCCAATCATTGTAATTAGTACTTGTCTTTGATAACTTCTCTGTTCTTGCTATATTGTTACACTTTTATCATTTTTCATAATTGTAACCTGTAATTTGTAATCTCAATTGGCCTTATTTATAGCTTTATGTTAATTGTAATTCATTTTTTGTAACGCTGTTGATTACATTAAATAAAAAAAAAAAAAAAAAAAAAAAAAATATGCGCGTAGCAAGTCGAACCAATGATCCTCAAATGTTTGATTTGCGGCTTTTTCCCAAACCACAACTCGTACGGAGACTTGTGTTTCACAGTAGTTGGTCCTGTTCTATTCAGAATATACGTCGCTGTATTTACCAACTCTGCCCACAGTTTTTGAGGAAGCTCTCATGAGCATGCATCATTGCTCTGGCCATTTCGACAATCGTACGGTTTTCTCTTTCACTGCACCCGTTCTGTTCTGGAGTATAAGGCATAACTAACCGTTGATGTATTCCGTACTTCTGTAATTCTTCTTTGACTTCCACATTATCGAACTCCCCTCCATTGTCACTTAGAAACTCCTTAATCGTGTGTCCAACTGCCTTTGCTTCAGCTAACATCAGTCGCAACTTTGCAGGGACTTCTGACTTCTGTTTCATAAAATAGACATATCGATAGCGAGTGTATTCGTCTTTAAAGAGTACAAAGTATCTGGACTTAGAGCCTGAAAGTGGGAACGGACCACAAACATCCGAATGTATGCGTTCTCCTGGACTACTTGCTTTTCCTCTAACACCAAACTTCTTTCTATGTGTTTTCCCGAAAATGCATCCTTCGCATAACGTCCCATCATTCTTAGTTTTTACATTCAACTCTTGCTCTATTACATCCTTCACATGACGTTTATCCTGGTGACCCATACGTTCGTGGTAAAGCTGCAGCGTGTCAACAGTATTTACAACAACGCTTCTATTTGGTTGTATCGCCTTGCAGTTTAACTTGAATAGTCCACCATATCTCCGTCTATCTCCAGTAACGGTTACTGTCTTATTTACTTTCAATGAGCAGGTAATCATACGTGACTGAAACACGCTCTTCGGGTTCATGTCCTGCGCTGCTAGTACCGAAAACAGGTTTGTAGTAATCTGAGGAACATACCAAACATTTCTCAAATAAAACCATACCTCATTCTTGGTTTTCATCAAAATGCTTCCTTTACCCAAGGCATTAACTTGCTTTCCATTAGCTGTTGTCACTGTACATGGTTCCGTAAAGCGTTCAAATTCCTCAAACAGGTCGCCTCGCATTGTAATATGGTGTGTTGCTCCGTTGTCAACATACCAATCATCACGATCTAGAGCGCAATCTGTCGCATTAACCTTTACTGCCATCATACTTGTAGGACCTTTCTCTGGAATCTGTTCTTTCTTAGGACAGTCCTTCATAAAGTGCCCGACTTCCTTACAAATGTGACACCTGAAAACCTTTTTTTTTTCTTTACTACCTTTCTTGGTACCTTTCGCAACTAACACATTCTCAGACGTAGACTCAGACATGTTCTTCTTAGTTGACAATGCCTTCTCGTGAGTACATAACTGACTAGTAAGGTTCTCTACGGTTCTATCCTTCTTAGACACGAGTAACCAGCTCGATTTAAAATTGAAATAGCTTTCTGGCAGGGTCTCCATAATCTTGCATATCAATAACAATTCTGGTAATTCTTTACCTTCGTCTTTGATAAGCTCCTGATTTAAACTGTGCCATAAGTTTTTCATCTTTGAAATATGAACTTTCATATCATTTCCTGAAGTAAATTCCCATTTGTATTGAAAGAATTCCATACATTTTCTGTATAAATGGTCTTCACATACACCATCGTACAATCTATGTAGTTCATCCCATACTTCCTTAGGATTCGTGAACCTTATTACTTTGTCGAGAGTTTCGTCTAATAAATTGTTCGTAATCAATAAGAGAGCTGTACTTTCCAACTTATAGTACTCGGCTAAGTTCCTTTGATATGTAACCATCGCTGCTTCAGAAACTGTACCTTCCATAGTATCGCTCTTTGCAGGCTTCTCTGGTTTACTTATCTTTCCCTGAACAATATCCATAAGACCGTCCATGCCACGTAACATCGCCAACATGCGGTACTTCCATGATACCCAATTTTCGCCGTCAAGTTTCGAAATTTTAATTTTTGATAGCTCCATTATTTACAACAATAATTATTTTTGTGCAGGGCGCATAACCACTTAAATATTACCAGTGGAACATAATAAAAATGTTAGTTTGCAGACATGAAAAATATATTTCGGTTACCATGCTTATTGACAATGATGTTCTACTTCAAACTTAAATATTTAAAAGAAAAAAAAACATCACTCCAAAGACACATATCAGCCTATAATAAAAAGGTTTCATATCGCTACTTCAACAAAAAACTCACATTCAATGCACACGTCAACAACACCTGCCTGAAAGTGCAAAACCTATATAAGCAGTTGTCTAGAGCCGCCAAAGTCAGCTGGGGCCTCCACCCCCAGGTCATCAAGACTATTTATACCGCAGTAGTGGAGCCTATTGTGCTATACGCAGCCAGTGCTTGGGCGCCTGCCGTAAATAAAATCGGTAGCCAGAAGCGCCTCAATGCTATACAAAGAGGCTTCGCCCAAAAAATGACCAAGGCATACCGCACTGTCTCCCTGAATGCAGCGTCGGTGCTGGCTGGAATACTCCCCTTGGACCTCAGAGTCAAGGAGGCAGCCGCTCTATTTGAAGCAAAGAGGAGAGTGCTCCAGCGAGTGCACAGCGAGGGGGACAGGGAGATTGAGGGTAGAGTACCATACACCGCACAACAACATCCGGCGCAGAAAGTAGACCTGCGGTTCACTAACCTGGTGGATCAGGCCGAGTTGGAGTTCCACAACAGCCAAGCAGTGCGTATCTTCACCGATGGCAGTAAAATTGAGGGCAGGGTTGGGGCCGCGCTATCCGTTTGGGATGGTGAGGCCGAAACCAAGGCCCTCAAGCTAAGGTTGGGATCGTACTGCACGGTCTACCAGGCAGAACTGCTAGCATTGAGCAGGGCCGTCTCAATTGCAATGCAGATGAAGGAAAGATCCATCGGCATATACTCTGACTCAAGGTCTTCTCTTGAGTCAGTAGTCGGTCAGAATTCCCTCCACCCCCTAGTAGTTCAAATAAGGGACAACCTGAAGGTCTGTCGCGCCCAGAACAAGGAAGTCTCCCTGTTCTGGGTAAAAGCACATGCAGGGTTGGAGGGTAACGAGCGAGCCGACCTGCTTGCCAGGGAGGCGGCCCTGACGCTGAACGGCCGGACTATGACCGGTGTCCGGTTTCATTCGTCAAGCGGCAACTCCGTGAGGAGTCGATTGACGAATGGAACGTCACGAACATGGAGGTATACGTCCGGCGAAACCGCAGGTATTACTAAAATATTCATGCCGGATGTGCGCTTCGCTTTTAAGGTGGTGAAAAAACTAGAAATAAACATGGTGCTCACCCAGGTATTGACTGGCCATGGAGGATTTGCGGAGTACCTGCACAGATTCAAGTGCAAGGACAACGCGGGCTGTGTCTGTGACGCCAATGTAGAAGAGACGATAGTCCATCTGGTGATGGACTGTCCTCAGCATTGCGCAGCCCGCGAAGATCTGCAACAACATCTGCAGATGACTCTGTGCAGGGACTCCGTTCCTGTAATTATGGGCGAGGCCTCTAGCAGAGAGGCGTTTCTGAAGTTCTGCCAGAAGGTGGCAGGGGTGGCTATTGAAAGGAATAAAGCGAGGAATATAGATGCTTAGTATTTCTTGTATTGTTGAATATAAAGTCTTACTAGCATAAAGATCCCATCGCTTTATTCCTTTCAATGTCCTAGAACAAATTACCTCAAAAGTAAAAATAATCAATTTGTAAAAGTAGGAATCTGGCGTTATCCGTTAGGAATTGTTGTTTTCCCCTTTCCCACGCCCGAAATGAAAATTAGAAATAAAAAAGCCCCTGAGCACTCTTGTCAGGGGACAAATGCTGTCATGCAAAAAAAAAAAAAAAACCTAACCTAACCTAACCTAACCTAACCTTTTTTTTTTTTTATCGTGGGGAATCCTCATGGATACCCAGTCGCGCGGGGGAGCGGCTGGGTTATGCCGGACTCTTACCGGCTAAACCCCACGGTGTTTCCTCCTCGCACCATATGACGGGAACACGGGAACGCTTGCGCAAACCTCCGCGAACCCGCCGGTGCCCGGCCGCTTGCGCAGCCCCTCCACGAGGTGGAGCATGGAGCTCCCCTCCAACAGCAAGGCCCGCCAGAAACACCTAAGCGGGCCTTACCTCCTCGGCGCCCATCCGTAAGGCGACGGACCCCCCCGGGACCGCCACCCAGGGGCCGTGGGCACGGGTAAGCCGATACCTGCAAAGTTTGCTCCTGCACTTCGCAGGCATCGACCTCCCATACCCCGCGGCGGATCTGATCTTTGGCTCCGCCGCAGACCACCAAACGGCCGCAGAGGACAGGGAGAACGGCAACGACACACCGACACTCCTCTTCCCCTGCGGCCCCGCCGCCGACGCATCTAACGGTGCGCCACCGTTTGGTCGCGGGAGATAGGGCGAGCGGCAACGACACACCGACACGCCTCTCCTCCCGCGACCCCTCCTGGCTGCAGGAGACAGAAAACTCTGTCCCCCGCACCCCTCTTGGACGCATCCAGAGCGGGCCCATCTCCAGGCCCACTCCGAGCGTCCCCTCCTGGATTCCTTTTGGCTTCACCGTGGGGCCCAACCACGGCTACTGAGCCCCCCCATCGCGACAAGATTGGAATCCATCGGGGGGGAACCTAACCTAACCTAACCTAACCTAACCTAACCTAACCTAACCTAACCTAACCTAACCTAACCTAACCTAACCTAACCTAACCTAACCTAACCTAACCTTTTTTTTTTTTTTTTTCGTGGGGAAATCCGTTATGGATACCAGCGTGCCACGGGGAGGCACTTCGGTTATGTCGGAGTCACACCGACTAAAACCCCACGGTGTTCACCTCGTCGCCTGGTGGTTGGGCTACGGGACCGGAAGCACTCGCGCTACCCAGCCAACGGTGTCTGCCGAGGCAGACCCTCCTTCCTTCTTCATCAATTCCCTGACAGAGGTGCATCGTGAACACAAAGATGCACCTCCCGGCTCGAGGGCCATTCTCCATCGGGCGACAAACTCCCCGTGTCTATCTCCCGGGTGCCCTTTTAAGGGGGCAGGCGGCGGTCATGGGCAGCACGCCTGCGCCCAGCCCTTCTGCGGCGGATGGGATGAGAGCCCACGTCATCCTCTCTCATCCGCTCCGCAGCCTCCTTCTGCGTCATTACTTCCTCAGAGAAGCACTCCATCGCCTTCCAAGACCTGTCACTCTCTACCATGGCCTTAACCACAGCTGACAGGGAGAGGTCTTGGCCAACTTTTTCCACCAGTGCCTCCCGTGGAACCTAACCTAACCTAACCTAACCTATTGTTACGGATAAACCTTATTGCAAACATAACAAGGTTCATAATGTCTCGTTCCTAGAATTACGTACTAGAAAGAACCTTATTACAACCAGCATAGGGTTCATTATTGCCTTTTAATTGAAAACAAGTTCAATGACTTCTACGAAAAATGGATAAGTATGGACTTCTGGTAGTTACGATATCGAGAAGCTTCTACCCCTCTGATAAACAAGCGAAGTTCGAATATTCGCGAATTCGTTCGGCTGGTTATATAATCGCGGTTGAGCGCCTGCGCTTTTAATCTGATTGAGGGACGAAAAGAGCGAACAAGCGAATTAAGCGATCAAGAGCGAAGAGGAAGCGAACCACTTGGTAGACCAGGGATATCTGGAAGTGCAGAATAAAGTCTTCTCAAGAGTCACCACCTTTACAATATATATTATGATATAGGTACACAAAAGCAAAATACCAGACGAAAAAAAATAATTCTCTGAGCAATTTTGTCAGGGGAAAACACGAAAAAAACCTAACCTAATTTAACATAACGGTTTTTTCCTAATTCTGACTAGCCCATTTTCCTCGCACCGGGGAGGCCCAGCGGTTGACGAGGAAATCAATTTTTCAAATTCTGACTCTGATAATTAGTCGATTTTCCTCGCTTTAGGGCGATCGGACGGCGCTTGCCTAGACGCGTGCAACGAGCCCGCGAGCGCTAGAATCGGCTCAGCGGTTGACGAGAAAATCGATTTTTTCAAATTCTGGCTCTGATAATTAGCCGATTTGCCTCGCATTTGGAGGGCCCGACGGCGCTTGCCTAAACGCGTGCAACGAGCCCTCACGAGCGGGAAGTGGGAAAAAGTGAGGATAAGTTAAATTAGTGTGGTTGAGCCGATCGTTCTCTATGCTGCGAACGTATGAACAACTAAACGGTAAGGAAAAAGCTTGACCACATCACAATAATATTTGCCCTACTGATAAGTATACATCCCATCACGCTCTTAACATCCAGCGCTGTTCTAGCAATATTACTGCTTGATTAATACTTACGAAAAAAATCCATCCACTATGTAGGTGTGGCCTCAAGGATTACATCGGCAATCTGTGGGCAGCAGCCAGCAGGAGGCGAGGTAGAGTTCTTTTGGATCAGAGCGCATGCTGGATGGCCGGGAAACGAGGGGGCTCATGAATTAGGTAGCCATTACTTTTATAATAATAGATAGAGCATTAAAAGACCAAGTTAATATAGAAGATTTTTATTCCAGAAAAGTTAAAAAATATACTTAATAATATGAGATCGACATGAAAAAACATTTTAAATCGTATGATTTTTATAATAAAAATATTTTTGACTAGATCTGAATATTATTATCAAATTTTCTAAGTCCCTAATCACAACGACATTCACAATATCTACGAAGTAAAGTGACTTTCACTGAGCTTCTTTCGGAACTAATAGACTATAAAAATTATTGTCGGGAGTGGGATGCGGAAGCGCTACCGCGCCGACAGGTCCAACGCGGAGGCGTCGCGCCGCGTGCGGTAGCGGGGCGGCGCCGCGCGCACCGGCACCGCGCACAGCGCCAGCGGCTCCGGCGCCGGGCACTCCGCGGCCGCGGCCGCCAGCGCGTCGCCGCGCTCCAGCGACCACTGCCGGCGCAGCCCGCGCGCGCCGCTCGCCCACCTGCAGACAGCGGCACGTCAGCTCGGGCGGCAGGCGCGCAGCGCTCGCGCTCGCGGCACTCACCGGTCCGCCGGGCGCGGCGTGTCGGGCAGGCCGGCGGTGGAGGCGGAGGAGCGCAGGTAGCGCGCGCGGCGCAGCGCCGCAGGCGGGCTGCTCTCCGCCGACGCGGCGCCCGAGCTGCGCCACGCTGCGGGAGAACACGTCATTATTACTTTTCTATTTACTGAACGAGGCGAGGTCTCCGACCGAATTTCAGCTATGAAAGGATAACAGATATGAATAAATAAAATTATCAGGTCATTACACACATCGAAATCTGGCCGCGAAGTAAGCTATAGTGTCTTATGGGTACTAGACAATGTGGTGTAATAATTGTGGTGCTCCGTGGCGGCACTCACCGAGCCTGTCGCGTGCGGGGGAGGGGCAGGGGTCGGAGCTCTGTCGCTGCACGTGCGCGCCCGGCGCCACGTCGCCCTCGTTCTCGCCGTCTGCCTCGAACAGCACCTCCTCAGACCTGCATTATGTAAATATGACACATGCCCATGTCAGACGCTTCGGAATATTTGGACGAAAGGAGGTATAGTCTGCGTAAGGCAAAATTATTTTTTGCAAATATGTCAATACAATATGCACTACTTCTAATTAAATCATCTATCATTATAGCAAAAAAAATTATAAATTTAATTTAGAATAGTTTCGAATGAGTTGTCTTTAATTAAATTAATGAATGGTTATAACGGGGGCGCGGCACGCACTCGAGCGGCGGCGGCGTGGGCAGCGGCCGGTCGAAGCCGTCCTTGCCCAGCAGCCAGTAGGTGTGCATGGCGCCCTTGCCCTTGACGGCGGTGAGGCCGCGCGAGCGCAGCCGGAAGCCGCCCGCCGCCGCCAGACGCGCCGCCGTGGCGCCCGACAGCTGCACGCGCCACGCCGCGCCCGTGGACTCCATGCGCGCCGCCGTGTTCACGGTGTCGCCGAACAGGCAGTAGCGCGGCATGGTGAGCCCCACCACGCCGGCGCAGCACGCGCCCGAGTGCAGGCCGGAGCGCAGGTGCAGCGGCGCGCCCGGCAGGTGGCGGATGCGGAAGCGGCCCGCCTCGCTCAGCAGGTGCAGCGCCATGGTGGCCACGCGCGCCGCGTGGTCGGCGCAGCGCTGCGGCAGCCCGCCCACCACCATGTACGCGTCGCCGATGGTCTCCACCTTGTACACGCCGTACTGCTCGATGGCGGCGTCGAAGGCGCTGTACAGGTCGTTGAGCAGGTCCACCACCTGCACGGGCGTGGAGCGCGCCGCCAGCGCCGTGAAGCCCACGATGTCGCTGAAGTACACCGACACGTCGGCGAACTCCTCGGGCTCCACGCGCAGCCCCAGCAGCAGCCGCTCCGCCACCGACCTGCGACACGCACGCGTCAGCATCGCACCAGAACACCGGGAGCACACGAGCGCCGGTCACCTACCGGGGCAGCATGCGGTTCAGGAGCTGCTCCGTTTTCTTCTTTTCCATGTCGAGCTGCTCCGTCCGCTCCTTGATCAGCTCCTCCAGATTATTGCTATACTTTTCCAACATCTCGAACATGGAGTCCACGATGTTCGTTTTCCTGCGGGATCACAAAAACATTATTTCCTCGTGCACCGGTTCGCGCCAGTCGGCAGCGGGGAGACGCCGTCACCTGCCGCGGTGCATGTGCCGGAACAGGTCTTGCAGGCGCGAGAAGTCGGGCCGCAGGTCGGGCTGCTCGCTCCAGCACTGGCGCATGACGGCCACGGCGTCGGGCGGCGCGGCGCCCATGGACACGGAGGGCCGGATCAGCGGCGGCGGGTGGCGCAGCTTGTGCACGATCTCTGCGGAGCGGAACCGAGCGTCAGCCGAGCCGCCGGGAGACGGCCTCCCGCACCCCGCACCCGCGCGCTCACCTTCCGGCGAGAGCGCCAGCATGCAGTAGGGCTCGCCGCGCAGGATCACCTCCTGCATGATGATGCCGAAGGAGAACACGTCGCCCGCCTGCGAGCCGCCGGGCTCGGCGCCGGGCCTCGCGGCGCGCAGCAGCTCGGGCGCCGTCCACAGCAGCTCGCGCGCGGCACGCGGCGCGGCGGGCAGGCCATGCGCCGCCGCCAGCGCGGGCAGCCCGTAGTCCGTGACGCGCAGCACCCAGCGCGCGTCCACCGCGCAGTTGCGCGAGCTGAGGCGCGCGTGCAGGCGCACGGGCGACGCGTGCAGGTAGCGCATGCCGCGCACCAGGTCGGTGAGCAGCGACAGGCGGAAGGTCCAGTCCAGCGCGATGTCGTCGGCCACCAGCACGTCCTCGAGCGAGCCGCGCGCGCACGCCGCCCACACGAGCGCGGGGCGCGGCGCGGGCAGGCAGCCCAGGAAGGGGTTGAGGTTCTCGTGGCGCAGGCTCTGCAGCAGCAGCAGCACGTCCAGCGCCGCGCGCCGCAGCTCCAGCGCCGGCGCCGGCAGCGGCCGCACGTGCACCGGCTCCCCCTGCCCGCCACACACGAGCGTCACGGGGTGTCATAATATATCACTTTAAGGCTGTCGACGAGCTGTGTGCTGGTAAATCCTTCATGCTACGCACACAGGACTCTGCTTAAAACAATATTCAGCAAACCGTACAGATATTCAACGGAAAAACTAAGAAATATAATATAATAAGAAAAAAAAAAGTCGTGTGGCACTCGGAGACTGCCGCGGTAAAGCTATTGCATAGAATTTAAAGTTATTTTTAGTTTTGCCATCAATAGAAAAGTAGAACTTTTGGTACCAGGCTAACTTCACACTTTTTAGTTTTTAGTTTGCCATCTATCGAAAAATAGCAGAACTTTTTAATGACTTTTTGAAATATCACGTGCGTGAGATACCATCATAAGTCATAACAGTGAGCAAATCCTCATGAATACAAATGTCCATATCCTGCAATTTGTCTACCACGTCCATGAACTTATTTAAATGCTCTCTAATATTGCCATTTTCCATTTTGGACAATATTAACTTCCTATTAACTAAAAGAGAGGCCTTCCTAGCCGGTCCCTTACTGGCATATATAAAATCAAGCAAAGTCCAAATCTCGTGAGCTGTTTTGCAGTTTTTTATTTGCTTCAATTCAGAGGGTGAAATTAAAAGTACTAACTCAGATTGAGCTAAAGGATCCTTCTCTCTCTTCTCTTCATCAGCTTTCTCAAGATTCAGCGGCTTCTCAACAACACTCCATAATTTATTTTTGATGAGTACGGCCCTTGCTTGAATTCGCCATGTGTCGAAATTTTCTTTATTTAAAGTCTCAATTTTTGTACTTGAGCCCGACGCCATCGTGATCAACGTATTTATAGCTTTATCTTTACTCTGCTTTCATATTAAAGTAAAATAAATACTGTTGGAACTTGTGACGAATGTTTTTATTTTACAGTAGTATGACAAGTTAAATAATAATAGAAAACTGTTGCTATGGAGACTGAAGGTACAGTCCTCCTAACAATATCGATAAAACATTATCGACTGTTCCGCGTATAGACGAATCTGTTCAGAGTAATCTTAGGAAGTTTTATCACTAGGTACTATACGGATTTTGTACGCTTATCAATAGTAGAAAAATGGCTTTTTATTGCGGTAATAGATTACAGTCAATTTATTGAAGAATTAAAGATCTTACTATTTCAGTTTCTTAAGGGAGCCAATTTTAAAAGAAACATGGACCAAAGCTACTTGAAGGCTACATTAGGTCCCTTCAAAAACAAGTACAATCTGCTCCGAACAGGCCTAGAATCACGTGATTCTAGGCCTGTTCCCGACAGTGTTAAATTAAAGTTGACACTTGAGTGTCAGTGTTTCAAGAATATTTGAGTTTTACTTTTCCTCATAATATTACATGAAACAATGTTTTGTATTTCAAATCGGTCTTTACTCAGTTTATTTTTTGGTGAATATAACATTTTCTGAAAATAATCCCAGCTAGATCGATTTATCGTCCCCGAAACCTCCTGTATACCGTTCATGAAAATCGTTGGAGCTGTTTCCGAGATTCAAATATATACACGAATTGCTCGTTTGAAGACCTAAGATTAAACAAAGTTTTGCATGTAGCAACTTATGATAAAAAGTTTTCTCAAATTAGGTAATAGTAAATTCTTTTCCTTCAACAGTTCTCTGATTGGCCCATTATGTCATTTTATGTGATTTTTTATGAATCAGGAGAAATAAATTAAATTTGATTT
Organism: Coenonympha glycerion; assembly: GCA_963855885.1. Taxonomy (NCBI): domain Eukaryota; kingdom Metazoa; phylum Arthropoda; class Insecta; order Lepidoptera; family Nymphalidae; genus Coenonympha; species Coenonympha glycerion. Next base: position 18,776,332 of record OY979630.1, on the reverse strand, counting down.
TTTCATATTGATTTTTTCAACTTTATCGATAATTTTACGAGTCACGGTTAAGATCCATCACTATACTTTGACAGTTATCAAAAATTTAAGTTTATTCTTTGCCATTGAAATTTTAACCTTAATTACATAAAAACAGAGTTCCTAAAAAAATTTTTAAAATACGAATCAACTAGCGCTGGTGCGGGCAAAAGCGGAACTATAGGTATATTTTAAGTCAATTTTTGCAATATAAATTATATGCCTGTGACAATAAGGTTGACTTTAATGTTGGCTTGTTGGTTGGTGGAATTTTTTCGTTACGGTTTTTCTGGATTCGGTTCACCCGTCAAGGCCCGCGATAGAAGCTATGCAATAGCTTAATAATAAAATAGAAAATTCATTTCAAAAAACCGACTTCAAAAGCCACGACTTTTTTTAAAAGAATTTTCTATTTTGATTTTTACTTTTTTGGGAAAACAACAAATGCATAAGGCATTGTAAAAATGCCCAAATCACTTGAAGAGTGCTTATAAAATCTGTAGAATTCCCTCAATTTCCCCGAGTTCCAATCATCAGAACCTGACTTGATGACTATAGTCATTAAGTCAGCATATGCAGGCAAATGTAGCTAGTAACTAAAAGAAATACCCGAATCGCTTCACTATACTAGCAAAATTGGAAGAGTTCCCTCGATTTCACCAGGATGACATGATCAGATCTTTACCTAATGACAATGAGACCATCTGGGAAGTATACCCTTTCAAACAAAAACGCCTAAATCTAAATTGGACCACGCGTCTTCGAGTAATCGGTGAACATACATAGATTTAAAAAAACCGACGAATTGAGAACCTCCTCCTTTTTTGAAGTCGGTTAAAAATAAAACAAGTTTAAATGGGACCATAATTATAAACATTCCATCAAAAATATAAACGTGAAATGAGCTCAGATTACATTAAATAAAGGGAAATGAGAGCCAAAATAGTATTCTAAATTCAAATTAATTTTGTTTTAAAACCATTCATTTTACAAACTCAGTCTTTTGTTTTATGATTAGCGTTGTATTTCATTACATTTGAATATATTTCGTCAAAATGGATACTTTCCAAATTCGTGTGATTATTGAATATGAAAACAAACGGCACGTAACATCAAAAACGTTTACGGAGAGAACTGTACAAAAAAACGTACAATCCGTTATTGGTTATTCCGATTCCTTTCTGGAAATTTTAACTTCAAAAATGAAGCTCGTGGTCGTAATTGAAGATGATTGTGGAAGCTGACGAAACTCAATCTACAGCTAAGCTAGCAGCAGCTTTTGATGTAAGCATCAAAACAATATTGATCCATTTGCGACAAATTGGCAAGGTAAAAAGCTTGATAGATGGGTGCCTTAACGATCGCCAGCGCAACTCACGCGTGCCGCGTGGAGACCTTGCGCTGCTCAACAGGCAAAGAAATGAAAGAATTTTGAAACGAATTGTTACGTGCAGTGAAAAATGGATTCGTCGACAATCCAAATCGCTCAGCAAGTTGGTTAGAACTTGGTTCAGCACCAAAACAATGTCCTAAAACAAAATGACCCTTAAAAGGTGATGGTTACTGTTTGGTCGTCTAGTGCGAGTGTGATTCACCAGAGCTTTTTACAAATCGGCATGAGCATTACTGCCTCAGACTACATTAAATAAAGGATTACTGCAGATATGTACTGTGAAGAACTGGAGAGAATGATGGAGAAGCTTCCACATCTGCAACTGTATCGGTATACCTATTTTTGTGCGAGTTTATTTTTACCGACCATCTGAACGAAGACTGCGACATTGAAAAAGAAGTGTTTTCATTCCGGGTATGTTATCCTTACGAAGTCTCAGTCCGGGGCTTACCTTGTAGCGGGTGCGGTCGTCGGGCGCGAGGCGCGTGACGCTGCACGTGGAGGAGGGCGCCGAGCGGCCCGGCGGCTCCGGGCGCTGCAGCAGGTCGGGGCGCTCCGGCGCCGGCCCCGGCTCGCTCACGTCGTGCAGCCGCTGCAGCCACGACAGCATGGACTCCATGCCCTCGCCCACGCGCAGGCGCTCGCGCTCGTCCGCCGGGAACTGGAAGTCGGCCGCGTCGAGCACGGGCGAGGCGCGCGCCCGACGCGGCGAGCGACGCCACGCGAGGCACGCCACCGTCGCGCCGGCGGCCAGCAGCGCGCACGCCGCTCCCAGCGCGACGAGTACCGCGTACGCCTCGAGCGCGCCGCGCGCGGTGCGCTCCGCCGCGCTCGTGTCGACGCGCTCGGCCCCGAGGCGACGCAGCTGCCGCTCGTCCGCGTCCAGCGCGACGGTCACGGCGGCCCGCTCGGGCGCGCCCAGCGGCTGGCGCGTCGTCACGGCGACGCTCGCCAGGCGCGACCACGCAAAGCCGTCATCGGCGACGGTGCATTCGTGCAAATAAAAACGATTACGAAGAATCTCCTCCCCCGAGCGCCTCGCTTCCTCGTGACCGAGGGCAGCCTCCAGAATGTGATCGTACACCGTTCGAGCCTCGAGACCGACGTCCGTGGCTTCGTCGCTGAGAACCAGCAGGCGGTCGGCGAGCGGCGCTTCGGAGCTGGTCGATTCCGTCCCGTTATCCGCTGCGAAATCGCTTCGTCTCGCAGTCTCCGGGGGAGGCGGATCTCGCTCGACGAAACATGAATTCGTCGCAAGTCGAGTGGTGATCTGGAACCCGCGGCGCGTCGCCGTCGGGGAGTCGCCGTCGCGCCGCAGCTCGTCGGGCTCCGCGACGTGCAGCAGCAGCACGTCGCTCTCGCCGCGCGCGTGCGGCGCGTGCGGCGGCCAACTCGCAGACGACTCGCAAAAAATTACAACTGAAAAAAAAAACATAGTGTTATTTGATCACCGAAGGGAAGTCTAGGAGCGAAGAGTAGACGATTATTTTGGGTGAATTTTCTCTTGTCTGCTCATTAGATATGGAACCTTATTTAAAATTCTTCATTTATGAACATAAGTAATATTATAAAAATATAATTTGCTAATAGATGAGAGAATGATTGTGTTAAAATACAAGGATGTAATATGTTTGAAAAGAATTTTAAGTGAAGACACGTAACCTCCAAACCATTTTAGCTATTGACTAAAATCAGCAAAGAGTGGCTGTTTTTAGACCTATCATGGCGATTTACGCATCGCAGTCAAATTGGGGATGTAATGAAGTTTTCGTACGGGCATGTACATCCACAACAAGTAACAACACACCGTGCGGGACGACGGAGCTCCGGTCGCGGCTCACGAGCACGCCGGCCGCGGCGAGCGCGCGCTCCGCCGCCTGCAGCGCGGCGCGGCACTGCGGGGCGTGCGCGGCGCGCGGCAGCAGCGCGCGGCGCCAGCGCAGCCGCAGCGCCAGGTGCGCCAGCGCCGCGCCACGCGCGCTCGGCTCGCCGCACGGCGCCGGCTGCGGGCGCTGCAGCACGGCGGCGGCGGCGGCCACGGCGCCGCACACGCGCGCGCCGAGCCGCCCCGCCGCCGCCACGCCGCCGCGCGCGCCCAGCGCCGCCAGCGCGCGCCGCGTCACCGCCGCCCGCCACTGCGCGCCGCACGTCTCTGCCGTTCATTCCAGTGTTTAATTGATCTACGTCTGCGATATAATAAGTAGTATGGAGCAATATGCCGGAACCACACTGCGTTATTTGTTATCCCATCAAAAACATAAATGTAAAAAAGTAGAACCAAGTTCAATACAAAAATTATGCTTGGCTGTAGGCTTCGCCGCAAAAAGAATGGAGATCTAAATGAGTGCCAAGTTCTATGTAAAATCGAAATTTGTATTTATAGTAGTGTCCGACCGAAACTGGTTTTCCGGCCGAAACCGAAACCGAAACCGAATATTCGGCCCTGGCTTCAGTTTCGGCCGAAACCGAAACCGAAACCGAAACTCATGTGGTCAAGTATAAAATTCCTTAAAATACTAAAATTTGATACATTTTACATAAGTATTATGCTGCATTAATTACGACATGAAATTAAAACACAGTAAGTATATTAAGTTTGATATAATCTTGAAATTATTTATAAAAATGTAATGAAATGAGTGACATTTCATTCATTTGAATTTGCCGCGCTTCGCGTATCAGCTGTCTGTCGCGTACATTATGATATTGATCTGTGTCTATGATTTAAAAATGGCGTGTGACGCTCAGAATGTTTTGTGCATTTTATCGTTATAAAAACTTATAGAAAGAATGTGATTGAGGACTCGATAAATAGTGAACTTTAAATGTCGTTTCTTTGTTATTTCAGGTGAGATAGAAGTGTAATTGTCGTAACTTGATAATAACTTGATAATTGTAAATATTTGTTAAATAAAACAAATCTTTGTTATTTCAGAGAAACAATTTGTTGTTTGTTTTTGGAGATCCTCAATGTCTTATAACACGACATTTTTGTGAACTAAGAGAATATGGACCGGCTTCAGTTTGAGTTTACGATGATAGCCTCAAATGATGGCAAATCAAATGTATTAGCTATAACCTCAATATCTACTGAAGAAGGAAAATGTTATGTTTTACCCGAGGAACTGAAGCCGGTGAGTCATCATACATATATTGTTAAAACGAACACTTTCACAAAAGTAAAAAATAGCATTAAAAAAAGACACCAGAGTAGAAAAGTATGGATAAAGTTGGATGAAAATCTAAAGAAGACATATGTAGATGAGGAAGGTAATATGCAATTTTTAGATCAATATTTAGATGAAGTGAGCACAACACAAGCAAAGGACAAAAATGACACTTTGCAACAAATCTTGGAACAATTAATAGAAACTACAACTAAGAAAGAAAGTCAACATAACTTAAAACATATCTCAGAAAAATTTATTATTGAAAAATTCACAAGCAAAAATCCTAATGCGATGCAATGGATAGAAATTTTTGAAAAAGAGTGTGCGCGCTTTAATATAACAAAAGATGAGACAAAAATAGATATTTTGAGGTTATTTTTAGATAAACCTTGTTTGGATTGGTATAGCTCGATGATCATAAAACTAACAATAAATTCTGAATGGAGTGAATGGAAAGACAAGTTTTTAGAAACTTTTAAAAACCAAGGATGGGACATAGTCACATATGCTCTCGCATTTAGGTATAAAGAAGGACAGTTAATTGATTATGCCATAAAAAAAGAACGGCTTTTATTAGATATAAACAAATCTATAGATTCCAAAACAATGATAGATCTTATTGCAACTGGTTTACCTGGTTTTATCTTAAATAAGTTAAACAGGGATGAACTCAACAACACTACTGACTTGTTCAACGAGATAAGAAAATATGAAGGCACGATGTATAAGAAAAACTCAACTAACATAAAGAGCAGTACATTTTATAATAAAAATAAAACTTATGAGAAGAAGTCATGTAAGACTTGTGAGTCTTTGGACAAAGGAATTAGATATCATCCGGAGGAGTCATGTTGGTTCAAGGAAAATAAAAATGAACCTGAAAAAGTTCTTAAAACTAAAAATGTAAACAATAACTCCATAATTGAAGTAGACATAAATACTGAGAAAAAAAACTAGTAAGCACACCATTAATCAAAATCAAGCTTTTATTAGAAAATAAACTAGAAGTGAGTGGTATTTATGATTCAGGCTCACAGATTTCTATAATAAATTCAAGATTAATAAAAGTAAAAGAAAAAAAAGATGATGTGAACATAGCATACATGAAAACGGTTAATGGTGTGAAGAAGATGGATGGCTTGATAACAATAAAAATTAAAATATTTGATTTAGAAGAAGAGGTGGTTGTATACATAGTAGAAAATGAAGATTTTGATGATTTCATAATCGGATTAGATATGATAAAGAAATTCAGATTAACCCAAAATGAGAACTTGCAGATAGAACAAAAGAAAATAACAAATAAAATAGACAGGATGTCTAAAGATGACAGAAATGAAGATAATAATATAAAAAAATATACAGTAAATTTCAATGAACACATAGAAACAGAGGAATTTATAAGTATGACAGACCATTTAGATAATCAAAAGAAAATTGAGATAGAGAAAATTATAAAGGAATATAAAACAATATTTGCTAAGGACAAGTATGATATAGGTTCAGTTAAAGATTATGAAGCTCGCATAGATTTACAAGTAAATAAATATTGTAGTAAAAGACCATACAGATGTACAATACAAGATAGATTAGAAATTGAAGAGCAAATATCGATGTTACTAAAGAACAATTTAATAGAAGAATCATACAGTCCTTTCGCTGCTCCAGTGACATTGGCGTTTAAAAAAGGTGAAAATAGAAAATCCCGTTTATGTGTAGATTTCAGAGAGTTAAACAAAATAGTTATACCACAAGCTCAACCATTTCCTTTGATAGATGATCTAATTATTAAAACTAGAAATTGCAAGTATTTTACTACACTAGATATAAACTCAGCATTTTGGGCAGTACCATTACGGGTGGCAGACAGAAGTAAAACAGGATTTGTCACACAAGATGGCCACTTCCAGTGGACCTGCCTCCCTTTTGGCTTGAAAACATCACCAGCAATTTTCCAGAGAATCTTAAGCAATATTCTAAGAAAACACAATCTCACAGGATACTCGGTTAACTATATTGATGATATTTTGATATATTTGTCTACCTTTGAAGAACATATAAGGCACATTAGAAATGTATTAGAGGCAATAATTAAAGAAGGCTTTAGACTGAAGTTTAAGAAATGTACCTTTGCTTCAGACTCGGTAAAATACCTCGGCCATATAATTCAGAACAATTCAGTAAGACCACTAAAAGACAATTTGATTTCAATAAGGAACTTTCCAACTCCTAAGACGCAAAAGAACATCAGACAATTTTTGGGAAAAATAAACTTCTACCATGACTATATACCAAGAAGTGCAATTATCTTAGATCCATTACACAATTTATTACGAAAAAACGAGAAATTTGTATGGTCAGAGAAATGTGAAGAAGCATTCAATCTGATAAAAAGATATTTATGTTCGCAACCGGTCTTGGAAATATTCGACAAAGACTTACCAATCAAAATCTTTACCGATGCATCTTTGGAGGGCATTGGAGCAATATTAAAACAGACACAACTAGATGGTAAAGACAAACCGGTGGCATATTTCTCAAAAAAATTGAATGAACATCAAAAACGGAAAAAGGCTATATATTTAGAATGTCTTGCTATGAAAGAAGCTGTTAAATATTGGCAGCACTGGCTCATCGGAAAACAATTCACCATTTACTCAGATCACAAACCTCTAGAGAACATGAACATTAAATGCAGGACAGATGAAGAATTGGGTGATCTCACATACTACCTATCTCAATATGACTTTACCGTAAAATATATACCTGGTAAAGAAAATGTAGAAGCAGACTGTTTGAGCCGAAACCCTGTATTAGAACCAGAAGATAACAGAGAGGAAACATTGAGAATAGTTAATTTAATACAAATAAAAGATATAGTTGAAGACCAAGAGAAAAATGAAACAATACGAGAAAAGAAACAAAATTTAATACAAAAAAATAATATCTATTATAAAAAAATAAAGAAACAGGAAAAGATTATCCTCTCAGAAGAATTTAGTAAAAAACTTATAAAAAAGGTGCATGAAGATTTATGCCATATTGGGATCAGACAACTGCAGAAAAAAATAAGTTCAATATATACGGCTATAAACCTAACAAAAAATATCATAAATATTTGTAAAACATGTGAAATATGCATAAAAAATAAATCAAGATGTCAAAAAAAAATTGGATTAATGTCACAACTGGGACTAGCTACCAAACCATTTGAAATAATGTCAATGGATACTATTGGTGGATTTGGAGGATCTAGGTCTACAAAGAAATATCTACACCTTTTAGTAGATCACTACACAAGATATGCATTTATTGCGACTTCGAAAACCCAGAATGCATGTGACTTTATAAATTTAACAAAGAAAGTACTAGAGACAGATGAGATTGGAATTATCCTGACAGATCAATATCCGGGCATAAATTCAAGAGAATTTAAACAATTTTTGCAGGAAAATAATATTAAACTAATTTTTACAGCCGTGAATACACCATTCTCGAACGGCTTGAATGAAAGATTAAACCAAACAATAGTAAATAAAATAAGGTGTAAAATGAATGAGAAAAATAATAAGAGAACATGGACAACACTGGCAAGAGAATGTATACAAAAATATAATGAAACAGAACACTCCGTTACAGGTTTTGCACCAAAATATTTACTGGATGGTACAAATGTCAGTATTCTACCAAATGAATTCAAAACGATGGAAAAGGAAGACAAGTGGATTGCTGATAGAAGATTGGCATTAGAGAATACAATAAAATCTCATGAGTATAACAAGAAAATATTTGATAGAAATAGAAAAATGCAAGAATTTAATGTAGGAGACAGTGTATATGTAGAAAATGGAAATAGACTGAATAGAAAGAAATTAGACGAATTAAAAATAGGCCCTTTCAAAATAATAGAGAAAATATCGAATTCCATTTATAGGATTGATACAGGCAACAGAAAAACAGAATCAACATTATTTCATATAACAAAATTGCAACCTGTCATAACAGAGGCTGAAGAAGATGAAGGAGATGATAATGAATATGAAGATGACTTATAAGTACATTTTACAGATATATTGCTTAGAATTTTCGCTCTTAGGGGGGGAGATGTAATGAAATGAGTGACATTTCATTCATTTGAATTTGCCGCGCTTCGCGTATCAGCTGTCTGTCGCGTACATTATGATATTGATCTGTGTCTATGATTTAAAAATGGCGTGTGACGCTCAGAATGTTTTGTGCATTTTATCGTTATAAAAACTTATAGAAAGAATGTGATTGAGGACTCGATAAATAGTGAACTTTAAATGTCGTTTCTTTGTTATTTCAGGTGAGATAGAAGTGTAATTGTCGTAACTTGATAATAACTTGATAATTGTAAATATTTGTTAAATAAAACAAATCTTTGTTATTTCAGAGAAACAATTTGTTGTTTGTTTTTGGAGATCCTCAATGTCTTATAAAAATATTAATAATATTTTTCAAATTAAGTTCTCAGGTGTTTATCAGTTATCAATAATCAAATCACAAATTGTTACTGTTTCATTAAATACTAAGTATTAGCAATTTAATTATTAACAACAAAACAAAGTTACTGACTCAATATTTACCTATATAAATCATTCAAGTAGGTACAGAAACGAAAAAAAAACTTACATGTAATCAATTCCATCAACACATTCAAAACATAACGTTTAAAGAATGTTTACGTCTGACGATAACGTTGCTACGGAGCTATCCGAACGGCGCACGACAATTCCCGAACAGGGCCGCCAGCGTACGCCATAGTGTTGCCGCGAGAAACGAAGTTAGGCGAGCGTGCACGACTACTTCCGAAATCAGTTTCGGTTTCGGCAAAAGTTTCGGCCAATTTAGGCCGAAACCGAAACTGCCGCCGAAACTTGATTTTTGGCCGAAACCGAAACCGAAACCGAACTTTCGGTCGGACACTAATTTATAGGAACAAAAAAACAATATCAACAAAAAAAAAAATAAAAAAAAATGTCATTTATTCATAAGAATGCAGGTACATTAGGTGGTCAGCAATAACAATTATTATCCTTATACATTCTGCCTTATGGCGTATGAATATAAAAAAGTAAATGTTATTATATTTGTTTGATTGAAATTATCATTTTTCATAATATTACAATAGATAAAGGTCAGGATGTCAATGTTTGTAAATTAATAATTTATCAAGTCAAAAATTAGTAATTTAGAATGTCAATTTGTAATAACCATTTTTCATTATATTATTGTCTATTATAATTCAGGATGTCAATAATTGTAAATTCATAATTTATAAAGTCAAAAATTAATAATTCAGAATGTCAATTTGTAAAGTACATAAACAATTTTTCATAATATTATTGTCTATTATAATTCAGGATGTCAATAATTATTGAAAATACATAACATAGTTTACTATTATTAAACTCTATTTCTTTACTTTATTGGATACCTATAACAATTGTTGTTTTTCAAAAATGTGAGATCTTAAAATAGGTTAGATTTGACTTGGCCAATTTTCATTACATCAGTCATTTTATAAAGTCGTCTAGTCACTAGTGTATAGAGTAGATTGCGAGGTCTCACTTTCAGGCGAGCCTGTGTTGTAGGCGAGAAATGTACAATCGGTGTTACCTCCGACCCTCACCTTCGTGTCCCAGGAGACTCAAGTCGGCAGCCAGCGGCGCGGCGGTGAAGTTCCGCGGCAGCGGCTGCGAGAACGCGGCGGGGCTCCACACGCCGCACGCCTCGCGCGCCACCAGCAGCAGCGGGTAGCGCGCGGGCGGCGGCGCGGACACGCACACACACAGCAGCAGCGGCAGCAGCAGCAGCAGCGCGCGCATGGCGCTGCGTCACGCGGCGCGCATCGCGCGGCAGCAGCCGCCACCTGCGCGCGCACAGCTCGGTAGCGCGAGCGCTGAGGCGTGCGACGCGCTGGCGCGAGTGCACACTGTCACGCGCTCACGCCTCGCCGCTCGCCACCCGCTCAGCGCTAGGAGCGGGCGGATTTTAGCGAAAACCCTTCGATCTCAGGCTACGATAATAATTGAACCGAGCCATGGGTGGATTTGCTTCCGTCCATCCGTCTGTCTGAATGTCCGTCCGCAGCGGCGTGGCGGCATTCAAAGACACGAGATGTAAGGAAGGTTGCCAGGCACGGCAAAAAAATGAATTATAATAATATCATGGTGATAAACATCGAGACGTTCAATTCAATTCAATTCAATCGTTTCGACGAGTTTTCCACGTTTGAGTCTTTCCTTCCTTCTTCTCCGCTTTTTACCTAAGCTGGCACAACACGTTATCTTTATCCATTCATCTTTACCAGCTGTTACTTCCGTACAATATACCTACACGCATCCATTACTAATAAACTATGTATTTAAAAAAATTTCAAATCCTCAATGATATATCTATACTTATAATAAAACTGTAAAGGGTCGAATTCTGTACATTGAAGATATTTTGAAAATTTTTGTTGGAGGACACTATTTAGTCGATACTGAAGCCAAAACTGCAATTTGTTTAATTTTTGTCTGTCTGTCTGTCTGTCTGTCTGTCTGTCTGTCTGTCTGTCTGTTTCACGACCGGGCATCACGGCTAATCCGCTGGATGGATTTAAATGAAACTTGACATGATTATAGTTCATACCCCAAGGTAGGACATAGGATACTTTTTGTCCCGAAATTCATCATGGTTTCCCTGGAAAACGGCATCAAAGTCCAAACGTTTTTTAGTTATAATTCATTAACGCGTTGTCCGATTCCATTCATTCTTTTTTTGTTAGAAAGGAGGTTCTTTAAAGATTATTCCATACAAATCTTATCATCATCACTTTTGTAGTTCAGAAATTACAGACATCAGAACCTTTAACTTCAAGTAGGTAGGTGACTTGAAACTCGGAATGCACAAAGAATTTAGGGCTAGAACGTAGGGCTCAAGTAAGACTGGAGTACCCTTACAGCCGTAAATAAATAGGCTTAGCAGGAGATTTTGTATGGTTTAAAATTTTTCACTTTTAGGGTGAACAAAAATCATGTAACTGGCGTTATCACTACGTTATACCGTATAGCGCCATCTCTACAATTTATGTGGAACTTGAATGTAAAACTCTGAGATAGGTACTACCGAATTTTTTTTAATAAAAATTAACTGTCATGTTATTTACTGTTTCCTGACTTTATATTAAGATGGCACTGTTAGGTAAGACATGAACAGATTTAAACTTTATCATTCGCAATATGGAAAGGGTATAATGGTTCACAAATATTTTTAACTCTTAGGTCTTATCGATCCTAACCGACCAGTAAGGAAATATATAGCCATTGTCCATTCTGATGTTTTGGATTGTATTGAGATGAAGCAAAGATTTTTAAAAGACTCTTATATTATGTTGGGCTGGGGAATATTGTAAGTAGAGTAATTTATCCCAGTGGTACCTACCCGGCCGAACTCTGAAAGAAGAGTTCTACCACCAGTACAACTTTTCACATGGTTTAGTAATTTTTGACATATTTCATGGTTTCAGAATAAAAATCACAATGAAAAGGACGATTTTAACTGTCGATATTTCGATACATTGGTACAAGTCGTGGTCACGTAGTGACCACGACCTGTGCCACTGGGTCGAAATATCAACAGTTAAAATCATCCTTTTGATCTTTCAACTACGTATTAATGAAACTTTATATTATTATTAAGAAAAAGGAGTTTTCAAAATCACCACAAGATAACCCGTGCAAAGTAAGAACAGGTTTCTGTACAACATCACACCAGAATCCCGCGAAAAATCAAGGAATTCCAGTAGGAAGGTATATTATGTAAAAAAAATCCCACCAAAAACATTCTGTAAAAAACTAGCCAAAGTCAAAATGGAGCTGCTTGTTTATCTCTAAAAAGTACTGAAATCTAGACAAAGTCGTGCCAAGTCTAAGGTTCCTTACTGCGATTTCTTTATTATTATAGTTAATGTTGCGTGACTTGGCCGTTGAAGGGTACACAAGGGTTCAAACCAGGTGCTCCATGACACCATTGCACCAATCTGTCGCCAGAATTCATCGTCAATGAGTAGCGGTTTTTGGTCTTCAACGGCCAAGTCACACAACATTAACTATAATAATAAAGAAATCGCAGTAAGGAACCTTAGACTTGGCACGACTTTGTCTAGATTTCAGTACTTTTTAGAGATAAACAAGCAGCTCCATTTTGACTTTGGCTAGTTTTTTACAGAATGTTTTTGGTGGGATTTCACTTCTTTTTGTAGAAACTTCAAAATATTACAAAATATTTCTGTCCGTTTTTCTAGATACATTAACTGCATAATTAACTTTGTAATCTCATATAATTTATATGGAATTACAAAGTTATTAATGCAGTGATCACCAGGTACTCCAGATCTTCGATTATCCTAGTTTTTATAGTTTTCCCTTTATGTGGCCATTAAACCCTAACTCTGCACCAAATTTCAGCTCTCTGAGTTTATGGGAAGTACTAGTTCTATTTTGATGATCATGAGTGAGTCAGTCAGTCAGTCAGTGTCGAAAATGCGAAACTTTGCTTTCGCATAACTTCGGAACTATATGACCTACAGACTTGAAATTTTGGGTTTTAAGTATGTGATTATAGCTTACTGGATAGCGAAAATTTCAGCGTTCTGGTCTTATCCAGAGGTTCTCAAATAGGAGCCCGAAAATGCGGCGAAATGGTTCCTGTAAAGATGGTACGGCAGTTTTGCTTCGCGCTTTGACTTTGGCGGGGGCACTGCCGTGCCCCCTGATCGTAATTCACGCGGGCGGAGCCGCGGGCAACAGCTAGTTATATATATAAAAAGAAGCAAATCCTGTTGAACAAAACTAGAATTTCTTTGCAATCTCTGCAATAATTAATGAAACTGAATCCGAGTTATTATCGTTACTGGCAGTTTATGAAAATGTCCCAACTCTACTGAACCGATTTGGTGAAAATTGGTCGTACAGATAGATTATACCCTGGATTATAACCATACATCCACTAAAATACATAATTCCTGCGGGATTGGCGAAAACCAATTTTACGCGGGCAGAGTGGCAGCTGCGCTAGTAGGTATAGGTAGGTACTATAATAATAATAGAAGACGTAGGTACTGTTAAGTCGTGTGTTGTTGCGTCGCAGTCGATAGTCGAGAGAGTATCGAAGCGGGACAGCGGGACATCGCGCGCTCTCGGCGGAGCAGCGTCGGCTCGTGGCGTGCGCCGGGCGCCGTCGGCGGCAGGGCGAGCTACAAGTAGACAGCACGCGTCGCCCGGCGGCAGGCACAGCACGAGCGCGCGGCCGGCGCGGGGCGCGGTACACGAGGCCGCGGCGCGCGCTGGCCGGCCACTGCCGCGCGCCGTCCCGGCACCCGCCGCGTCTGCGCGCCGGCGCCCGCCCGCTCCGACACGCCGCGCCCGACTTCCCGCTCCAACTTCACATGCCATTTAAGTTTATATTCGCGATTCGAGTGTGATATTATTTTCATCATTTTACTGTCAGTAGTTCTAAGCTCCCAGTCCTGACAGACGGACCGACGAGAGAGCTAATTCACCCAAGTTAACATTAATTCGTAAATATAAAACACCCATCTTTTGTTTTATATCGGTTTAATGAAAAAGTTACAAAAATAAAGTTTGTTTTTGTTAATGATCATCTCGGGACGCGTCCGCGGGCAGCAGCTCGCCGCGCGCGACGGCCTCGATGCGCGGGCGGTCGAGGCGCATGGCGGTGCGGCCCTCGCTGCGCAGCAGGTCGCGCGCGCCGAGCCGCGCGTAGAAGCGCAGCGCGCCGTCGTTGTCGCGCAGCACGTGCCAGTCGATGCGGTGCACGTCGGCCGCCACGGCCATGGCGCACAGCGCGCGCAGCAGCCGCGCGCCCACGCCGCGCCCGCGCAGCGCCGGCGCCACGTACAGGTCCTCCACGTAGAAGGCGCGGCGCGACCAGCTGGAGTAGGCGCGCGTGCACAGCGCGTAGCCCGCCACCTGCCCGCGCCGCTCCGCCACCAGCCCGAAGAACCAGCTGGGCGAGCTGCGGAACCCGTCCTCGATCAGATCTGCCGACACGAATACATCGCTCGGTGAACCGCGACATATTCAAGAGTACCTACTTCGCAAGTACCGAATCAAAACAAATTATTGGCAATCAACCGCCAAAAATGTCTTGTCCAAGAAAGCTTGGACAAGAAGAAATATGAAAATTAGTAGGTATTAGTTAGTTACGAAAAAAAAGTACGTAGATCTCACCTTCCACGCTGAGCTTCGGCCCGTCCGGCATGCGCTCGAACGTCGCCAGCTCCTGCGCAACACAACCACACTGACACTCATACAGTATATTGAATGTAGCTGTCCGACACACTCGCTCATTAGCAGGACTGATTAATTTGTTTTGCTATTATCCGCTACTTGAAAGGATTCTGTATGGTGCAATATGCAGGAACACCATCCACATGAAACACCACACACAATTTTCTATCACTTTCTTCGACGCACGTTTCGTCGCCTCAGGAGATGTTGACTTCACACAGTGAAATCTCTACGATTTCGCAGTGTGAAGTCAACATCTCCTGAGGATGTCCCGGTGTCGGGACGAAACGTGCGTCGAAGAAAGTGATAGAAAATTGTGTGTGGTGTTTCATGTGGATGGTGTTCCTGCATATTGCACCATACAGAATCCTTTCAAGTAGCGGATAATAGCAAAACAAATTAATCAGTCCTGCTAATTATGGATTTCCGCAAAATAACACCTGCTTCCATTCAATACACTCACTGATGGCTACCAGCACCGCCCTCTGCGTCTCAGTACGTCTATTATTTATGAAAGCAAGTCTATTATCATTCGAGCAAGGACGCCTGCGGCTCCACCCGCTTTAATAAATCGGGTGGGAACATCATTGAGTAACATATAGTATCTCTATGGGGAACATAGAGACACTATGACTGTGGTCAGTGGTGGGAACCACACATTTTTATTTTTCAGGGATGAAAGTAACCTTAAGAAAAGGTTGGTTTAACGTATGTATAAGGTACAGCCCATCTAGCAACGAACAAAGCCACTAATGGACCAGTTTGAGCCTCAAAGCTTAACTTTGTAACTCACTCAAACCTTGCATGTCAGAAGTGTCTTAGATTATACCACAGATTTTAATATACGTACCTAGGTATTACTTAGTTCTAGCGTGAAATACTCCGGAATTCATAAACCAATGTCGCAATAGTTGCTGGCGCACGACCGTTGACCGACAAAAGGCGGTGGCGATAGTCGAGTGTCGATAGTCGCCACTCGTACACGGTACATCGCCAGTCGGGTTGGGGCGTCATGTCCAGTGCCCTGTATCGACACAGCGATGCGACGCGTGCAGGTGGCGCCACTCGTCACTCGCGTCGCTCATAGCTCAACGACTCACGTGTATCATGCGGTGGACGGCGGGCATGTCGTCGCGCCGCATCTCGCGCACGAGCACCTCCTCGTCCGCGTCGCGCGACATGCTGACGTTGGCGCCGACTCCTCTCGGCTCTCGGTCACAGCTCACTCCACTCGGCCTCTGCACTCTGCAGTCTGCGCACACGAGCTGCCAGCTGCCACTGAGCGTGACTGACAGACGACAGACAGCTGACCGCGCGTCGCAACTCGCTACACAGCTCTCACTGAGTAGCTCTACCCGCGCGGTGACGTCACGGCCTCGATATAGCTATGGAGGTCGCGGGTGTGCGATAATAATTATAATGTTATCTTACAATCAATTTAATGCCACACTGGACACTTTAAAATTACGTATCAAAATGGTACAAATGGATCCCTTACACTGATCCGTCCGTCTGTACCTACCTATGTCACTGTACCAAACTATCGACTAAGTTAAAAAAGTTGTACAGTTTACATAATAGAGGTCCAGCATCGTTGCTATCAAATCAGTCAGAACAACGGGATTATTGGAATACCGATATTTATGTGGGTGGAGCTATTTACGTGGGTGGGTGGAGGCAACAGCTACTTATTTGACCATCAGGGGGCACGGCAGTGCCTCCGCCAAAGTCAAAGCGCGAAGCAAAACTCCGTACCATCTTTACAGGAACCATTTCGCCGCATTTTCGGGCTCCTATTTGAGAACCTCTGGATAAGACCAGAACGCTGAAATTTTCGCTATCCAGTAAGCTATAATCACATACTTAAAACCCAAAATTTCAAGTCTGTAGGTCATATAGTTCCGAAGTTATGCGAAAGCAAAGTTTCGCATTTTCGACACTGACTGACTGACTGACTGACTGACTCTTGATCATCAAAATAGAACTAGTACTTCCCATAAACTCAGAGAGCTGAAATTTGGTACAGAGTTAGGGTTTAATGGCCACATAAAGGGAAAACTATAAAAACTAGGATAATCGAAGATCTGGAGTACCTGGTGTTCACTGCATTAATTACTTTGTAATTCCATATAAATTATGTGGGATTACAAAGTTATTTATGCAGTTAATGTATCTAGAAAAACGGACAGAAATATTTTGTAATATTTTGAAGTTTCTACAAAAAGAAGTGAAATCCCACCAAAAACATTCTGTAAAAAACTAGCCAAAGTCAAAATGGAGCTGCTTGTTTATCTCTAAAAAGTACTGAAATCTAGACAAAGTCGTGCCAAGTCTAAGGTTCCTTACTGCGATTTCTTTATTATTAAGTATAGTTAATGTTGTGTGACTTGGCCGTTGAAGACCAAGAACCGCTACTCATTGACGATGAATTCTGGCGACAGATTGGTGCAATGGTGTCATGGAGCACCTGGTTTGAACCCTTGTGTACCCTTCAACGGCCAAGTCACGCAACATTAACTATAATAATAAAGAAATCGCAGTAAGGAACCTTAGACTTGGCACGACTTTGTCTAGATTTCAGTACTTTTTAGAGATAAACAAGCAGCTCCATTTTGACTTTGGCTAGTTTTTTACAGAATGTTTTTGGTGGGATTAATTTTACCCGTGAAATAAATATATCGAATCGAGTGTCATAAAATGGAAGCACCCACCCCTTCATATACATAATTGGGATTCCGACCCTATTAATAAGACTTTGCTGTCCGTTCATCCGTCCGTCTGTCACCAGGCAGTACCTATCTCTTGAACGGTGATAGCTGTTGCGTGGCCGGTGCCTTCTATTATCGAAGTTGCGAATAGAATACCAAAATTGTTCGAGATTGACGTTAGCTAACGCTATGCGCTAATGTCAATCCATTAGTATCTCTGTGTCAATCCGATATAGGATATAGGTATTTTGGATTTTTATATTCGCAACTTCGCTAATAGATTGTCACTTTGTCTATTAAAGACTACTAATAGAGTAAAATAAATACTTAGGGGGCTCCCATACTCCCATATTATTTTGAAGTGGCATTTGAAGTCGGTTTTTTGAAAAGAATTTTCCATTTTATTATAACACATTTCCTATTAGGTACCGTTTAGGAATTGTATAGATTTTCCAGGCAAGGGATAAAATACAATTTCATACATTTCCTGTAAAAATATACAAAACAATAACAGGATTGTGTTTTTGTACATATAAGCGCCATCTAGCGATCCCAGCGTGCTCTACTTCGCTACCAGCTCGTAAACAGTTCAGTGAGCTGCAGTGGGCGCGACCAGAGAACGGCAACTCTTGCCGGCTGCCACAGTGGCGCTGGCGGTGCTTTCCCGTCGTAGTATTGTAAAACGTGCGCGACAGATGGCGCCAACAGTGAAAGCCATATCACCAAATTAAAGTAGATGAGATAAAAGTGAGATCAGCGAAGTATACAGCACAGCTGAGTACATTGAATATAGTGGTATACAGCCAGTGCGAGCAAGGGCAGGGGACTATGTCGTCCCCGGGAAAAGGACAATATTTTATCCCTTTCCAAGTTTTTGTTTATCCCCCATGGGCAGTGGGCACAGAGGTGGAGAAAATACTCCTTTGAATAATCTCGGGGGTTTGATGTCTTGCGAAATGTCAAATAGTGATAAATTTCTCCCTTTCCCCTTTGTCTATTATGATAAGGCAACTATTTTGTCCCCTTTCAGAGCACAAAATTGGAGGAAACAAAAAAATACTATTTTATCCACTGTCTATTCTAGAGGGCTGTGCACTTTGACTGTGCAGTAGAAAACGATATGAACATTGAACATAAAGTGGAAATCAAAAATAATCTTGATTAAATTTAATATGTCACAAAATTTATTAAAAAAATTCAAAATTCAAAATATCTTTATTTCACATAGGCCTAATATTCAGGATCTTGTAATGTGTCAGTATGATATTTGTCACATTTGTTTGGCGATAACTCTAAGTCGACTTAAAACTAAGTTTACGGGGGTTCCAACGCACCCTGCACTGAGAATGAGATTAGTTTTGATGATCGGAAACACAAGGCGGCTCCGTTTTTTGGTATTTTTGATTTAACCCTGTATATTAGGGTTCCGTACCCACTACCCAGAGATAAACACGGTGCCCTATTACTAAGACGGTTGTATTTCTTGAACCGTGATACCTAAGTAAACACTTGAAATTTTCACAGATTATAATATGTACCAATAGATAAAAATAGTCAAGATAGGCCCATCCGAACATTTTACGTAAACGTTCTTCATACAAGAAAATGTAGCACCATCTGTCGAAACTCCTGCGAAATACATGTTTATTTTTTTATATTTTTTTTTATCTATGTGTCTGTGGTCACCTTGCCTGCAATATTATTATTAATTAAAAAAAAAAGAAATAGGTCTTTACCTATCTACCTTTACTGACTACTGACGGGGGAGTCATTTTTGCTCCCATAACCTGGCGACATTTTTTCGCGCTGTTCGTCCTGTCATTAGTATACAAGTCTGTGTATGTACCTATGCAATGCTGCGATGAAACCGTTGGGGTGACTTTACTTACCCCTTCCAAGTTAGTACGTTAACATCTTCGGCTGCATCATCACTTACCATCAGGTGAGATCGCATCAAGTACTAACTTGTATTTTGTAAAAAAAAACTTAAGTACTTATTTCTGTTGCCGCTATAACAACAAATACCTATTTAAAAGTAGAATAAAATAAATATATAATTTTTGCTTTATTGTGATTTTTTTGTTTTTTTATTGCTCGATATTGATAACGGCAACAGGTAGACGCTTAAAATATTCACAGAATATTTAGTTATACCTATCTATATTCATTTTAAAAATAAATGGTTAAATTAAACTAAAAAAAAATATTTAAGGGGGGCTCCCATACAACAAACGTGATTTTGTTTCTCGTTAATTTTAGGTATTTTGTTTGGATTGGTCTTGATGGTAATAAACCCGTAAGGAACCCGTAAGGTACTTGACAATTTTTTTTTATAATACGACCAAGCATTAAAAATAGTTATTTGTTATGCAAGGGCGCAAAGTGGATTTTTGGGCCGAGTGTCAAATTCGAATGCTAAGCGGCGAAGGATTCTAGGGTTGAACCCTGAGCGCAGCGAGGGGTTCAAAAAATAGAATCCTGAGCATAGCGAGGCATTCAAAGACACGAGACCCAAAAAAAATTTGCGCCTGAACATAACACAAAATTTTTCATCTCACCACAGCGAGGAAAATCACCAGAAGAACACTTTAGATCGACATTGCGAGTTATGTTAAATGGTGTTCTTAGTAACTCTGAATAATTTCACTTACTGAAACCACCTTCAATCATCATCGTTATTTTAAAGTTGAAACAAAAAATAAATTGAAACAAAAAGCCAAAATAAGTATTAGGTATTATCATTTAATCACGATTGAAAACATAGACAACTAATACTAGATCAGAAAAAAAAAATGAGAAACTTTTTTTCTGTACTTTTAATTTGAATGCGTTCTGAAATAACAATTTCTAAGAACCAAAGATAATATAAAATTTTATAAATATATTAACAATAAATACATAAACAATGAGAAAAATCAAGGATTTAATTAGATTTCTTTTATAATTAATAAAACTGAATAAGAGTTATTATTTTAATTGATATTATAAGAAAAAGTAAAAATAAAAAAACTAATTTACCTATACAAACTTTAACGTACGAACTTTGTTACTGATCGTATGTGTTATTGAAAAATAGTATGTTTCATTACAAGTGCGGAAAGGCTGTTATTGCAAAGAGTTCCGACAAATGTCTACCCGAGCCGAGGCGCAGCCGAAAGCGAGGGTTGACAGTCGGAACAAGTTGCAATGACGGTTCCGCACGTGTACTGAACGATTATTTTTAATACAGTTGCGAAAAAATGAAGCAATTTAATGAAATAATAAAAACACAATAAACTCAACTAACTTAACATTTTCTGAAAAACTATTTGCTTTTTTCTCTTCTCTCCACGCAATAAATTCGTCGTATGTAGATATGTAGCGACTTTTTGACTTTTCCGGTAAAATGTTCTCCGAAGCATTTTGTGCAACAAACAACTAAACTCGCAAAGAAAATTTCTGAAAAATGGCGCCAACCGTAGAATATAAGGAGTTTTTTTTCTTCACCCATTCAGGTGATTTAAAAAAAAAAATAAAAAAAAAATTTGGTCATAGACTAAATAATATTCTGGTACGCAAAGGGAACTATGCCCATACAACCAAGTCTTCAGTAGAATTTTTTTTATTGATATGAAATGAAAATGAAATTTAATGAGATGAAATGAAACCTAACCAAACTCATTCAATCAAATCTGATACTGAAACAAATTAGTAGCTTCTTTTTAGAAATATACGTATTTGCATGAATCATAAAAACTTCTATGAATTTTTTTAGTAAAAACTTCATGGTTGGGTTTTTCTTTTTAATAGACATTATTTTGACAGTTGGGAAAGATAACGCACGAGTTCGGGAAAGGTAAAAAAAAAGCACGAGTATGTAATAGCCCACATCCCGAACGCTATACGTCCCTGCAATACGCCACTTTTTGAGCAACTGTATTAAAAAAGAAGTTTTCAGCTTTAACATTTGACATTGACATGACACGTAATACGAGGTTGACCACAGATAACTCAAACAAAATTTGACTTTGGAAATGCTTTCGAGCCTAGGGCCGAAAAGGATTTTCATACTACTTTGTCTCCCGTGGGAAAAATGAAAATGCTTTGGCAGCCTAGGGAATATAATAGCATTTTCCGCCCGCATTTTGGGCATTAAATATCGCTTTTCCGAGCGGGTGAGATGAAAAAACTTTTAACAGTAAACTTCGTCTGAATTAAAACTATAGAACTTTGAAGTTGGTCCCTTACAAATTTTGAAAAAATCCAACCCAAAGGGTAGGAAAATTGGGACGATTGATTGTTTCACACTGATTGTAATCTATGATATTGATAATTCTTTCTTTTATTGGATAGAGTACTACCACAAAGTTAGTCCCATAAGTATTTTAGAAAAAAATCCTACATACGGTACGGTACGAATTTTTTCGATGGAAAATAGGTGTGATTTCTTGTTCACTAACAGATTACAATGCTGAGTTGAGTATTACAAAAACCTTTTTAAGTTTCCGTACCTCAGAAGAAAAAAACCGGCGAAGTGCGAGTCGGACTCGCGCAACAAGGGTTCCATACTATAAAATAAGTAAAACTTTAAACGAATCACTTTTGTTCATGGAATTTACGAGTATAATTTACATGTAGGTACTTTTGTTGGCAAACCACAAATCTAACTTTGTTTTTGGCGGTTTATTGTTATTATCTAAAAATACTATAATAGTTAGAGCGTTGATTTTATTTTTCCTGTAAAATATACGTAGGTAGGTATATTTCTATCGATCATAATTATTTCAGGGGCCTTATTCTGTATCGTTCACTTAGTTAGTTATTAACCCTAACTGGGTTATTAACTAAGAAAACGAAGGCTAAAATCCTATTTTTGCACAAATTACCAACCTAGGTCGGTGTGGTATCATATCAGTATACCATGCTAGTTGCTATCTTGTACAAAAAGAATACAACAATAGGATTTTTGCCTCCGTTTTCTTAGTTAATAACCCAGTTTGGGTTATTAACTAACTAAGTGAACGATACAGAATCAGCACACAGATTTTTCGAACGATAAATTATGTATACGATAACGATAAAAATGAAGGGGGAGGGGCGGTATTGTTTTCAAGAATTTGCCCAATAAATCAAAAACTATCGGGCACAAAAATAAATAAAAATCGGTTTTATGATATACACAAGTGACGCCCTTTCATATGATACTCTACTCAATATTGTTATCACATTTTGAAAATCCAACAACCCCCCTTTTAAATAAAAATAAAAATGATTTTGAAAATTGTATGATTGCAATGACGTTGGGTCACTACTAGCTAAAACTAATCCAAATTTCAAGTCGATAGCTTTGATAGTTACTGAAATAATCGAGTGTGACTGACGGACGGACGGAGAAAGGCTCACCATAAGAGTTCCATTTTTACCATTTTGGTATAAGGAACCCTAAAAAAGCAGAATCCTTCTAAGATCACTTTGTTGTCCGTCTGTCCGTGTGTAGTTTACAGAATATGTAGGTATATTATAGACAGAACCCCGAGAGTCTGTCCTCGGATGCACTCTGTGGAATACTTATAGTTAAGTTTAAGTATCTTCTCAATCTCATATTATGCTATACGTAAGCCTGGCCTATCGCTTGACGCCTCCCGTGCAGCTTTCCACAACGTAGTTCGGCGTGGTCGCACTTGACACGCGACGATCCGCGTCACAATCCAATCGGTCGGGACTCTTTAGAGCGGGGCACGTCCATATTTACTTAAGCCTACTTTGGGTCCTGCGGGCTTATTATTATATGTGTTGATGATCTTTTCAAAGAAGCTCACCGTCGACGGATCTTCTCAAAGGAAGAAAGAACGAAGAATTTTTGGTGGACCGTGGTTATGTTAGGAAATTAGGGCTCCCTTCCGATAGGGCGGGCGGCGCGTGCAGTGGGCAGGCCGCGGGCGGGCGGCCGGCTGCCAGAGCGGCCTCTGGCGGCCGCGCCGGCGCCGCGCTTCGAGCTCCGAGCGGCACTCGGACTCGCGCGCCGGCCCGAGCTGCGCGCGCTCTCTCGCGCCCGGCACGCGACGACGCGCGCCCCAGCAGCCCCCAGCGCGCACATGGCCGACACCAAGCACGAGTACCACTTCGGTGAGTGCTCCCCAGCCCGCAATCGGCGCAATCGAGTGTCTTTTTGAATAAAAATGACTTTTTCTAGAGTAAGTAACGGCATGTTCCTTGGTAATAGTATATTAAAACCTCATCAAACATAGCCGTTTGTGGTCGGTCGGCCCGCGAGTTTCACGATTTCGTCACGTCACGTCAAAGCGTCGACGGTCACGTAGAGGCGTTCGCCGCTCCGCCGGCCGCAGCGCGAGGCGCGCCGGGCGCTGCAGCGGCGCAGCGGCTGCGGCGTGTTATCGTGCAGGGCATGCGATTAGATAAAGCTGTATCGGCGCGTGTCGGCGCGCTGCAGTGTGGCAGCAGGCAGCGCGCGCGCAGCCCGCCGCCGCTGCGAACGCCGCTTCCTCCTCACGGTCAGCGAGTGTCGAACCGCCCAGCCCGGGGGGAGCCGCTGCGCCGGCGCCGCTTCAGCGCACGACGCCGGGACGCATCCCGCCCGCGCCGCGCGGGAGCTGCAGCGCGTCGCGTGATGTCGGCGACCGTGAGTACTGGCAGCATGTCGAATGCTCTGAGGATGCAGTAGCAGTGGTCGGCGGTGGAGGCTCGGGAGTCGGGAGCGACGTGCAACGTTTCCGCTGATAAGAGCGCGCCGCCGGTCGCCGCACCGCGCCGCGCGACAGTGCGACACGCTAAATGTACGCTAATGCATTTTTAATTTACCTTCAGCTTAAAACACACTTATATGTTATATTTACGAGAACACGAAAAATGTATGAGTATTGAGTAAGGTACCTAACACGAGGACCCAGCATTAGGGTACCGATGCTCGAATGAAAAAACGGAACCTGTTTATGTTTATTTCGCTCTCCGTCTTTCACCATCTCTCCGCCACTTGCAGCCTATTTTCAGCTTCTGAAATAAATACCAAGCAGGTAGGTAATTACAGACGTCTATGGTCCCACGAAGTATAATAAAAAATAACAACTAGGAAGTCTTCATCTACGAGATTGTGTGTAGCATTGTACGAGATTTCGTCACGTGGAAATGCTTTTTCGCCCTAGGAATTATTGAAAATGCTTTTACGGCCTAGGGAATATGGGTACCTAATTTTATTTCCCGCCCATATTTTGGGCAGTAATCTCTTTGCCGGACGGGTGAAATAAAAATAACTATTTTCTGTTGGTTAAGTTGCGACTCGCGAGGTCTTTTGGTTTGGAGCGAACAACTAGGTAGGTAGATGAGTTTAGTATATAATATTATTTCATACAATAGCTGTGCCTCGCCAGTACGGAGCGGCGACGACCTGATTCACATATTCGCCTCGGCGCGGTCGCGCGGGGGCAAGGGGGGGGTGTCGCAGCGATAACAGCGCGCGCGCACCACCACCCCTCCCCCACACCCCCTCCGCCACCGTCGCGCAGCTCCCAGCGCGCCGCGCTCGGCCGCACCGCCACGTAATAAATGGAAAAGAATTTCCTCGCGTGGAAATTTCACAACATTGTGGTGCCTTGGTGCGGTCCAATTATACAGCGCGGAGCAAGTCTGCATGGATTAGCTTGTTTAGGTAGGTAGGTTTAGTAGGATGGCGGCAAGTCAGGTCGGACTCGGAGGTTTGGCACCGCCATACGTACGTGCCACCGCCGCGCTATGTGCCAGGTTCTTGTGCGATGTGGTGCTTACTCAAAGGTAATTAATAACAATTATAGTTATTACTTAGATACCTACTCATCTAAGTATTTTCGCCTGTGACATGCCTAAGGTTGTAAATTTTAAGTTCTAAACATTGATTACAGCGAACCCAACTCGCAATTGACCAGTCTTTTTACTTACTAGAGGGTGTCCGCGGCTTCACTCGCATGACCTCTACAGAGTTGGCCTCGGCCTGTATTTGTTTACATTAAAACTCGACTTTTTTACTCCATATTTTGAGAAATATCAAATATTCAATATTTTACAGAGATAAGTAAGTATTCGTCTTGTTCCTACGGCAAGTGGCAACGGCGTGGACCGCAACAGTAATATAAATATTTTTTATAGAAATAACATTTTTTGTATGAAATAAATTAATACTAAATTTTGAAAAGTCATAAGTAGAACAAAAGTATACAGGCCGATAGCGATTTAGTATCTTTTATATTACCCTGTATTGGTACCTTCTTTATTGGTTGAATAATTCCAAATCTTTTGTTACCTGCGATGGTTGTGTCTTGATCCATTACCCGGCCGTCAGGGGAGTCAGTCGGGTGATCGGGGCCAGAAACCAGGCCCAGAGGGCCTAGAAGCAGTGCAATTACGAGAAGGATGCTAGTACATTCACTTACAAATATAAATATATGTAATGAAATGAGTGACATTTCATTCATTTGAATTTGCCGCGCTTCGCGTATCAGCTGTCGCGTATCTATGATATTGATCTGTGTCGATGATTTAAAATGGCGAGGGACGCTGAAATTGTTGTGTGCATTTTTGTCGTAATAAAAACTCATAGAAAGAATGTGATTGAGGACTCGAGATATAGTGAACTTTAAATGTCGTTTCTTTGTTATTTCAGGTGAGATAGAAGTGTAATTGTCGTAACTTGATAATAACTAGATAATTGTAAAATAAAACAAAACTTGTAATAAAACAAAACTTTGTTATTTCAGGGAAACAATTTGTGTTTAATTTTGGAGATCCTCAATGTCTTATAAAACGACATTTTTGTGAACTAAAAGAAGATGGACCGGCTTCAATTTGAGTTTACAATAATAGCCTCAAATGATGGCAAATCAAATGTATTAGCTATAACCTCAATATCTACTGAAGAAGGAAAATGTTATGTTTTACCCGAGGAACTGAAGCCGGTGAGTCATCATACATATATTGTTAAAACGAACACTTTCACAAAAGTAAAAAATAGCATTAAAAAAAGACACCAGAGTAGAAAAGTATGGATAAAGTTGGATGAAAATCTAAAGAAGACATATGTAGATGAGGAAGGTAATATGCAATTTTTAGATCAATATTTAGATGAAGTGAGCACAACACAAGCAAAGGACAAAAATGACACTTTGCAACAAATCTTGGAACAATTAATAGAAACTACAACTAAGAAAGAAAGTCAACATAACTTAAAACATATCTCAGAAAAATTTATTATTGAAAAATTCACAAGCAAAAATCCTAATGCGATGCAATGGATAGAAATTTTTGAAAAAGAGTGTGCGCGCTTTAATATAACAAAAGATGAGACAAAAATAGATATTTTGAGGTTATTTTTAGATAAACCTTGTTTGGATTGGTATAGCTCGATGATCATAAAACTAACAATAAATTCTGAATGGAGTGAATGGAAAGACAAGTTTTTAGAAACTTTTAAAAACCAAGGATGGGACATAGTCACATATGCTCTCGCATTTAGGTATAAAGAAGGACAGTTAATTGATTATGCCATAAAAAAAGAACGGCTTTTATTAGATATAAACAAATCTATAGATTCCAAAACAATGATAGATCTTATTGCAACTGGTTTACCTGGATTTATCTTAAATAAGTTAAACAGGGATGAACTCAACAACACTACTGACTTGTTCAACGAGATAAGAAAATATGAAGGCACGATGTATAAGAAAAACTCAACTAACATAAAGAGCAGTACATTTTATAATAAAAATAAAACTTATGAGAAGAAGTCATGTAAGACTTGTGAGTCTTTGGACAAAGGGATTAGATATCATCCGGAGGAGTCATGTTGGTTCAAGAAAAATAAAAATGAACCTGAAAAAGATCTTAAAACTAAAAATGTAAACAATAACTCCATAACATAAACAATAACTCCATAATTGAAGTAGACATAAATACTGAGAAAAAAAACTAGTAAGCACACCATTAATCAAAATCAAGCTTTTATTAGAAAATAAACTAGAAGTGAGTGGTATTTATGATTCAGGCTCACAGATTTCTATAATAAATTCAAGATTAATAAAAGTAAAAGAAAAAAAAGATGATGTGAACATAGCATACATGAGAACGGTTAATGGTGTGAAGAAGATGGATGGCTTGATAACAATAAAAATTAAAATATTTGATTTAGAAGAAGAGGTGGATGTATACATAGTAGAAAATGAAGATTTTGATGATTTCATAATCGGATTAGATATGATAAAGAAATTCAGATTAACCCAAAATGAGAACTTGCAGATAGAACAAAAGAAAATAACAAATAAAATAGACAGGATGTCTAAAGATAACAGAAATGAAGATAATAATATAAAAAAATATACAGTAAATTTCAATGAACACATACAAACAGAGGAATTTATAAGTATGACAGACCATTTAGATAATCAAAAGAAAATTGAGATAGAGAAAATTATAAAGGAATATAAAACAATATTTGCTAA
Source organism: Coenonympha glycerion (assembly GCA_963855885.1). Classification (NCBI taxonomy): domain Eukaryota; kingdom Metazoa; phylum Arthropoda; class Insecta; order Lepidoptera; family Nymphalidae; genus Coenonympha; species Coenonympha glycerion. Next base: position 18,748,264 of record OY979630.1, on the reverse strand, counting down.
GGACAAGTATGATATAGGTTCAGTTAAAGATTATGAAGCTCGCATAGATTTACAAGTAAATAAATATTGTAGTAAAAGACCATACAGATGTACAATACAAGATAGATTAGAAATTGAAGAGCAAATATCGATGTTACTAAAGAACAATTTAATAGAAGAATCATACAGTCCTTTCGCTGCTCCAGTGACATTGGCGTTTAAAAAAGGTGAAAATAGAAAATCCCGTTTATGTGTAGATTTCAGAGAGTTAAACAAAATAGTTATACCACAAGCTCAACCATTTCCTTTGATAGATGATCTAATTATTAAAACTAGAAATTGCAAGTATTTTACTACACTAGATATAAACTCAGCATTTTGGGCAATACCATTACGGGTGGAAGACAGAAGTAAAACAGGATTTGTCACACAAGATGGCCACTTCCAGTGGACCTGCCTCCCTTTTGGCTTGAAAACATCACCAGCAATTTTCCAGAGAATCTTAAGCAATATTCTAAGAAAACACAATCTCACAGGATACTCTGTTAACTATATCGATGATATTTTGATATACTCGTCTACCTTTGAAGAACATATAAGGCACATTAGAAATGTATTAGAGGCAATAATTAAAGAAGGCTTTAGACTGAAGTTTAAGAAATGTACCTTTGCTTCAGACTCAGTAAAATACCTCGGCCATATAATTCAGAACAATTCAGTAAGACCACTAAAAGACAATTTGATTTCAATAAGGAACTTTCCAACTCCTAAGACGCAAAAGAACATCAGACAATTTTTGGGAAAAATAAACTTCTACCATGACTATATACCAAGAAGTGCAATTATTTTAGATCCATTACACAATTTATTACGAAAAAACGAGAAATTTGTATGGTCAGAGAAATGTGAAGAAGCATTCAATCTGATAAAAAGATATTTATGTTCGCAACCGGTCTTGGAAATATTCGACAAAGACTTACCAATCAAAATCTTTACCGATGCATCTTTGGAGGGCATTGGAGCAATATTAAAACAGACACAACTAGATGGTAAAGACAAACCGGTGGCATATTTCTCAAAAAAATTGAATGAACATCAAAAACGGAAAAAGGCTATATATTTAGAATGTCTTGCTATGAAAGAAGCTGTTAAATATTGGCAGCACTGGCTCATCGGAAAACAATTCACCATTTACTCAGATCACAAACCTCTAGAGAACATGAACATTAAATGCAGGACAGATGAAGAATTGGGTGATCTCACATACTACCTATCTCAGTATGACTTTACCGTAAAATATATACCTGGTAAAGAAAATGTAGAAGCAGACTGTTTGAGCCGAAACCCTGTATTAGAACCAGAAGATAACAGAGAGGAAACATTGAGAATAGTTAATTTAATACAAATAAAAGATATAGTTGGAGACCAAGAGAAAAATGAAACAATAAGAGAAAAGAAACAAAATTTAATACTAAAAAATAATATCTATTATAAAAAAATAAAGAAACAGGAAAAGATTATCCTCTCAGAAGAATTTAGTAAAAAACTTATAAAAAAGGTGCATGAAGATTTATGCCATATTGGGATCAGACAACTGCAGAAAAAAATAAGTTCAATATATACGGCTATAAACCTAACAAAAAATATCATAAATATTTGTAAAACATGTGAAATATGCATAAAAAATAAATCAAGATGTCAAAAAAAAATTGGATTAATGTCACAACTGGGACCAGCTACCAAACCATTTGAAATAATGTCAATGGATACTATTGGTGGATTTGGAGGATCTAGGTCTACAAAGAAATATCTACACCTTTTAGTAGATCACTACACAAGATATGCATTTATTGCGACTTCGAAAACCCAGAATGCATGTGACTTTATAAATTTAACAAAGAAAGTACTAGAGACAGATGAGATTGGAATTATCCTGACAGATTAATATCCGGGCATAAATTCAAGAGAATTTAAACAATTTTTGCAGGAAAATAATATTAAACTAATTTTTACAGCCGTGAATACACCATTCTCGAACGGCTTGAATGAAAGATTAAACCAAACAATAGTAAATAAAATAAGGTGTAAAATGAATGAGAAAAATAATAAGAGAACATGGACAACACTGGCAAGAGAATGTATACAAAAATATAATGAAACAGAACACTCCGTTACAGGTTTTGCACCAAAATATTTACTGGATGGTACAAATGTCAGTATTCTACCAAATGAATTCAAAACGATGGAAAAGGAAGACAAGTGGATTGCTGATAGAAGATTGGCATTAGAGAATACAATAAAATCTCATGAGTATAACAAGAAAATATTTGATAGAAATAGAAAAATGCAAGAATTTAATGTAGGAGACAGTGTATATGTAGAAAATGGAAATAGACTGAATAGAAAGAAATTAGACGAATTAAAAATAGGCCCTTTCAAAATAATAGAGAAAATATCGAATTCCATTTATAGGATTGATACAGGCAACAGAAAAACAGAATCAACATTATTTCATATAACAAAATTGCAACCTGTCATAACAGAGGCTGAAGAAGATGAAGGAGATGATAATGAATATGAAGATGACTTATAAGTACATTTTACAGATATATTGCTTAGAATTTTCGCTCTTAGGGGGAGATGTAATGAAATGAGTGACATTTCATTCATTTGAATTTGCCGCGCTTCGCGTATCAGCTGTCGCGTATCTATGATATTGATCTGTGTCGATGATTTAAAATGGCGAGGGACGCTGAAATTGTTGTGTGCATTTTTGTCGTAATAAAAACTTATAGAAAGAATGTGATTGAGGACTCGAGATATAGTGAACTTTAAATGTCGTTTCTTTGTTATTTCAGGTGAGATAGAAGTGTAATTGTCGTAACTTGATAATAACTAGATAATTGTAAAATAAAACAAAACTTGTAATAAAACAAAACTTTGTTATTTCAGGGAAACAATTTGTGTTTAATTTTGGAGATCCTCAATGTCTTATATATAGATTTCAGTCAGAAATCATTCAGATGGCTAACTGCAATCACACTTATCGTATAGATGCAAGATGCAGCTGAACAGTGAAACCACAGTCTAAAGATACTCCCATACACTGATATTGGGAAAATCCTGGACGAGTGGCCTATCCTGTCGCAAGCTGCGCAGTGCGTAAACCTAAACACTAAACAGTACGCCGCGCCGACACTATTTGATAACAGGAGCGTTACGTTGCGGAGTGACGCTGCGCCGACAGCGATAACGCAGCGGTGCTGATCGCTTGCTGGTGTGAATGGCACCTGCCGCCGCCAGCGCGCTGCGGAGAAGCGAGCCGCTTCATGGCGGAACTCTTTGATGAGATCGCGACACACACGTGAAGCCAGCCATCGCGTCCGCCCCGGCATCAGGAGACGTCCGGGGACAATGAAATGCATTAAGTCGTAGCACTGGTTGCAGGGACGCCCTGTGGAAACACGAAGAGCAAGCTAGACTGAGGTACTTAGATTCTACGCTTGGCGTAAGAATTTAAGAAGGCAGTAGGGATCCTCGCCCCTGGATCGTTCTTGACGTGTTTGATTTATAAGGTATCTGACGACATAGTTAAAACATCGGATATACGGAGGGACCTCACATACTTATACCTATTAGCAACAAATTATTGTAATAGACAAGTTGCTTACGTGTGATACCTACAGACGTATATTCCAGCACATCGGTAGCGCATTCCCAATTAAAATACTAACAATGTAATAAACATGGTAATTGCGAGCGAGCGCCGCGGCGGGCGGCGCGGGGCGCGGGGCGCGGGGGGGGCGAGCTGATAAGGCGCGACCTCCGGCCTGCGCTTCAAAATATTAATATCTTATTTATTTAAAACTGTCACCCGCGCCCCCCCCGCCCCCGCCCCGCGCGCCGCTCCCCCGCCAGGCCCCGGCAACAGGCGTCTTTCAAGTTTCATCCGACGCATCATGGACGCATCGTACATTGATGAGCGAGTACCGACACACAATATACTTCAATAATGAGTACCTACATAATATTATTATGCGTGTTAGTTTAAAAGTACAAGAGAATAAGAATAAAAAAAACAGAAAAGCGAAATAAGGGGTGCCCTTTTTACATGGAGAAAAATATGGTAAAAACGAGGAAAAGGAAGGAATATAAAGAAAGGACTTTAAAAGTGGTGAATGAAAAGTGAAAGCCATGCAGTCCGTGCAAGATGGAGGAAATCCATTTAAAAATTCATAGAGGCTTAGAGTTAATAAATGTTATAAGCTATACCTAAGTATCCTACAATAATAAAAACATATTTAAATCTGTCATCTGCACTGGCTTCTTAAAACAATATAAGCACACACATGAAGTTAATCATGGAAGAGGAGATTTCCGCATTTCCTGATTTCAATTTTCGTGATTGGAATCATGCTACGCCTTATGCTGAACAGTTTCGTTGAAATTTCAAAGCATGGTGAAATAAACAACAGGTGAAAGCGGAATTGTACGCTGGCAAAGTACATCTTGAAGTCAATTTTGACTCTTGTAGAAGCAGTGTGCCGTCAGCGCTGCTGTATCGACCGGGTTGAGGTGTTCAGTCGAGTGCCATAATTACTAAACGTATTAAATGCTCCGTTATTCTGTTTGTCGTCGCTCGATAATGAGGATTGCAGCCATTACGGTTGCCGCGAACCGGTTAACCGAACACGTTTAACTTTTACGTTAGTTATAACGAGGTATGAACAAAATGTTAGCTCTTCTCCCTCGGAACAGCATCATAGACGGAATCATTTCATTAGTAGGTACCTAGTTGTAGGTACGCGACACGATAGTTAAGTACGTACATCTAACTATTAACATAAACATATTGCCCGCCGCTCCATCTACTTACGGTTTTTCAAAAATTCCGTGGGACCCAAGGGATTACAGGGATTTTTGAGAAATATCTATCTCCATAGCATACCAAATCCTAAAATCGTTCCAGTAGTTTCAGCGTGACGCAAGTAATAAAAACGTCGAAGTAAAAGATTAGGATGACGTAAGTCGCTTAACCGATAACAACGAATAATGCGGAGGGTAAGGGCGGAAGTCAAAGGGCAGCGAGAGGCGGTACATCCTGTAGGGACGGTGCCAGGGTGCAGCCTAAACGCGACTGCGGACTGCAGTGAATAAGTGCATAGACATTCAGCGAGGCATCTCGCCCTTTGTAGGCACCAGCACCATTGTGAACAGGGCTCCAATGCCGATTGCATTAGTCACCGCACTGCCGACTTACGTAGGTAGTACCTATCTATACAGTGCTGCAGACGAAAACTGCCCCCAAAAGTTCGTGATTACATAGGTATACAGTCAAAAGAATTTACGCTGGTAAAACAATGTCTGGGCATACACAAAATTTTATGTAAATAAAATTTTTAGCTGACGTATGACGTCATTGTTTTGAGAAATTAAATAAACCTAATTATTCATTAAATACGAAAAAATACAATAACTGTGTTGATGGAAGAACGGTTTTAAAGTAAACAACGTTATTGTAACGCTATTTGCTAATTGACAGTCATTAAGAGCGTGTAGCCCGAAGTATCACAACAACCATGAGATGTTGACATAAAGATCACTATTAGGAAATTCGTCTTTCTATAGATTTCAATCAGTAAAGGCTTCGCACGCCGCGGGTGCCTTTCCTTCTTCGTATTGACATCTTCGTCTGCATCTTTACTGTCCGTCGCTCTCCTATTTCTGTCGGACTGGTATTTGATAAAACCAAATATCAGTTGAGACTTGAGACGATGCACTGATGTTCACCCACATCGCAGTGTTTTTACTTATTAGTCGTGAACGACTGCAGCTGTAGGTGTCCGTGTTATCGCGGCGGCAGCGGCGCGAGCGCGGAACATGCGGGCCCGCTCCGGCGCAGTGACGCGGCACAAGATGCTGTTGCTGCTGACACTGCTGCACTTGTCGTGTGCGCTGTACCGAGACGCTGCCAACAGTCGCACAGTCAATAGAGCCATCGCCAAATAATACTCGCACGATGGAGACTGCAGGACATTAACGATTGGGAGCTGATTCGAGTTAGGCTCGAATCAGACTTAGATTCCTTGCCTTGGCAATATTTGATGGCCTATACTTACAAGAAATATTTCAAACGCCTATGCAGATCGATTTCATGCTATCGGTAGGTACAGGGACCCTACCACCATCTCTTATAGCAGTAATGTTGCAGTATTGTTTTGACTTACAACATTTTAAGGCATACATAGCTCGTAACTGAATTGAGAACTTCTTACGAGTTCTAACCTTCTAAAATACCTACCTAGATTGAGTATTAAATAACGCGTAATGAGTCCTAAGAATAGTAAAATAATCGTAAGAACCCAGGTAAGTACCCTAGTGCGGCAGGCGCGACCGCAGTTCCCATCGCCTTCGCCGAACTCGTTAACGTATTAGGTTATTAGGTACCTACTTCAGCCGCCAGGATCATACCTCCCCGCCGCCCTCATCGCTATTGTATACTTCCCACAAACATTAATACGCGCAAAGTTAATGGGTTACAGTTGCGAACACAATGGTACAATAGGTCAGCGAGGTTTCCGCGTTGTTGCTAGCTCGCGGCGTACGTGCCGGGAGCGAGGAAATCGAATGTAGGCAGCTAGGCACGAGTCCCGTTGCTCGGCCTGGTTTTGCGCTTATTGGATCGCTCCGTTCGGGAACCGCGGCCGAGTGGCGTATCGCAGGAGTCACTGAACAGGCCAACAGCTGATCGAGTGATTAGCAGGCGCTGTATCAGCCGTGACGCTGCGGTCGTACTCAAGTTCGCGCTGATACGCGCTATCTGCGCGCGCGCCGCCTATCTTATCGGCAAGGACGAGTGTAATCGCGCAGGCTCTCCGCTCTCTGCAGTCTGCGGACTCCGGTTTGTACGGCGGCATTCGGCGTCATGCGACACCTGCTTACTTTGCTCTATGCTCTGCTGTGCTAAATGAGTCAAGTAGAATAGCAGAGAGCAGTTAATCTGTTCAAGGTAGCATAACCATACCCGTCTGTTACTGGTACAACTTATGATCGGTCTAAATCCTTTCAATCACCGAAGCAAATTCATGGTTTATTCGGGCCCCAGAATCGGAAGAACGAACACAACCAATGTGCCGCGGAAAATACACCAAGACCACAAAACATAAATATTACAAAACTCTAATTAATGCCAATTTCTGTACTTGCTGCTTTTTATCAATTTATCCTTCATACTTACTGCAAGACTACTAAGTCGACAGTCTGAGTCTGAATGTAGGTACTTATGCCTACCTAACACTAACTACCCTAAACCTATAATAATGCTCACTTGAGTGTCTGGTTCCCACACTGGGTAATCGAGCCGCACGGCTTCGAGAGAGTATGGTTCTATTGTAGATTTAGCAGTAACATGTGTACTGAGTTTTTTGTAGTCGGGATCAGATAATAATTAAAAATATCTGTTTGTATTGTGTTGTTAGGCATTAGCTGCCCTTTGTTTTGACACCATGTTGACGTTGTTTGACGGCGGTCGGTGTAATCCGTCCCGCGACAGGGGGTGCTTGTTGTGCAGCGCCACGGGACGTCGCGAGACGGCGGTTTTTTCCTCGCGATACTCGGAAGCGAGAAAAACTGCCCCCGCGCAGATTTACAGCGCCCTTACCGCTAATGCGATAAAATTTATAGGTTCCCGGGAGGAGGCGCGGGCGACTCGCGCGCTGCCGGCGGCGCTTCGCGGAACCAGTAACGAGCGACGACAGATATTAGTGTTATTGCTTGCGGATTTATTGCTTTCTTCTTCTACTTTTTCATCGCATATTTTGTCAGCGGATCGAGTTGCTTTCAAAATATAATCTGTTGCGGTTAATTTACTACCCGGATCCCTCGGGGCTGAGAGTTGTATTAGCTGCCATCGCGACGGGGTCAAACAGAACCATCGTTATTTATTTTGATAACAACAACTCAGCAAGTAGGTGCCTATTAGTCTATCTCTTATAAATTGCTTAAGGGGCCTGTGAACTACAATGTCTCCATACATTCAAAATAACAAATCATTAGTAATTCGTGCATATTTGGATCATGTGGTGTTATTCGGATTCATATTATAGTAATAATCTATGCTCCTGCCAATATTTGGTTCGGAAATACTTCTATAAAACGAAATAATAATCAATTTTGATCAAAATTTTTATAACTTTGGTCGAGTTCCGTAATACCAAAAATTATGAATGAAAACTTGTATCTTTCTTTATTAACTGGTGTTTTTCTTTAGCTGGACAATAAAAACTGTGCTCCTGAACTAATGCGATGTGAGATAGTGTTGTTTTTATTACAAAACAAATAAGGCGAAAACATGTCCTCTTTGACATAAAAATAAGCAAAACTATATTCGTTTACATTTTAGTTTAACAAAAGTATTTCGGAACCAAATATGGCAAGGAGCATAGATTATTACTATATGAACCCGAATAACACCTCAACATGATCGAAAATTGCACGAATTACAAATGATTTTGGTATTACGTTTGTATGGGAGACACCGTGGGTCAGAAGACTCTTAAAGCCTACCGCGGTAAATAGAATTTTACAATAGTAATTTATTGGTGCTAATATAGGTACAGGGCTAACTTGGGTTATAGGGTATTATTTATTTAGTGGTGATAACTATATTTCATGGCTTAAGATAAAGGTTTCGCTGTGCCCTGGATTAAGAAACGCACAACAAATTCAGCTGATTGTTTTTTTTTTTTATTTGGTTTTTTAACCTAGGTATGAGTAACCCTCTTGTAGTGTAGGTACCTATAGATAGGTACCTAAGTATAACCTATTCCCATGCAAGGATTTCGCTAGGCAACGCGCACTGTGCCGAGATGGGAGAGGCGCCGGTGGGCCCTGCAGCCGCAGCGTCCTGCGAGGCTGCGTCTGCGCGGTGGAGTAGGTCGCGTCGCTGATAAGGCGCACGTGGCTGATAGTGCACTATCAGCGATCAGCTGAGCCGCGAGAGCCGCCGCTACTACTACTACAAGTTACAACACGAGATAACAACGCACGTGCTCCTGCTGAACGCGCCGCACCGCACCATGCGCGAGCGCTTTTGAGGGTTTCGAACCTCGCTTAACTCTTTTAGCGGAGCACAGCAGAAACGTTCAAGCAGAGCGCTTCGTATGCGAGCGAGTATAGACATCCAACACATTACATGCAGTTCTGTGGTAAAAGTGGTGTAGAGGGCATACTAAATTATATAAGCAGTTGAATAGTTCTTGAGTTAATAGTTTTAACTATTACTGTCCATATTTTGCATATCACAGATAAGTAATACTAATGTATTGTTGTATGATCTTGCTAAATCTTGACCTAAGTACAATATTTTTTTCAACACACGTGCTCATGAAGTGGCTCTAATTTCACCGCAATTATATAAGGCACATAATGGCACCCATAATCGCAAACTGTGGCTTTTTCATTACTATTATTCACTAGTGAGTTAGACAGTTTTTTTTATCTACTAAATAAAATTATTTTATTCACAAGTGTGTTGAAAAACGTCGTATGATACACTTGAGTATTGATAATTAGCGTCCTCTGCTATCTTAAGACCCTCATCTAACGGCTCGTGATCTCAATGGCGCCTCAGCGGTAATCACCAACTTTACTCACTTGTACCATAAGAGTAAACTACAATTAAAGTCAAATGTATATACCTAAGCATCTGGTGATACGTGTAAACAGATGAAATACTGTAGAAGCATCACTTGGATGCTAGAAGATTTTAAAGATAACTAAGTATAAGTAAGATAAGTACCAAATTAATTATTTAAAAATTCTAAAACACCCACAACTATTGAAAGATATACTTAATTCGATAAAAATTTGAATTATTCACCAACTGCAATGGAATTTGTATAATAATACTTATCTAATGGTGCAAGAGTAAGAGTTGCTGCTGTTTACCATAGTTATGGGTACCATCAACACCGTCACAAACACTATACCTACATAGCAGGGTAAAAATGGAACCCTATTACCTATTGAAACTCCGCCGTACGTTTATTCGTCTGTCATCACTCACCAGGTTATATTTCATGAACCGTGATAGTTAGACAGTTGTTAAAATTAATCATTTTTAATTAGGATCTACTGAAAGTACCTAGATCATATTATTACTGTTGCTGCTAATATACATAACAACAACACTTTAAAAACAGATTTTTTTGCCGTTTCTATACAAACTTATCCGATTCGCACCTGACCGATATTTTTGGCCTGCTTAGATTGTCACACGATTTGCCCTCAACTTGAACGCGACGTCATCCATGGATTTTCTGTTGTATTAGTAGGTATTTAGGTACTTATATCTCATGAGATAATATGCAAAATTAAAATTGATAATACCTACTAGTCGTAAGTAATATCTGGCTGCACGTGGAAACAGGACATGCTCAGCTGACTGCCGCAAAGCCCGTAAGTGCGATAGAGAGCGCAACGAGTGGTCCGTTTCCCCATTTTATTGATGCACAGGCGTTATCACAATACATGGACGGATAATTATTTGATCGAGTATCAGAGGGAGACTACCCTCGCCGCTGCGTCAGTTGGTGAGGGGTGAAGGATGGTGCGCGCGTGTGTGTGTGTGTGCGCGGGGGCGGCGCCGGGTGTGCGGCGCGGGGGCCAGGGGGCGCGGCATGCGCGCGCGCATCCTCGGCCGCAGTACACGCGCGAGCGACGCGCGGAGAGCACGCGCAGCAGTGAGTCGCGTCAGTCGGTAACTGCAGTGAGTGAGTGAGAGCAGGCGGACATGTTGCACGACGCGTGGCCGGCGCAGGCGCACTGGCACCACCGCCCCGAGAACTTCGAGCTCGACGCCTTCATCGCGGAGGTCAACAACAACTGCACCAAAGGTAAGCGACAGTGCGCGAGGTCGTCGTCAGTGCTGGTACACGTTGCTGTACCTCAACACCAAGTCACGTTAGCAGTTAGTACAATATTAGTTAATACTTCAGTGACTGCAAAATAATCACCAGTATTTGCTGAAGCACCTAGAATAAGTTATGTTTAGAAGTAATACATAAAAGGGGCTGGATACATTCCAAAAGAAAAACCTACAGGTGAGATGAGATGAGAAGAAATATTACCGACCTAATCGTCCAGTTTTTGTTTGTGTGTATTATGGACAGTGCGATATCTATGTATACTCTATCCCGATGCTCATCGTCAGAAGTCTTATTACAAATGTCCTTTTAATATACTCACCTACCTAGCAAATAAAAAATCGTATTGGAAAAAGTTGGTAAATAAATTGTAAATTGTAACTTGGACCACGCGCTCAAATTTACACTACAAACTCTGGCAGACTGCTGTGTTATATTCTGATGAGCACAGATAATATTAAAGTAAATTGTGTTGAAACGGGCTAGTGTGTGTGCCGGGGGGTCATGTCGGCGCTGCGCGGGCGCCGCTCCCGCGCTGCGGTGGGCGGCGCCGGCTGACGCGCGTGTGTGTGTGTGTGTGTGCAGACGGCGCGGCGGAGAGCGGCGCGGAGAGCCCGCCGGCCCCCTTCGGCTACGCCCCCGGCGGCGGCGGGCTGTCGCCGACGGCGGCGCGCAGCTACCAGGAGCTGCGGCCGGCGCCGGCGCACGCGCACGGGCGCGACATGGCGGGCTACGCGCTGGAGGAGGCGCTGTTCAAGGGCTCCACGGACGGCGCGTACCTGCGGCGCAGCCCCGAGCGCAGCCCGTCGCCCGAGCGGCGCGACGACTACCGCGTGCTGCACTACGACTACGCCGCGCCGCCCTACGCGCAGGACCACCACCACGTCGACAGGTGAGTGCTGCATGCTGCACCAGCCGCCGCCGACCCCACAGAACATTAGGTGCTTCCAACGCACGGTAGCTTGCACAAGTATAGGTAGTACTTTATGTAGCAGCACAAGCACAGATTTACATACATTTTACTCGTACTTAGCGATTAACTTTTTACAGAAAACCTACAGAAAAAAGGCTTTTTAGTAGGTAGGTAGGCACCTAATTAAATTTTTAGTTTAGGTACCTGAATTCCATATTTGAATCCAATCTCTTGTGAAAGTGTTCGTGAAATTAATAAAATTGATACTACTACTTATAATCTTATAAGTACTTAATTATATTTTTGTCTGTACTTACCTACTTGCTGTAGGCACAATTGAATGTACTTACACACTGTATATACTTACTTATAACTACTCACTGGGATTGAGACCTCTTAATTTCATATACTTGCTCGTACTTATGTACCTAGGTACTTATCTTCTTACTTAAATAATATAACCTAAGTACTTAGATTTTGTCTAATGAGTTGGGATAAGTCTCAGGAAATCCGCTCATTACGACTAAGTAACCTATACTGAACTAAGTTATATCTGTCTTTCGAGTAGGTTACCTAAGACTAAGCACCTAGATAACCCATAAATATAAACAAATTGAAAAGTATGACGAAAAAATCTAGGATTGGGCGAAACATCTAGTATAAGTATTACCTACGGTCTATTTTTTGCCAACATTTGAGTAGCAGGACAGATTAATTTGTTCTGCTATAATCCGCTACTTGAAAATATTCTTTATGGTACAATGTGAACAGGAACACTACTCATATGAAACACCAAACACAATTTTCTAACACTTTCTTCGACGCACGTTTCATCCCTACACCGAAATCGTAATGCGAAATCGTAGAGTTACTCTACGATTTCGCATTGTGAAGTCAAGATCTCCTGAGGTCAACATCTGGCTTCCTCTATTTTCTTAGAAATCATGGATATTTCCGGGAAAAAAGGAGCCTTCTGATTAATCCGGGATAAAATCTATCTCCTTTCCGAATTCAAGTCATATCAGTTCAGTAATTACGGCGTGAAGTAGTACAGTAGTATCTTTCCCGCGTTTTTCACTTTTCCTGCAATAACCATGGATTTTTCCGAGATAATAAAAACGGGAAATTCTTTCGAAATAACCAACTTCAAATAACAACAGGAACAAAGAGTGAAATAATTTTTAATGTAGGTAGGTACACCAATTCGAAGTCGGCCAATGTTTCATACAATCCCTAATATTCCTTCTTACTTACTTGATGTGCGAAGAAATGACGAAGTTATAGTCAATCGCCCGACTTCGAATTGGTGGTATGCACAAGACGAATAAAAGGCACAATAAAATTTGAAGAGTTCCCTCGATTTCTCCAGGATCCCATCATCAGATCTTGACCTGATGACGATGGGACCATCTGGGAAGTATATCCTTTCAAACAAAAAAAGAATTTTACAAATCGGTTTGCGCGTCTTCGAGTAATCGGTGAAATAAAAAAAAAAAGATTCGGACGAATTGAGTTTTGAAGTCGGTTAAAAATTCAACCTCTAAGGGGGTGAAACGGGGGTCCGAAGTTTGTATTTTACCAAGTTAAATTACTCCTTCACGTCGCAACTACTGAGCCGATTTGGCTAAAACTTGGAATGGAGGTAGATTGTATCTTGTATTAACACATAGACTAAGTACTTTTTATCCCGGAAAAGATCATGGTTGCTGTGAGATTAGTTAAAAACCGATTTCGGTTTTGAATATCTGCTTTTCACTTTTCCTGCAGAAACCATGGATTTTTGCGGGATAAGAAGTAGCCTATGTATTAAGCCAGGATATAATTTATTTCCATTCCAAATTTCAGCCAAATCGGTTTTTACTTGCGACGTGAAATTTTTTTTCGTGTGAATTTTCACGCGGATTTTTTTTTAATTTTAATTAATACATAGGAAAGAAAAGAAAGAAAGAAAGAAAAAACGTTTATTCGGAATCACAACACAGTTATAGTCCACCAGAGAACATCATAAAATAGGTATGTGTGAAATAGGGTATTTGACTCCAATTTTTTTATTACTTTATTATAAAGTAGAATTAAAATAATGACGTGCACTGAAAGAACTAATTAAATCGATCAAATAACAAAAAAAGTTATAAGCATTTAAAGATTTGTGATTAGACAGAGATAGCAACATGACATTGTGACGTCACACCTTACCAATGCCATAGTAGCTTCGTGCGGCTTCATACAAATTTTCGTTTTGCGAGAAAGGGATAGAAGATCCCCCCACTCCAAAGTTTAAACGCCTGTAACTTTGTAAATCTTCGTTGGATTTTAATATTTATTTCACTGCACGTTATTATTTTTATCCTAGTTTATAATAAAGTAATATTTTTTATCAAATTCAAAAGTAGTGTAAGACCCCATTGTGTGATTCCAAAATGGATTCTACTCAGCGTTTGCTACGTCCGTGGAGCCTGGATTTGCCCCACGGTCGTAGCGCTGGTCTTCCGTGGATCGTGGGAATAGGGCAAAACTAAAATTTACGCGTGTGAAGCCGCGGGTATCCTCTAGTGTAACAATAATAGAGATCCTACTTACCCACTCGCAAGTAAACAAAATGCAAATTCTCATAACTCTAAATAAAAGCCACAGCGGGCATTGTGTGCGCATTAACAACAATGGGTCCAGTATTAGAGGTCGTTAGTAATTTTCCGTGGATCCCCTTGTCTCGAAATAATATTAGGTATAACAAACACGTCGGTAGGTACCTACTCGTATGCACTCGGGTCGTGTCTTGTGTACTCACAATAATTAGATTATCCTCAATGCGAGCAAACAACACGGCAGGCCGGCAGTGGCGGCGACTGGTATGCTGCTACTGTTGGGACAGATTACAGAATACACAAACGATTAGCTAACTGACTATTAACTATAGTGACTCGTTACTATACTTACTTAAGAGAACCAAATACTTACATAGCCAGTCTAGCTATACCACGGAATAGATAATAGTACCTAACGGTACGGAAGACTCATTCCCCAAGATGATTTAAAGAAATAGCGACTCCGCTGACGTAAAATGTGCAATTCAGTTCGCAATAGCGCCTGGTCCCGCCTCCGTAAACAACACGCAACAAACGCAAAGTTGTGGACTCTTTTCTATCGCGTAACTTTATCTTATCGACGTTCTAAGATTGCCTCGCGATCGGGCGCACGCAGCTCGTGAAATAGACCGTACAAGAACTAACGCGAGCAAAGTCGCCGGCGCATGGCGGCCGTCTGAAATTAGTAACCTACGTCGAGATGCCTACCTGTAGTGTTTTCGATCACGTGATAAGTCAACCTGGCCTGGCTATACCAACTGATTTTCAACGGACTCAAAAATTATAGGAGAGGAATTTTATGCTTATTACCTACTTCAGAATCTTTGACTGAGTGAACCTATTTTGATTCTTTATTCTAGCAAAAAGCTATGTGATCCTATTTCAATATGGTCTAGTTCTCACAATGGCAACTAAATATCAGGTGAACATAACGCCTGCAACGTGAGATTCGTCTATAAGATTTTCACTGGAACTGCAATTCGAGGAGGCAGCAGCTGTTCGTTGTACTCTCGCTGAAAGTCAATGCAGTGCGGGTTGCCGAGAACAGTGCGCGTGCGGTATCTCCGCGGGTCGCCATACGTGCCTGCAACAGGCCGCGGCGCACGTCGCCCGCTCAGTGTCGCAACTGGCAAGTCAACACTGCGCCGGCAGTGCAGTGCAGTGTGTGCACTGTACTGCTTGGTAATTTTCCACTCACTGTTGCAGTACACTGTACAGTAACTGCGCGAGATAGCTGCAGAGTCGCAGTTGCACAACACGGCGTATACATCAGCGAGTAACGAAACTGACACCGTTAATACCCAATAGGTAGTGTAGGTACGTCACAGATAGGTACCCACCTAGGTACTCCTTACGAGTAGGTACCTAGATCAATAATTTAGGTAACTTGAGTATATGCGAGTCTGCCCGCGAAATTCAAAAATTTACTTGGACTAATTTCCTGGGATAACCATTTTTATGTAAAGATTTTGATATTTAAATCACATAAAAAAACCGGCCAATTGCGAGTCGGACTCGCGCACCGAGGGTTCCATACCATAAAAGAAGTAAAACATTGAAAGAATCAGTTTTGGTTATGAATTTACGAGTATAATTTACATTTAGGTACTTTTGTTGGCGAACCGCAAACCAAATTTTGTTTTTGGCGGTTTATTGTTATTATCAAGAAAAGTATAATAGTTAGAGAGTTGATTTTATTTTTCCTGTAAAATATACGTTAATTCCTATTGACCATAATTATGTCAGATTTGTCGATTGATAAACTTCGGAGATAAGGGGGGGGGGGACGGCATTTTTTTCGACAGTTTGCCCAATAAATCCAAAACTATCGGGCACAAAAAAAAAATCAGTTTTAGAATACACAAGTAACGTCCTTTCATATGATACCCCACTCAATATTGTTATCTCATTTTAAAATTTCAACAACCCGTTTTACCCCCCTTTTATATAAAAATAAAAATGATTTTCAAAATTTTATGATTGCAATGACGTTGGGTCAATATTACCTAAAACTATTCCAAACTTCAAGTCGATAGCTTGGATAGTTACTGAAATAATCGAGTGGGACGGACGGACGGACGGACAAAGTCTCACCATAAGGGTTCCATTATTACCATTTTCCATACCCTATGGAACCCTAATGATTCTGCCTTTCATACATGTAATTAGCGTACAATTTGCAAAAAACCACGAAAATTTCGCGCGCACACGCGTGGCTTGCACCTCGTGGCTTAACCTCTTATACCAATTTGGGGTTTGGGGTATCACAACATTTACTGAAATAACGAAAGTTTGTGTGTACGAGTATGTGTTTGTGAATGTACTTTACAATTTATGCTACTCGTAGCTTTTCAGTTCGGAAAAATCCACTGTTCCCGCAGGATTTATGAGCAATCGTATAACTTAATTATCAGTAATGATTCAAACGGGTCAAAACTCAAATGCGAGTCGGCCTCGCGCACTGAGAAAATCCCCCGTGGTTTTTAGGGTTCCGTACCTAATTTATTTAAGCCCTAATACAAATACTTACCTAGGTACTTCCCTCTTGTCTCACGTACTTAGGCAAATAAACAAGTAGTCAAGTCTAAAAGCTATATATGTGGTACATAGCCTTGGTTATTATAGGTTTGCTTATCTAAGTTCAATAAACCAAATAATATGGATACCTACGTATTATAGGTAGGTACGTTTAGTGGAACGATTTAATTAATAGGTATTATGTGTATTTAGTTATATTCATGTTATATTTAATAAATAGTAGAAAGAGGTGAAGGTATGCTATAGTTAAGCCTGTAGGTTCGCGAGTTTTATCTGTAGGTGTGTTCAGAGCTATAGATATCTCATAACAATTAAGGCCCAAGTTGTTTATATCATTAGAATTTTAAATGATGATGCCATCATAAACATGAATATTAGTATAAGTTGCAAAGTCTTTGCCTGCGGCACAATAAAATGAGAAAATCTGTGACAGAGGCAGACATATCTCAACAAGCGATCTGCTTTCCCACTTTATGGAAATGGGTAGGTACCTTTTCGTATGAATTATGACAAACTATTCGTAGAAAATTATGTTTACTCAAGTAGAAAAATTCAAGTACACTTTTCATTCATCCAAAAACATATTTTGTACCTTTAAATGGTAGGTAGAGGTACCTTCTCGAACTATACATATAATTATGTACCTTCCTTATCGCTGGCGCTAAGATATGCAGGACGATCGGATAAAATGTTTTAATCATTACTGTATCAACGTCAAAACCTAGGTGTTGACTTATCCCAAAGCTTCAATATCTCGTTTAGACATTGATGCAGTTCTTTAATGATTAATACATTTTTAGCCGATCGCCCTATTTTAGGTACTGTGACTAGTAAAGATATTAATGAAATGCAGGATCAAGTTCCGTCGGTTCTTAAATTTTCTGTACATAAGTAATATGGGGTATTAACTATTACCTAATCTATTGATATTAACGACTTTCTCCTACAGTGAAACGTCCTCCAGTGAGTCCTTAAGTATTTCTAAGCCTATTAACGCGAGTTTCAGACTTCAGTGCCTAACTACCTAGGCACAGGCAGTATGTCGGTGTGGCTTGGCTTGGCAGTGGAGGGGAGGGGGGGTGCAGCTAGCGGGTCCGCTGTAATAAGTAATTATAAATAACGCGACTCTGCGGTCAGCTCCGGAGCTGATAAGCGACCGCTTAGTTCGGCGCTACGTCCACAAAGTAGGTAACAACTAACAAGTACCATACACGCTCGATTTTGTTTCACAATAAAATATGTAAAGCGAATAAGTACAACTATTTGTCTGTGCTAGCGGCAGCAGTAGTATACCTCGTTCGTTGAATTATAAATCGTGTCTAAATCGACTTATAGCTGTAGCTACTAAGTTATAATTTATACCATAATAATTGTATAGTAGCGATAGTAGCGTAACATTTACTTAGTGCAGTAGGTAAGGTGCCTGTTTACATAGGTTACAGCAGTTAGCTGGGTTGTCGATGTGTACTTTACTATACCTACTTCAACTACCTATTTATAGCTGCTAATATTTTGGCATATACTCGTAGGTAGCTGGTACATGCGCTGTAGTAAATAAATCACGTATTGAATGAATATACCTAATGTTAAATTTTGTTTGACGTTAGTTCCAGTTTTGGCCAGCTGACCACAAAAGTTTGTGACACTATACCTACCTAAACCACAGATTGGATAACATTTAACTCTACATCTACAACTCCAAAACTATCTTTAACTTTTGAACTTCTCCGCCCGCGTGCATTTCGGTCGTGGGTGTTCCCGTGTGGCCCATTTCTGTTCTGGTTCTTAGATAGCAATCCACCTATACCTACACCTATAGCTACAACTTTTTTTCTAAAGTCGCAGGAACGTCGAATTTTTTTCCAGGTAGAATGATAATGGCGTACCTTGGTTTGTACTTATTTATTAATCCAGGTTCTAAGCTAGATATCTTTCTTTTTAGCCAAATCGATTTAGTAGACGAGCCGTGATCGAGTTACAAACATACAAACTTTACATCAGTAATATCACAGGATACTGTAGTTGGCCTTAGTAATAATATAGTATTTAAATTGAGCTGAATCAAAGTAGAAAATGCAAAATGTTTCGCTCAGCTATTAGGTACTTAGTCGTATTAGGCGTGACTCGATAGCGCTTGCTGTCAATGATTTCATTCATTCTCGATAAGCTCATCGTGCTCTGATGTTATGTAGGTAGGTATATCCAGACAGCTAAAGTAGATACCGATAAAGGTAATGTGACATCCCAGTGCGGCAGACTGTATGGATGCCTTCAAGACAAGAGTGAATTGGTATTTCCTAGGCAAGCGCGCTCCAACCTAGACCTCACTAGTGCTTTCCATCAAGCGTGATTGTCGTCAAGCATAAGCGTACAATAAAAAAATGCGATGCAAATAATGCCCATTTTAAGGTGTTTCGGCCCTGCCAGCCCGCGAAATTCAAATTTTATTTAGTTAACGCAAATATTAGACTAAACTACACATTTTAGGTTTACGGCAATGAATTTTGCGGTGATTATACTCGTATTTATGTTTTTATTTGAAACTTTGCTCCAAAATTCCTTCTCACCTCATATTGGTGCCCGAAAGAGATTTTTGCAGTTTCCCAGATTTAGATCTATCGCGAACCAATATGAAGTAAATGAGTATTGTTGAGCAGAGTTTTTATTAAAAACATGTATCTAGATGCATAACTGTTGTGCCCGCAATACTCTTACCATAAGCCTACCGTATAATAAGCCCAGTATTAGCGAAAAACTAAATAAAATTTTGAATTTTCCCGACCGGATGGTACCCATCCCTTTAACAATTAGTGCATTTTAAGTAACCGACATCGATGGTAGTTAATGAACACCGACAACTTAGACACACACACGCAGCTTGTGTGTCTGTGTGTGTGCCGTGAAGCACTTCCTGCGCCCGCGACGACTGTGAACATAACGACACTGTAGGAGCTATACCTACGCCTGTGGGCACATTGCTCTGCTAAGTAGGTAGGTACCTAATAGTATGTCACTGTACTCACTCATTACACAGCTCTGCTACACTCCGACGAACGCAACGATTATAGTCCCTATTCTAGGTCAACTTTCCGACAGTACGATATGACGGTATTGTAGACAAATTGTAGTTGTGTTAAGTGTACTGCCGGATTGTAGACAGTCACTAGCGAGTAACGACGCCATTCAATGCGCCAGAAACTGATTGATCACCGAAGGACAATAACCAAAGAATTCCATCGCCTGTCTAGAGATATATATTTTATCATAGGTATACCCTAAAAACCGAATACAAAACCGTTGGAAATGTATTGATTGAAATTGGATGAAATTAAACCGTTCAATTTGGCTATATGCTCATCCGTTTGTGATTTGTGCATTGCATTTTTTTCGTTCAGGTTTGGTTATATAGCACATAATATACAGCAATCCTTTCTAAATTAATTCATACACAAGCCAATATGGTTAGGTTAGCCTTGTCACATAATTATGAGAACGCGAGGCATTCCGAAGGCGCTAATAGTCGTGTGGTAGTCAAACAAGTCGGCAGGTGGCCGTTAACTGGGGGAAACTCATAGTGGAAGAACGTCATATTGTTAGGTATACGTCGGTATACTACGGGGCTTCATCGAAGCTGAGGACCCTCTTTTTGTGTTTGCGCAAACACATCCTGGCGCGCACTGTTTGTCGATGCGGGATTAATTTATAGCGAAGGCGCTAAGCGGCAGAACCAACGCACCGTGCCGCGACGAGACCATTTTTTTAACCCTAAACCACTTCGACGCGAAATAGTAAAACTTAATCGAAGAAGCACTAAGTTACTTGGTACTTGCTTGCTACTCAATACACAAAATTATGTTACTTTTACTTCACTAAATCTGATAAAATAAATCTGTATCGTACATACTTCAATGAATCTTTTTGTAGTACGCACACTTTGTCCCGCACGCTTCATCTCCGAACAATCCTCGGGAGCCAACTGCTTTGATTCGACGTTTAAGACGTAGATAGCAACAAAACTTGCGGAAGTTGACTTTTCGAAGCGTCAGCTTTTTGAAGTCAACTTCTGCAAGTTTTATTGCCTATCTAAACCTCGCTTTATTTATAGACCACGGAAATAGTAATAGTATAAACGGTAGGAATAGCTGTCAGAAGTAAAGTTCTGCAAGTTTTGTTGCTAATCTAAGCCTCGCTTAAAACTCGGACTTCTGATGCAAATAAACGCATGCTTCTGTCCTGTATTATCAAGAACTAAAAGGACCGAGATCTATTTCGCACTAACTCGTTTGTGTTCAGCCGTTTGGGCTGTAGCTTACCAGTCAGTCAGTCCTTCAGGACAAAGCCTTTTATAGTTATTTATTTGAAATAACGCATTTCCCACTTCAAAAATATTTTTTTCGTGATAGATAGTTAAATTCTTAATTGTTACTCGTACATGTATTATTGCATATTTGTTAAACTTAAGGCAGACCGCAAAACTCGTTAGGCATAAAGTTCAGAATTAGACTTGTACAGCGTTTTCCTCGCTTTAATTGGTGCACTTGGTAGAGTGAAGTAAACAAGCGGTCGCCGAACAGGAAAACTGAATTGTTACTTGTTACATAAATCAGTTAATTAAGTAAGTACCACACACACCACCTACCACAAACACTAAGAATTAACTCTGAGTTGGAACATAACAGACGAACAAACTGCAATAATATAATATGAACTCGTGGTTACTTATTTGAAACTTTAATTGGTAGATGCATCAGGCAATATCAGACATCGGGCATGTTTTGTAAATTATTTAGAAAATATATCATTTTTCACGAGCACAGATAGCGAGCGGCGATGTCTAAGCAGAACTAAGTTACAATTTTTGCTATCTTTTCGTTTGAGAAATATATATCGTAGTAGTTAAGTCAACTTTGGGTTATTGAAGGAAGATTTTCAATTTGCACGCTAGCTGTCGTATGATACGTTACGGTCTACAATCCTTTATTCTAAAAGCATTCGTGCTTACTCGTAGATGATGCGTCGAAAAGTCAGTTCCTATTCCCCGGTGTCCCCGTGTTGTGCTGGGTGCTGGCGCTGTGATGTTAGCCTGTTTTTGCCGACTGTGCTGTGACACGTCGCGAGGGCCCTCGGGTCGTTTCTAAATTTGTCGTTCGTTTTTTGCGTCGCCCGTAGAGTGTCGCGTTAAGTGTCTCCAATGAGTTATTTGTATAGGCGCCGGCTCTCGGGCGGGTCGGGGCAAACACCACCAACGTTATTGATGTCGTAATGCGATTATTGACTTAAGTGCGCTTTTTGCCCCACTGTTGACTCTTTCGCAACTCTCTTTGGTACCTAGTTATCCAGGGAAGTATCAGTGAATCTGGGACAATTTTTACACATTTTAGTACAGGGCGTATAGGGTTTTGCTGAGGCCATTAAGACTTCTAGGGGTACTTAGGAAGCACCACTAGCATTTCCAATTTCAGGGCCATCCATTGTCAGGAATGAACTGCTGTAATTATACTAGCTCAATTAGTTTTAAGAGCCTTTGTGAAGTGGTGAAGTGGTGAACAGAAAACAAAACCCGGCTGAGTTTGTTGTGGGCTTCTTCTCAGTGCAGGGCGCGTTGGAACCCTCGTAAACTTAGTTTTATGTCGACTTGTAGTTATCGCCATGCCGACCTATTACAAGAGCCTGTATATTAGGCCTATTTGAAATAAAGATATTTTGAGTTTGAGTTTTGAGTTTGGAATGGCTAATGAGTTGCTAATGATTCGCGCACGTGGCAGTTGTTGATGTGAACCCGTTGTCCCTCGGGAGGAGCTAATGTGATCGTGCGTAGGGACCTCGGTGTCGTTCCGCGAAAACCGTTGACCGTTCATTCGACTTCCCACGATGCTGCTTCAACTAGATGTATACTTAGATTAATTTTACTGTAGGTATAGTCCAACGTTCATTCATATTCTGAATGTTTGTGTTCGCATTACAGCGCGTCATCGTTTTCTCTCGGCTCCGCGTCGCGAGCTCAGACGTGACACCCGACACCCAGCACAGTGTGTGAATGGTCTGCCCACATACATTCACACCGGTAATCAATTTTCTATACGCAGCGACTATTTTAAGCTGCTGGAATTTTTCCCACATTTTTTTTCAAGTCCAACTAGGCTCGATCAGAAAATATCGCTATAGTAACGGTTTAGCAGGACTGATTAATTTGTTTTGCTATTATCCGCTTCTTGAAAGGATTCTGTATGGTGCAATATGCAGGAACACCATCCACATGAAACACCACACACAATTTTCTATCACTTTCTTCGACGCACGTTTCGTCCCGACACCGGGACATCCTCAGGAGATGTTGACTTCACAATGCGAAATCGTAGAGTCACATTTCTACGATTTCGCATTGTGAAGTCAACATCTCCTGAGGATGTCCCGGTGTCGGGACGAAACGTGCGTCGAAGAAAGTGATAGAAAATTGTGTGTGGTGTTTCATGTGGATGGTGTTCCTGCATATTGCACCATACAGAATCCTTTCAAGAAGCGGATAATAGCAAAACAAATTAATCAGTCCTGCTAATGATGGATTTCCGCAAAATAACGCCTGCTTCCATTCAATATAGTAACGGTTTGTTTGTTCACTGCTATGGTTCACTGAATGACATGTAGGAAGTGTAGACGCGGGCGTGTGCACTCTGCAAGTGTTTAGACTTGTGCCCTAAGGGCTGCAAGGCTCGCCAGAGGTGCCGAGCACGTGCGGCGGCGGCGAGCGGAACGGCGCGTGCGGGAGACCACTTTACCATATGACCATCTCCACGTGCTATCGTTCCGCCGGGTAAACTATGGAATTTATTGCAAAACAACTAACCTCTTGCAGATCGCCAAACTGCTAAAAAATCTAATTCAAAACGGTTCATTAAAAATGTGCAGTTAATGCTAATGCGTACTAATTGAACCGTCAGTTGGCAGTTACCGTTGTGGTGATTACACTAAGGTACAATGTAACTGCCCTCGTCATTAATGATTTAGTCTAGATGTTAACGTGAAAGTTAACGGGCTAAAGCGATTATTAGTATTCTCGTGATTTAGTTAAAAACCAAGAAGACAGTTAAAAGTAGTAAGCCCTTCAATACGCTTTGAACTTTAGCTCAATCGACCCATTACGGCCACACTCAGAGACGTTATTTTTTATACTATATAGGTTTACGCTTGACCACAATCTCACCTGATGGAAAGTGTCGATGTGGTCGAAGATGGAGCGCGCACTCTTTTTTTTAAAGTACCCAGGTCGCAACAGGGAGAGAATTCCAAACCTTAGCCATGCGTACTAAAAATGAAGAAGCGAATCGCTTCGTGCGTACTGGTGGTCTGGCGACGACATAGGGATGAAAGTTTTCACCCGGTGTCTTGCGGTGCGGTAGAAAAATAGTGAGGAGAGACGTCCATGAATTATCACAATATCATTTAGTTTAGTACTATAGGACGTATTTGTTAAAGCTGTACGTAAACGCGATGAAATTTTTGTAGTTGTATTGTACCATCTGATGAGAATTTCTGAATCTGGCCTTTAGTTGGGCATGTGACAATCATTGAACCTAATATAAATGCAAACGCATAGCAACTTGTTGGGTGACTTTAAACTACAATTGGAAATACTAAAACTTAGCCTCAAACTGTGATACCTAGTCTGTCGATGACCTCGACCATTCCATTAAGACAGACACGATGGAGAAGAATGTATCTCAGTGGCTGTATTTGTGTGATGTGTGTGCGTGTGTGTGTGTGTATGTATGTGATGTGTGTGTGGGGAGCTGGAGCGCTGTAATAGGTTTATTATATCCGGGGTCGGGTTGCGACTCACGACCCGCTGGTCATAAACGGCGAGCTATTGTTGTTATGGCATCAAAGTACCTGCTACCTAGTACGTACTCACTGCCGGCCTCGGCTCGCTTCCCATATTGTGGTACCCTTTCAATCAGGAACCATCTATCAACCTGTGATCATTCAGTAACTCACTTAATTAATACTACCTGTATTAATTTTCTCTATACATAATATGTTTTGCTAATAAAAAAAGATTCCGACGTATTGAGAACCTCCCTCTTTTTTTGAAGTCGGTTAAAAGTGACTTTCATTATTAGTCCTCATGCTCCTATATCAGATTGATAAGTTAGTTTTCATATGTTTTTATGGTGGCTGTAAACCTGCTATTTTAATCCTTTAGGGGTTGTATTTCAACTATTTAAATTCCTTTCAGCTGGATTTGGCTAGTGGCTTTTATTGTTCGTTGACAGATATATCAATTATAATTTCCTTTCTACAAACTTAGTATATCTAAGAAAAAAAAATGTATAATATTAATAATATATGTATAAGAAAGAAAAAAAACAGTTACCACCGCGCCGGCCGCGCCTGTATGAGGAAGTGTAGTTTTGTTTACAATATAGTCGCCTTTTGCGTCGATGCATTACATTGCCTGTTAAGGCATTGTACTGCGCTTTGTTGTGCTATGATACACACCAGTGAATACAGTGTGTACTCAGCACAAGTCTTGACTCTTAGTCTTGACTCTTGTACTCATACCATACGGGAGTTACACGTGATACGCGGGATTCAACGCCAGTAATATAATTGTTATATCACACTAACGTATAAGCGTAGGTGTTCCCATATTTGTAGTTGCATCTATATGTGTAAAGTTCATAGACACAACACTCCCAGGCACGGTTGGAGCCAGCCGCTCACCACTCCTTGCATTGAGGACGTCGGATGACGCGTCGTTTCTGCGAACTGACTGATTCACTAACGCTTGAGCCCTCATAGGAAGTGTTGGGAACAAATACAGAATACTACTCTAACGCATTTGGTATTACGTTACTTGCTTACTGTATTTTGTTCTATGTCCGCGGTACGCGAAGCTAAAAAATAAATCTATTAGAATTGTCACACACATACAATCGAGGCGTGGTACCGAGACACCGATGTATAAAGGCAACCAGCGCGGGCGGGGGAAGGTTGTGCGAGGGGAGAGGGGCACCAGTGTAATGCATGGTGTAGATAAGGCGCCACTTCCGAACCGTTCCAAACCATTAGCCGTCCGCCGCTGTGCCGCACTTCGCTGCAGCACTGCTGAGTCCTGCACAGCTGCCGACATTTGCAGCACAATCACTGGTTACAGTGCACACATACAAACTTCATAGTTCATAGACACGCATCAGGTGTTTGTTATTAATTCACTATAAAAGTGGTCTCAATATATCGCTGCACGAACGGTTTCGCAAGAAAAAGCGCAACAGGCTCTGTTTTCCCATTCTATCGCCCCACGGGCAGCGAAGATAAATTTAATCTTGCGATTTCAACTGACTAAATAAATGTCAGCAGCAGTGATAGCTCAGTGGTTCTGACCTCTGCCTCTCATAAGGAGGTCGCAAGTTCGAATCCTAGGCACACACCTCTGACTTTTCCGAGTTATGTGCGTTTTAGGAAACTAAATATCACTTGCTTAACGGTGAAGGAAAACATCGTGAGGAAACCTGCATGCCTGAGAGTTCACAAAAATGTTCTCGAAGGTGTGTGAAGCCCGCCAACCCGCATTTGGCCAGCGTGGTGGGCTATGGCCAAACCCCTCTCAGTCTGAGAAGAGACCCGTGCCCAGCAGTGGGACGTTAAAAGGGGTTGAGATGAAATAAATGTCAGCTTTATGAAATCTATGTTTCTCGGATTTCACATAGCTGTCGTTTCCGAAGTCATCAGCCACATCAAAAAACTTTTGCCTTTACAATATGAGTGTAATTAGTGGCGACTATCGCACCGCACAGGCGAGCAATAGACCGGCGGACTCGAGCGCTATAAACATTAACCGATAGAAAATATGCTAATGGACTCGTTTATCGCCGCCTCGAGTCGTTCAACGCTTTTCATTTTCCTTCGCGTTTTCGGGAATTAAATATTCACTCAAAAGTTTTAGTTACTAACCTTTATCATTAGGTATCTTAAGACCGTTTTCACCATCACTTTAAAAAACGCCTAAGCCGATAGGTGACAGTTTTCACTTACAACAACTGTCACCTAAGGGCTTACCTGAAGACGCGCTTCAAAAACAATTCTGGCGTGAAAATAAAATAGGTTATCATTTAAAATGTTTTTAAAAATAAGCTTTTGCACGTCAATTTATATCCTTCTCAACAAACACTCAATTTAAGAGTGCACAAGGTTAAAATTAATGAATTATTTTCACCCGATCCTTGATAGTTGGTACTACTACAAAACTAGGATTAGAATATAAAATAATGATTTGATATCGATATTGATGTTGTGCTTGTGATATCGATAATTCGATTATTCTTTTACATTTTATGGTATTGAGGTATGGATAATTTATTTAATCAAAATCGAAATTCGAAACGTTTTTAATTTCCAGTAATTGTCAAAACTTAGGTATAAAGCTGCTGACCTATATTATATCATTTTTAACCGACTTCAAAAAAAGGAGTATGTATGTTCACCGATTACTCGAAGACGCGTGGACCGATTTGAAAAATTCTTTTTTTGTTTAAAAGGGTATAGTTTCCAGATGGTCCCATTTTAATCAGGTCAGGATCTGATGATGGGATCCTGGAGAAATCGAGGGAACTCTTCAAATTTTATATATACACATGAAACTATTTGGGTATTATTTGAAAGAGTAATATTTTCCAAGTTGTCCTATGGTCATCAGGTCAGGATCTGATCATGGGATCTTGGTGAAATCGAGGGAACTCTTCAAATTTTGCTAGTATACTTGAAGCGAGTTGGGTATTTTTTATAGTTACTGGTGCATTTGCTAGCAGATACTGATTTGATGACTAAAGTCATCAAGTCAGGGTCTGATGATAGGATCTTGGTGAAATCGAGGGAACTCTTCAAATTTTGCTAGTATACTTGAAGCGAGTTGGGTATTTTTTATAGTTACTGGTGCATTTGCTAGCAGACCATACTGATTTGATGACTAAAGTCATCAAGTCAGGGTCTGATGATGGGATCTTGGTGAAATTGAGGGATCTCTTGAGATTTTATGAACACACCTCAAGCGATTTGGGTATTTTTACAACGCCTTGTACATTTAATAGTTTTCCACTAAAAAGTAAAAAATAAAAATGGGAAATGCTTTCCAAAAAACCAACTTCAAATGCCACTACAAAGAGTGAAATAATTTTTAATGTAGGTACCTACCTACTAATATACATAATCTAAGGTACCTACACCAATTCGAAGTCGGGCGATTCTCTATGACTTCGTCATTTCTTCGCACATCAAGTAAGTAAGAAGGACTATTAGGGATTGTATAAAACATTGCCCGACTTCGAATTGGTGTAGGTACCTTAGATTATGTATATTAGTAGGTAGGTACCTACATTAAAAATTATTTCACTCTTTGTAGTGGCATTTGAAGTTGGTTTTTTGGAAAGCATTTCCCATTTTTATCTAGTGCTGACTGCTGTGCTACGAGAAGACGTAGCCGGTTCGTAGCTCCGTAGCAGCGGAAACATTCCGAGTTCATTTTCAAATTAATGGTAGATAATAATATTATTATCTCTATTCAGTAATTTGTAAATGAGCGATACTTATAAACTTTTGTTAATATTGAATGAGGTGATAAATTTTTGTTACGAAGCTTTCAACGCGTTCTATAATAACCGGAAAGGTTTTATTAAAAATATAATCGCATCAAAATTATATAGACTACATACACATAACTTATACACTATAATA
The DNA here is from genome assembly GCA_963855885.1 of Coenonympha glycerion. Classification (NCBI taxonomy): domain Eukaryota; kingdom Metazoa; phylum Arthropoda; class Insecta; order Lepidoptera; family Nymphalidae; genus Coenonympha; species Coenonympha glycerion. The sequence continues at coordinate 18,719,597 of OY979630.1, read as the reverse complement.
TTAATGGTCTATCAAGCGCCACATGCTGTGTATTGTGCAGAGTAGGTACCTATGTGTGTACATCAGGTTGACAGACGAATGGAGAGATTGAGGGGGGAGCTTGTATATCTTTTACACTGCAGTAGAGTACAGGAATGAAATTCCGAATCGAATTAATTGTGAATTGGTGATGATAAAACGCTTCTAAAGTTGCGACATATTGTACAGCTGTCTAGTGTGTACGTGTGATGCTAGTTACTAGGTGCTAATGTTACCGTGTGTCGCAGCGGCGGCGGCGGCGCGGTGTACGCGCGCTGCGCCTACCCGGCGGCCGGCTCGCCCTACTTCAACGGCGTGGAGCTGGCGCAGACGCAGATATGGACCTGCACCTCCAGCGCGGGTACGTATCGCAGGCGCAGGTGGGAGATTGTCCCTTGATCTAAAACAATAATGTGACGCGGACGCGGTCGCGTTGCAGGCTCGCCCGGCTACGGCGGCGCGGCGCTGAGCGAGGAGCTGGAAGGCAGCGAGGCGGGCGAGGCGGCGGGCGGCGGCGGCGGTGCCCTGCCAGCTTTCAGTGCGCGCTTCGGCGGCGCCTTCGCGAGCGGCGCCCGCCCCGCGCTCTACGCGCCCTCCGTGCCCGCCAACTCCTACGCGCAGGCGGTGAGTTCCCCACATCTTCACTCCTTACTCCTCTCGTTCTGATGCGGCCAGTGCCTAAGCGTTATCAGCCGTACCGGCCTCAATTTGCTCATGGCCCTACCGCCCTTGTAGACTCACGAATCGTAGGACTTCGGCTTCTTTCCCGAGACAGATGCTTACTTCAGCTTCCTACGAGTTCTTTCTCTATATTTTTTATCCCCTATGTTACTCACCCCTTTGCGGCACAAGTCACAGTTTACACTGACTACCAAACGAAACCCCATTATACCAGTTTATAGGCTGCGAATGTTCATCCCTATGCAATTTTGACCCCGAGTGCTTGAATACAAGCCATTATCAATCTATTTTATTTTTAACTAGCTGTTGCCCGCGGCTCTGCCCGCGTGAATTACGATTTTCTTACATAATATACCTTCCTACTGGAATTCCTTGATTTTTCGCGGGATTCTGGTGTGATGTTGTACAGAAACCTGTTCTTACTTTGCACGGGTTATCTTGTGGTGATTTTGAAAACTCCTTTTTCTTAATAATAATATAAAGTTTCATTAATACGTAGTTGAAAGATCAAAAGGACGATTTTAACTGTCGATATTTCGACCCAGTGGCACAGGTCGTGGTCACTACGTGACCACGACTTGTACCAATGTATCGAAATATCGACAGTTAAAATCGTCCTTTTCATTGTGATTTTTATTCTGAAACCACGAAATATGTCAAAAATTATTAAACCATGTGAAAAGTTGTACTGGTGGTAGAACTCTTCTTTCAGAGTTCGGCCGGGTAGGTACCACTGGGATAAATTACTCTACTAACAATATTCCCCAGCCCAACATAATATAAGAGTCTTTTAAAAATCTTTGCTTCATCTCAATACAATCCAAAACATCAGAATGGACAATGGCTATATATTTTTTTACGTATAAAAAGACCTTAGATGACAGTCAGTCGGTTAGGATCGATAAGACCTAAGAGTTAAAAATATTTGTGAACCATTATCTTACCCTTTCCATATTGCGGATGATAAAGTTTAAATCTGTTCATGTGTTAACAGTGCCATCTTAATATAAAGTCAGGAAACAGTAAATAACATGACAGTTAATTTTTATTTCAAAAAATTCGGTAGTACCTATCTCAGAGTTTTACATTCAAGTTTCACATAAATTGTAGAGATGGCGCTATACGGTATAACGTAGCGATAACGCCAGTTAAATGATTTTTGTTCACCCTAAAAGTGAAAAATTTTAAACCATACAAAATCTCCTGCTAAGCCTATTTATTTACGGCTGTAAAGGTACTCCAGTCTTACTTGAGCCCTACGTCCTAGTCCTAGGTTCTTTGTGCATTCCGAGTTTCAAGTCACCTACCTACTTGAACTTAAAGGTTCTGATGTCTGTAATTTCTGAACTACAAAAGTGATGATGATAAGATTTGTATGGAATAATCTTTAAAGAACCTCCTTTCTAACAAAAAAAGAATGAATGGAATCGGACAACGCGTTAATGAATTATAACTAAAAAACGTTTAGACTTTGATGCCGTCTTCCAGGGAAACCATGATGAATTTCGGGACAAAAAGTATCCTATGTCCTACCTCGGGGTATGAACTATAATCATGTCAAGTTTCATTTAAATCCATCCAGCGGATTAGCCGTGATGCGCGGTCGTGAAACAGACAGACAGACAGACAGACAGACAGACAGACAGACAGACAGACAGACAAAAATTAAACAAATTACAGTTTTGGCTTCAGTATCGACTAAATAGTGTCCTCCAACAAAAATTTTCAAAATATCTTCAATGTACAGAATTCGACCCTTTACAGTTTTATTATAAGTATAGATAACAGAATGTGTTCGATAATTTTTGCATTCCTTTACTGACCCAAATGAACCATTACGCAAAAATGTCTGCTTGTACTATAGAGCCTCACCGTCCTCTTTGTTTGGAAACAATTGAACTTGTGACCGCTCCCGGCGGACGGTGTAAAAGGATTTAGAGGCATCAAGATAAGGACACAGATAAGAGGCAGTAATCCGGGAGTGAATTCTTGCGAACATTGCTCATTGGATTGCATTAGAAAGCCATTATTACCTGTACCTAGTAATCAATAGAGTAAAGAAACCTAATATATTTACTGACACATTCTGTCTGTAGATTCCGAAGTCCTGGATTCGATTTATGCATCGAATTGAAAATATAGCTTTATTAATCTGAATAAATTAGGAAGCATTTTAACCCGTCAGTACTTCCGAACCTAAGCTATGGCTGTCTAATAACTATTGATGGCAGCACAGCATTCTATTCGGTACCTTTTATCAAAGAGGAGTGTGATCGTTGCGTTCATTTGGATTATCTGGTTTACAATAGCGCTGATGTTTATATTTGGCATTGCATATCCATTGAGCGATTGCTATGGCGTATCATTTCTGTATCGTTGACTGAAGCATCGATGTGTGCTGGTGTTGCAGGACGTGTGGAGCGTGGACAGCAGCCGGCGCGCGCAGTTGCCGCCCGCCTCCGCCTGTCTCTCCGCACGTAAGACACGCATACCTCCCTATATATTTATTTTGCCCCAGTTAATAGTAATAATATTTATCTCAAGCGGTTCGGTGAGCTATTGTGTGCATATGCATATAGTTGTGTGCACATTGCTCACTGTCACTGTCGGTTTGTCCGTCAGTACACATCAGGTAGGTATACCACACAAATAACGCTCGCCGGACTCCGTGAGGCATCAATACAATATCTAATGTGTAGAAGGTGATAGAAGGAAGGGATCACACCACATTCATATCAACATCACTATCCATATAGAAGTTATAGTTGAAGCAGTGATAGCTCAGTGGTTTTGACCTCTGCCTCTCATTAGGAGGTCGCGGGTTCGAATCCTGGGTACGCACCTCTGACTTTTTCGAGTTATGTGCGTTTTAGGAAACTAAATATCACTTGCTTAGCGGTGAAGGGAAACATCGTGAGGAAACCTGCATGCCTGAGAGTTCACAAAAAAAAATGTTCTCGATGGTGTGTGAAGCCCGCCAACCCGCACTTGGCCAGCGTGGTGGGCTATGGCCAAACCCCTCTCAGTCTGAGAGGAGACCCGTGCCCAGCAGTGGGACATAAAAAGGGGTTGAGAGAGATCCATAGAGAATTAAGGATCCCTGATAATAATAATATCTATATGAGCACAGATTTTATATATGGGAATAAAATTCTTAGGCCCAATCAAAGATGTTGCTGTAGCAATTAATAACTAATAATATAATGTACAAGTGTAGGTAACTGGCAACTGCGGTACCATATCCTTCGATTGCTATATTGAGTTCTGTCACTTTGAAAATCATTACCCAGATATTTGGTTTGGTTCCTTTATGTCCCTCTATCCCTTTTACTAAGTTAGGAGAACATAAAACATTCAGATTTTGTTTTATCAATTGATACTTTTACGATGGTTTATAATAATTTCTTAGTTTATAATTAGAATAATAGCTAGTTATAACGATTAATATGTATATTATGCTTATTATTATAATAAGCAAGTTGTTCGAGCATACCGTACCAGTGTTGCGGCTGTTGACAGAAACGTTATCGTTAAAATCAAGTGTAAGGAGGAGTTCCTTTGTAATGATTTGTAATAGATTTCAATGATTCATTTTTGTTCCTATAAAAATTTCTTGAAAAGTTGGGAATATAATTATTGCTGATTGTTTTATTTAGAGATATTTTGGGACCAAATGGTGGAGACTGTAAAATCTCCACATAATTAATAGCTAGAAAACGCGTGTTAATTCATTACGTAGTATCAGGCAACGGAATATAAAGGTAAAAAGTTATGAAAAATCGACTTCAAACTTCGCATTTTAAATGTACATAATTCAAAATTAAACGGTTTCAAATAAAAGGAAAACCAGCAATACGCGGCTTGATATCAATTGGCTATTGTCGTTGCGGAGTAAAGGTTATTACATGTGCCCACACAATACAATAACATAAACAATAGAGATGCGCAGGCGCCGCCGCGTCCACTGCGCTGCGCAACACAATGCAGCGCAGCGCAGCGCGTGACTCACGCAGCCTTCTGCCACGCTGCAGTGAGTCAGCTGAATTGAAGCCTGAAAACAAAACAAATTTAGCGATAGGTGATCATTTGCTGACCTATGTCCTAACCGACAGAATCTACATTTATTTCACTACTACTAGATACTAGGACTAGATAGAGCCCTACCTAACAACAACAGCTCCGTGAGTGCGGTAGCTTTTTCTTGCATTGTGAGTGTGTCGATTTGAAATTTGTATGGTGTGCGGATGCTAGTGTGCGTGAAAAATTGTATGGCGACGGCTCGGGTTTGTCAACTGAGACATAGAATTTTGCCGCACGTTCGAAGTCTCCGGCGACGGCCTCTTGGACCTGTTAGATTTATTTATTTGGTTTTTCGCACACTAAAACGATGAACTGTCAATACCAGAATTCAGGAACATGTCATTTCACACAGTATCAACCGCAGATGTTAGATCCGAACGATGCACGATGTCGATAGAAATATTAAATTGTGAAAACAGATAAAACGAAACAAGACACTCTTTGTATGTTTGTACGGTGCGCTGTAGGTACATTCATGTCGGCGGAGCTGATAACGCGTCGTGTGTGCGTGTGTCGACACGCGGCGCGCGTGTGTGCGTGGGTGTCGACACTTTTTGTGGGGGTCACGCGATAGCCCGCGCTGCTGTCAAAACTGTTATTATTAATACCAGCACTAAGTACGAAGCTCGTCGGCTCTCAGCCTCGCGATAGCTGGTAACTCATCTCCGTAACTCGGTTGACTATCACTGACAGATAAGAGAATGCTTTCTACTGTGTAGCGGGCTAATAGCGATAGATACGCGAGGTCTGTTCCGTCCTCAGCCACTCGAGGCCAACCTTCGTCAGTCCTCGGCAGTCTAACGACGCGTTTTATTTCAATTTTGTGGCCCATTCGCCTGTTCCATAATTAATAGCTTTTCTTTGAAAGCTCGCTCCGTCGCAGTCAAGTGCGCCGGTGAACTATTTAAGGGTTTTTTTTACAATTCGAGTGTGAACCGTGAAGCTTTACACTTTATCTTTCAGTTAACTATTTATCAATATTATTGTTTGGGGTATTCTCTTTTAATGGTTACATTTAAAACAAAGGACTATTCGTTTTATTAGGACCTTTTAATGGCTGGTGTTTTTACAACTCGCAGGACTCGCATAGGGTAGCGTCTTTTTACTGACTGGTATAAACCTATACTGGACTGGTATTTTTGCTGGTGTATACTAGATAGTAGATACTCATATTAATTTAAAATCCAACTAGCTATTCCAATTAATTGAAGTGCAACAGTCAACATGAACCGAGTTCAGCGAGGATAGACAGGCGGTGTCCGCTCGCGGCGCTGTTTGCATAGGCTTGCGCCGTGAGGCCGACAAAAAACAATGTCCTCTTCCAAATAAACTCGTTCCTTTTAAGCGCATTAAAATGGCATTCCTTATACGGCGCGGGATAAGGCACGTGCCGCGCAAACACCTCCGCGTCCGGCGCCCCGCCCCCGCACCCCCGCGACACTCCACGCGACACAAAAAATACAATGTCGTCAAACACTAGCCTCGCGTTTGTCCCATCGACGACTTTTTGTATACAAAAAAGTTTTCATATTATGAAAACAACTATTTGATGACATTGCGAGATCGTAAATCAATATCTATCGGTCCTCTCGTGTCTTCGATGTCCAATATTTCTCATGTGCACGCATCGACTTTTCTCATGTGCAGCTCTCGTATAGTTACAGTCCGCGAGGCGTAAGCTGAGCTTTGCATTTGTGTGAGTGATCACTAAAAGTAGAGTCAGACAAAAGGTGCGCGGAGAAGTTGCGTCATGCGATGGACGCACCGCGCCTCAGGCCGATTGTCAAAAAGCAGTAAAAACCGGTTTAATACCAAGCAAGGGACGCGCCGCGCTTTAGGCCAATGTTACACCTACACTATCTATGTACACTCACACTAATGCAAAGCTCAGCTTACGCCTCGCGGACTGTAGTAGTGAATTAAATCACGTTCATATAAACACAACTCCAATTCCTTTGTTCAGGTCGCCCGGCATGGAGTAGGTTTATGTAACTCGATACTTCCGCAAACGATTCAGTTTATACATTTCATTCACCGTGTTTGTGTGTTTGTTTACTGTGCAGAGCCCCATTAATAAGCAAACACTATAACTTCTTGTTTGCTCTACAATGAAGTTTTTGTCCTCGTTGGATTCACATACATTCGCTACATCGCTCGTTCCCGGAAGTCAATATTGACATCATTTCATTTTGTTCTTAGCTCTCTTTTATTTGCATGTAGTTAACTATTTTAAATAACTAATTATCTTCGTAATTTACTTGTGTCACATTTCCTTTGTCTTCTTTGGATCTTTCTAGATTTATTTCATTTTAATCTTCTTCCGAAAAAAGTTCGAAATGAATTCTGCATGGTTCATTTGTACCTGCATAATATTATGAGAGATAATGTTCTATAGACCTTAAGTAAAGTTCTTCTTCCGTAGGTTCTATATGGGTCGTAATCGAAATCATTTTAATAGTTTTTTAGCCAACCGGAAACGCTACTGAGATAAGGTTAGCGCACACCCGCCACCGGCTTAGTCTCCTTTCGCCGCGTCAGCGTGTTGGCTCGCGGTCCCTCGTCTGCCCCTTATCTGCCGCAGGAGTGCTCTGTGGACTCGTTAGGAGTGTTAGGACAATTACCGCCATTAGCCATTAGCACGAGCCTGCGGTGTGACGTCACCGCTCAGCGCACACGACGCTCTGAGCTCTCCCATCACGTACACTCGACAGAATTATAGGAATAGCTGCAACAAAATTGTAATGGTCTTTGAAGCAATTTACGCTAAGTTATTAAGATTCATGAAATGTTCAAAACTTCCAAATATCTATCTCCCTAAATTTAATGTTTCGATTGATGACAGTGTCCGTTCTTTATAAAGACGATCTCATGTGGGTAATCTACTGTAAACACCTTGAACTGCTTTTTTACGTTTTACGAGGTATCTTGTTAGGATTATGTATTCACAATCATTCTTTCTCTTTGCTATGCGGTATGCCACATGCCACGTGACTGTGTCTACCAATTTCATGAAGCTTAAATCATCAAGTATGATCTACTATCGAACTCATGTCAACATCGACCTACTTTATTCTGTATTAGGTATTGCTTATGAGACATTTTCTTTTAGTCTAGACCGGTATTCATCAAAAATTCTGTCGTCTCAGCGCAGCTTGTTGTTTTCGCGGACGCGCGCGGCTCGCCGGCCAGTGGCCTGCATTCGCATGACCTGTCGTGTAAACATATCATGTCACATAATTCTCATTACATAATTTTCACACGCGACGCAAGGGGAAGTGATTTCAGTCGTGAACTACATGAAATCAGACGGTTAATAGTTAGTTTGGATGAACTGCGTGAAGTCGTAAAGGTTTTCTTACTTTATCAGCGGAGTTGGGAGTCATAGGCTGTTAGATTGCATAATAATTCATTGATAACATTGCTCGGAGACTCGTATCAGTTGTATCACGCTTCAGTTGTGAAACACCTTGCGACACGCTTCAGTATTTACAATCATGCCTACTGATCTTCGTTTTCTCAGTTGTTCAAACTCCTACGTCCACATCTAGCAAGATTGATTCTATTTGATATATGTTTCGATTATTATTTTTTTGCCCAATGACCGATGATAAAAAGAAACTCTAATGATAGTTTGTTAGAAATTTCGACATGATATTTTTGTTTCAAGTTCTCAAAAACTTGCACGAGTTGATGGTGATTGATATTTGTTGCCCCAAAACTTAGTTACGAACTGGGATTTTAAATGAATTGTCCTCAAGTGGGCTATGATTTTTTGGGTTCAATAAGTACTGGACAGCTGTTACAAACCTATAATGGTGGTTCGAAATAGGTTTGAAGATTTAAACATATGAATGTTAGCGTTTCTCTTGTTATATCATAGGGCAGAAACACGGGTGATTGCTTCACCGGGCCATGTGCTCCGTGCGGCGCGCGGCGTAACGCGATACCGCGCCACGCGACGTCGCGTCCACTTCACACGCCACATGATACTGTTCTGTTGACACACCAGCGCTGTAACATACGAGCATTGTAACTGTAATGACTCTATGAGTGACATCAATAAATAATAATTGATCAATAGCATTATCATATGAGATTAAATTACCACAGCATATACCTATATAGGTAATTTTGAAATTCTTTACAAGCATAGTTTTATTTTTAACCTGGTAGAATAGTCTTAAAGACGCATGTATTTATCTACATAACGAAATCAATAATTTAATACAAAATATCTCTAAATTAAAATACCTCGGTACTAATTTTGACATCGTTCTACCGTGTTCGGTGGCGTTTGAAAACTACGTTACATTCAAAACGGTCGGTCGGTCGGTCGGTGACGCGTGGACATGAGAGTATGGCGCATTCTCGGCTGTGCGCGCTTCCCGGAGACGCTCGTCGCGCGGCACGACCGCGCGCGCGGCACGTGCGGCCTCGCGTCGAGCGCGCGGTCAGCACGCGCCGCCACTGCCAAGGACGGCTGGTGACCGCGACTGTCAACCCGCGACACTGGTAGGGCTCGCTCGCGGCAGCTCGCCGGGCTGTAACGTGTCGGTCGGCAGTGGAACTGGAGGCGGAGGTGTTCACGGAGGGCCGCGAGTGCGTCAACTGCGGCGCCATCAGCACGCCGCTGTGGCGGCGCGACGGCACGGGCCACTACCTGTGCAACGCGTGCGGGCTCTACAACAAAATGAACGGCATGAACCGGCCGCTCAAGCAGCCGCGGCGGCTGGTACGTCAGCGCCACGCCGCGCTCGCCGCGCCCGCCCCCGACGTACGCACCGCTCGCTCTCAGCGCCGCCCCCGCCCCGCCCGCCCCGCCCCGTCCGCGCCCGGCGAGCGAGCCGCCCGCTCACGCGTGTGTTGTTGCAGTGGCCGCCGAGGGCGCCGCGCCGGGCGCGGACTTCTACAAGGGCTTCCTGTATAACGGCGTCGCCGCGCACGCGCTGTCCGCGCCCGCGCCCGCCGCGCACGCCGCGCACGCGCAACCCGACTACAGCAAACAGAAGAAAGCGGTACGTGCGCCGCGACGCTGTGCCCGCGCCCCGCAGCCCCTCCCGCCCCCGTCCCGTCCCAGTCCCGCCATTGAATCATTCACGAGTTGTAACTGACAAACATCGCTTCTGCTGATCGCCCTCACACTAACCCTCGCTAGCTATACAGCTGCCTCATTAGTTCATTGGTTTTGAAAATAGCATTTACAAATACCAAGTATCAACTTGCAACAACAAGTCCCAACTTAAACAATTTACGTATCGTCCTTTTCATTCTCGCTATATCGCCTCCATCAAACCTTTGCGGACAAGACTTCGTTAGCGTGATGTGCCTAGTCGTAGCTTGATATACTTGCACCATAGACAAGGCGCTCAGCGCTATTCAATCATAATGACTGAGCTAGCGTTAGCCCCCGGCGGCACCTGCTCCCACGTGGCATCACGCTAGCGAGCTGGTCCGCAGCGCCGCTTGTCGCTCGCGCGGCGCGCTGGCGGCGGTGTAACATGTGCGCTGTGCAGCAGCTGGGCGCCAAGCGGCCGGGCGCGCTGTGCAGCAACTGCCAGACCAGCGTGACGGCGCTGTGGCGGCGCAACGCGCAGGGCGAGACGGTGTGCAACGCGTGCGGCCTCTACTTCAAGCTGCACGGCATCAACAGGCCGCTCGCCATGAAGAAGGACTCCATACAGGTGCGTGCGCCGTGTCCCCTCGCCTTGCACCGACTCGTCGCTGACTTGCGCTTCTCGCGAGGCTCTTGGCTCAAGTTCAGGGAGGAGTCCCGTTAGCTACTTGCTCTGGATAGTTTAGGGTTGCGTTCTTGATCAATGAGGAACACGAACCTTTAATTATCACTTAGATGTCCGTCTGCTCGATTGTAGACCACTTATAGAGCCGTTTTCTTAATAATTATCAAGTTGTAATTCATATATGCCATATACTGTAAATTTATGGTCTATTGGATGTGTTCAAAATTCAAGCCTATCCAACTCAATCAAAGGGTTCCAAAGGCCCCTTGGCTGTCTAATATTATGACGTCCAGTAAAAACTACTTTTGCGCTTTACAAACTTTGAAGTAGTGACCATATTATGTCTTTCTTTTATTTCAGACAAGAAAACGAAAACCTAAGAGCGCAACGAATCTAAAAAATAAAGCTAACATCATCAAAAGGGAACGTAAGTATCAGCAGACCCCCATCGAGGTTTCCTTAAAATGCATAGAAATCAGCTGTTACTAAAACTTTTGTGGCCTTAAATAAATAAACTGAAATTGAAACCTTAAGCTGAATATTGGCAGAAATATTGTTAGTATAAGTATGAATATCTTTGAGTCAGAGTTAAAAAAAGTCGAAAATGCTCTTGATCTACTTAAAAATCAAAAGTTGGGTTTCCAAAAGTCATTGTCAAACGAATTGCCTGAGAAAATTTTGAGTAAGTCAAAGCCGGCTCATTTATAACTCATAAATAGTTAGCTTGTTGACATCAGTTTTCAGAAATTGCTTCTAAGTCACCATGTTAACAAGGGCATCGAATACGAAGTCTAGATGAGCACTAGGTTATAGCAACGAATATATAATATTACTAACGTAAAGAAGTGACAGTCACACCCTCCCGTCAATGTATTACCCCAGAGCGGCGAGCGCGACGCGTCGGGTGGTACTCGTGGGCGCTGTTTTCGCGAGTGCGTTATTTCAATAGGTTTGTCACAAATTCATAACTTTATCATCATAGGGATAGGGCTACTGTTTAAAAAATATAAAAGCAAAACTTTTTAGATGACAAATTTATTAGTGAAATTTATGAAAAAACCGGAGGTTTAATAAAGTTTTCTCAGATTGTGCTTGACAAATGAAAAAATCATATGGGCAAGGAACTGTGATTAATTATTTTTGTAGTGATTTTTATAAGTACTTATCCCATTATATCCTATTGTGTAATGAATATGATTAACATGATAGCTTGTGGGTTTGGATGTTTGCAACTCTTTTTGAGATAGATTAACTTGGATTAACACATTACTAACTTTACGCTACTTTTTATTCGTAAAAATACATAGTTCCTACGGAATTTGTGAAACTCCGAAAATCAGGTGGGTGAAGCCGCGGAAAAAAGCTATGTACTTTTGAATTCTAAAAATTGAAATTAATAAAATTATAGATAAACACAATGCAATATAATTAGTTTTCATGAAATAACTAAACAAGGCATGCATTAGTACCGCAATTCAATTTTTTACAGTGGACTGCAAGTTGTCACCTTGGCATTGTACATCGGTCGCGTCGCCACGTACACGTCGAGTTTTGCCAGCCCTATCGGGCTGCGATGACATTTACTCACACATAGAAATGAATGCTTATAGGGCCGGCATTTTAGTAGTAGTGTAGGTAGTTAAGTTATGTTATTTGTTCGGAGTGTCACGGGCCTGGTTATAGTGATCACTGAATGGTTCTAATAGCATTAACGGAATCGGTGTCGCATCCGCAGTGCACGATTCCGTGAGCTCCAACACGGTGGTGCGTCCTCCGATCACGTTCGGCTACTACGTGCAGCAGCACCAGCAGCAGCAGCAGCAGCACCAGCAGCAGCAGCAACAGCAGCACCAGCAGCAGCAGCTGTCGGTGAAGCTGGAGGAGCCGCCGCCGGCGCACGCGCAGCAGCTGCCGCACAGCAAGCCCTACTACGAGGAGTACCGGCGCGCCGAGCCCGCCGAGCGCCTCGACCGCCCCACCGTCGTGTCGCTGGGCAGCTGAGCGCGCCGCGCCGCCCCGCGCCCGCGCCCCGCACGCACCCCGCGCCCCCCGGGGTGCTCCAAGAATCTCACTCGTGTAAGCTTAGGAGCGGCGCACAGCCGAGTGAACTCGCTAGTTGACCAAATACGTCCGCGCCTTGAGGGCTGGCCTCACACGCACTGAGGTATCCACTGTCGGCACAGTACTGCTGCTTGTCCGGCTCGCGTTCACTGCGCGACATGCAGTAGATATCTAAAGAGCTGACTGCTGATTGACCTGCAGGGGACACTGTCTTCTGTCTGGTCTCGTCACTTTCCGCCAGCTACAGGGCCTTAGAAAATCGGGCTTAGATATCGTCGTTTAAAATTATGACAAATTTTATTAGTACAGCATTTATAGATAGATATTATAACGATGATCGCGGGCATCTCGGCGAGTGACCGCGCTCCAGCTCGCGACCGACGCGCTGTGCTCGTCTGTCGCGCCATCACGCTTAGCGTTCGACCACCAATTCACGCGACACAGTGCCGGTGTCCTCAGAGATGATCTTCCCATCTGTCATACTTTGTTTACCTAGCATTGTAATTATGAGAACAGACACACCAACCGACTGAGTTGGCAGTTACTTTTGTAATCCCGAGATGCACGAAAGTATTTCAAAATTTGAAATGGTTGGAATGTTCTTCGAACAACGTGGGGTGAGTCGGGTAGTGTGTTTATTCTCACAAAGACTGTCATCTAACTCCTGGGATAGCGATAGTTCAATGTAATGACTGTCTCTGAGGGCGGCTGTTAGTTTTATCTTTATGAATTTTACTAGCTACACAAAACCACATTCATGTACAAGAAATACGCACACAGACGGCGCGCAGGTCGCGAGTTGAGAGGCGCGTGCCTGTTACCAAATTATTTTATACCTAAGTTTATGCTATAAGACTGTGCCCCGGCATTCCACGTGTCGCTTTCCTATATAGATACGTCTATAGTCTAGATATATCGCGTTAGCACCCCCTAGTTCATAGAGACATAGATTTACGACTGTTTTATATCGCCGGGTACCTCCGCGGCACCCGCGTGTACCTATGTTTATAATTGTATTTGTTACATTAATATTGCCTCCATGACTTCGAATTGCATTCCACGAATTTATAAAAATAATACTATAATCCTACGCTAAGAAATGTCACAAATATTACTTATTTAATTTTATTAATACGTAGATAATGATTTATATCCTTTAATTTACATCAAGATCTATAACGAGTAACTGTGAGAATTAACTTGTCATGACTCGATTCAGATTTAGTTTACTTAGACTTCAGAATGTGCACTATTTTGAATATCAAATGTTAAAATGTAAACAGATAATATTCCATTACAATTTCATAAGTTACATTAAACTCAATAGTACTTTTAAAATATGAGCGAGTTAATAAATTAAGCCAAGGGATATTCAGTTGAATAGCTAGATAGTGTAACTAAATAAGTAGATAGACTTGCTCCAGTTCACCAAAGTCAATAAAACCTACTTTTATCCAGCATTAAGCCTGTTTTTAAGCAATTGTATAATTGTGACATATTAATAAGTTTTAAAGTTTATGTAAATGATTCTTATTCGACTTAAAAAATGATTTTATTATATTATTATGTGAGATGACCTAACTTGTAAACTATTGTATAAAACAATGCATTAATTGGATACTGAACCAATGGGGTCTTTCACTACTTTTGAATTTGATAAAAAATATTACTTTATTATAAACTAGGATAAAAATAATAACGTGCAGTGAAAGAAATATTAAAATCCAACGAAGATTTACAAAGTTACAGGCGTTTAAACTTTGGAGTGGGGGGCTCTTCTATCCCTTTCTCGCAAAACGAAAATTTGTATGAAGCCGCACGAAGCTACTATGGCATTGGTAAGGTGTGACGTCACAATTTCATGTTGCTATCTCTGTCTAATCACAAATCTTTAAATGCTTATAACTTTTTTGTTATTTGATCGATTTAATTAGTTCTTTCAGTGCACGTCATTATTTTAATTCTACTTTATAATAAAGTAATAAAAAAATTGGAGTCAAATACCCTATTGTAGCGGTGCGCTGATATTGATGTCTTAGATATCAACGCACCTAAGGTCCTGTAGAGAGTCGGTCAAATATTTTATCCCAAAATGTTATTGTTATGAATAAATTGATTTACTAATTTGTAAATCGATAAAATTGGTGACATAATAAGTAGCGCTCAAATTGGGGAGTCAGAGAACACGCAAGAATGCATAATAATAAAATAAATATATAAACAATGTAAAAGTACAACGGTGATCAGAATAATTTAAGTAGAGATTATCTCTCGTCGCTCTCTTATTGCCCAAGCACCGATCATCCCAACCGCGTACTCCGACCTTATCGGGCTGTCTGTATGAGGTTTAACGCAAAGATCTGATTCGTCCCGTAGTCCATACCTCTCTATCGTTAAGCCGAATTACCTAATTAGTTATTCGAAGTAATCGATCCAAAGTTAAACTATTGATATGTGTAATGTCGAAGACACACTTTTGTTACGTGATGCGTTTTCAAACCGAACTGAATATTATTATCGGTACCTTCTTATTTCCGATTGATAAGTAAGTACTTAGGTATATTGTCAAAACTTCCGGTGTTTACACGCGTTTCAAAAGTATGTTTCCGGCTGAGAAATAAATAAATATATAATAAAATTATGTTATAGTATGAAATAATAATAAATAATTATTTGGATAATATAACATTTAAGATAATATATATGTAAAGAGTATAATGATATTTACAACTCGTGCGTGACATCTCGAGACCGGCGTGAATTCTGCTCATTAATACATCATTCAATACACGAAGACGCGCCCCACTCCTTCCTAACTCCTTCTGATTCGCATGAAACAAGCGATTGTGAAGGGGTGGGGCCCATCTTTGTATAGTTATTGTGTCGTGACGCAATTGTAGGTGTATAGTAAATAGTTGTGACGTCACCCAGTCTCAGGTCGCCGCGCCCGCCCAACCATCACTGCACTGGGCACTGGGCACTGGGCAGCAGTGATGGTTGGGCACTGGCCACTACACGACTACACGGTGCCCAGTTTGGGCACTGCGGAATCACAATATCACATCACCCCACGCGCACTGCGAGATGTTCCATGTAAATACCTATAATATATTGTAACTAAGAAAATGAAAGTACACTTTAATAAATCAACTATTATGAAGATCACTTGCAGTTTGATTTGAACGAACCTTGAGTAGAATGCAAAGCTTGGTGGCTCGCTGGAGGCCCGGTTGCAAACATCGCGCTTCTGAACAACATGAATAAAGAAAGTTCTATAAATAAGAACATAATATTATTTGTAATTTCACATAGATCATCGAGAATTATTTTATTTTATCAAAACAGAGGTCAAGTGTGAGTCGGACTCGCGATCTGAGGATTCCGACTATCGGTTATTCTCATTAGTAGTATCACAGTGTTAAAAGATCCTGTAGTATAGAATATCTTTAAACTGTGGTATTATAGTAGTTTATGAAAGGGTTGCATAAAACCTAATTAAGTAGAGTTTGATAAACTACTACCTTTAACCTTAAAATCAAACCATAAAACCTTGGTAACATTTATTTTTCTTTGACTTTGTTGGTAAAAGATTGTGGGTTATTTCTGTTTCATACGACAGTTACGATTTCTAAAATTTCAGGTGGAGTTTCAGTTGGTATGACTGATGCTTAGACATTTTTCCATTAGACATTTTTTTAAAGTTTTAAGTAATAAAAATCATACATTCATTAACATTTAAAATGTTGCAAATTACTACCTCTACCTCATATATTCAATATACCTACTCTATGCTCTACCTACACTCTGTTTTTTCCTGAGATAAAAATGACGTTTCCTGTGTTGCCTGTTTTTTACAGCTCTTAGATAGTGATGGCGTGCAATCAATACTTACCTACCGATAAATTATATTTGTAGGTTTTCCGGTATATAGGTGTAGAAGATACCAAACGTTGTAGAAAATAATTCAAATTCAAATGAAATAATTAGACTCCCAACCATATACAGGGTGTCCCTGGATAAAGTGCAACCCCGAAAGGGGGTGAAACTAGACCATAAATTATCGACAAAACAATAGAAAAAAAAATCTAAAAAAATTATTTTACTTTTCATTAGCAAAGTAAGATTTTTATTTGATAAGTAGACTCTATGTAAGTGCTCCAAGAATCTCACTCGTGTAAGCTTAGGAGCGGCGCACAGCCGAGTGAACTCGCTAGTTTACCAAATACGTCCGCACCTCGAGGGCTGGCCTCACACGCACTGAGGTATCCACTGTCGGCACAGTACTGCTGCTTGCCCGGCTCGCGTTCACTGCGCGATATGCAGCAGATATCTAAAGAGCTGACTGCCGAGTGATCCGCAGGGGACACTGTCTTCTGACTGGTCTCGTCACTCTCCGCCAGCTACAGAGCCTTAGAAAATCGGGCTTAGATATTGTCGTTTAAAATTATGACAAATTTTATAAGTACAGCATTTATAGATAGATATTATAACGATGATCGCGGGCGTCTCGGCGAGTGACCGCGCTCCAGCTCGCGACCGACGCGCTGTGGTCGTCTGTCGCGCCATCACGCTTAGCGTTAGACCACCAATTCACGCGAAACAGTGCCGGTGTCCTCAGAGATGATCTTCCCATCTGTCATACTTTGTTTACCTAGCATTGTAATTATGAGAACAGACATACCAACCGACTGAGTTGGCAGTTACTTTTGTAATCCCGAGATGCACGAAAGTATTTCAAAATTTGAAATGATTGGAATGTTCTTCGAACAACGTGGGGTGAGTCGGGTAGTGTGTTTATTCTCTTCCACAAATACTGTCATCTAACTCCTGGGATAGCGATAGTTCAATGTAATGACTGTCTCTGAGGGCGGCTGTTAGTTTTATCTTTATGAATTTTACTAGCTACACAAAACCACATTCATGTACAAGAAATACGCACACAGACGGCGCGCAGGTCGCGAGTTGAGAGGCGCGTGCCTGTTACCAAATTATTTTATACCTAAGTTTATGCTATAAGACTGTGCCCCGGCATTCCACGTGTCGCTTTCCTATATAGATACGTCTATAGTCTAGATATATCGCGTTAGCACCCCCTAGTTCATAGAAACATAGATTTACGACTGTTTTATATCGCCGGGTACCTCCGCGGCACCCGCGTGTACCTATGTTTATAATTGTATTTGTTACATTAATATTGCCTCCATGACTTCGAATTGCATTCCACGAATTTATAAAAATAACACTATAATCCTACGCTAAGAAATGTCACAAATATTACTTATTTAATTTTATTAATATGTAGATAATGATTTATATCCTTTAATTTACATCAAGATCTATAACGAGTAACTGTGAGAATTAACTTGTCATGACTCGATTCAGATTTAGTTTACTTAGACGTCAGAATGTGCACTATTTTGAATATCGAATGTTAAAATGTAAACAGATAATATTCCATTACAATTTCATAAGTTACATTAAACTCAATAGTACTTTTAAAATATGAGCGAGTAAATAAATTAAGCCAAAGGATATTCAGTTGAATAGCTAGATAGTGTAACTAAATAGATAGACTTGCTCCAGTTCACCAAAGTCAATAAAACCTACTTTTATCCAGCATTAAGCCTGTTTTTAAGCAAATGTATAATTAAGACATAATAATAAGTTTTGACGTTTATGTATAACCCGATTACAATATCTGTGGACCTGGCTCGATGACGTCACGTCGTGTCAGCGCTCTGATATGGTGCGCAAAACAATCAAGCCGGGGCGAGCGCGGGGAGGTGAAAGGAGAACGGGAAGGGGGTACGCATTCCAGCGAGGTCCACAGATATTATTGTAACCAAGTTGTAAATGACTCTTATTCGACTTAAAAAAATGATTTTATTATATTATTATGTGAGATGACCTAAATAACTTGTAAACTATTGTATCAAACAATGCATTATATGGATACTGAACCAATTGGGTCTTACACTACTTTTGAATTTGATAAAAAATATTACTTTAATATAAACTAGGATAAAAATAATAACGTGCAGTGAAAGAAATATTAAAATCCAACGAAGATTTACAAAGTTACAGGCGTATAAACTTTGGAGTGGGGGGATCTTCTATCCCTTTCTCGCAAAACGAAAATTTGTATGAAGCCGCACGAAGCTACTATGGCATTGGTACGTTGTGACGTCACAATGTCTCTGTTGCTATCTCTGTCTAATCACAAATCTTTAAATGCTTATAACTTTTTTGTTATTTGATCGATTTAATTAGTTCTTTCAGTGCACGTCATTATTTTAATTCTACTTTATAATAAAGTAATAAAAAAATTGGAGTCAAATACCCTATTGTAGCGGTGCGCTGATATTGATGTCTTTAGACATCAACGCACTTAAGGTCCTGTAGAAAGACGGTGAAATATTTTATCCCAAAATGTTAATGTTATAAATAAATTGATTTACTAATTTGTAAATCGATAAAATTGGTGACATAATAAGTAGCGCTCAAATTGGATACGCTAGGGAGTCAGAGAACACGCAAGCATGCATAATAATAAAATAAATATATAAAAATATAAAAGTACAACGGTGATCAGAATAATTTAAGTAGAGATTATCTCTCGTCGCTCTCTTACTGTCAAAGCACCGATCACCCCAACCGCGTACTCCGACCTTGTCGGCCTGTCTGTATGAGGTTTAACCCAAAGATCTGATTCGTCCCGTAGTCCATACCTCTCTATCGTTAAGCCGAATTACCTAATTAGTTATTCGAAGTAATCGATCCAAAGTTAAACTATTGATATGTGTAATGTCGGAGACACACTTTTGTTACGTGATGCGTTTTCAAACCGAACAGAATATTAATATCGGTACCTTCTTATTTCCGATTGATAAGTACTTAGGTATATTGTCAAAACTTCCGGTGTTAACACGCGTTTCAAAAGTATGTTTCCGGCTAAGAAATAAATAAATATATAATAAAATTATGTTAAAGTATGTAATAATAAAAAATAATTAATTGGATAATATAAGATAATATATATTATGTAAAGAGTATAATGATATGTACAACTCGTGCGTGACATCTCGAGACCGGCGTGAATTCTGCTCATCAATACACCATTCAATACATGAAGACGCGCCCCACTCCTTCCTAACTCCTTCTGATTCGTATGAAACAAGCGATTGTGAATGGGTGGGGCCCATCTTTGTGGATGGATCGCATAGATCGTATAGTTGTTGTCGTGACGCAATTGTAGGTGTATAGTAAATAGTTGTGACGTCACCCAGTCTCAGGTCGCCGCGCCCGAGCACTGCACTGGGCACTGGGCACTGGGCAGCAGTGATGGTTGGGCACTGGCCACTACACGACTACACGGTGCCCAGTTTGGGCACTGCGGAATCACAATATCACATCACCCCACGCGCACTGCGAGATGTTCCATGTAAATACCTATAATATATTGTAACTAAGAAAACGAAAGTACACTTTAATAAATCAACTATTATGACGATTACTTGCAGTTTGATTTGAACGAACCTTGAGTAGAATGCAAAGCTTGGTGGCTCGCTGGTGTGGCTGCCAATCCACCGGAGCGGAGCGAGGCAGCGGAGAATTATTAGCCAATAGGATGGCACAAAATCTCCGTTCCTCTTAATGGAGCAATCCTATTGGTTAATGATTCTCCGTTTCTCGGCTCCGCTGCCTCGCTCCGCTCCGATGGATTGGCAGCCTAAAGGCCCGGTTGCAAACATCGCGCTTCTGAACAACATGAATAAAGAAAGTTTTATAAATAAGAACATAATATTATTTGTAATTTCACATAGATCATCGAGAACTATTTTATTTTATCAAAACAAATTCGTCAAGTGTGAGTCGGACACGCGATCTGAGGAAACGGTTGAATAATACCTAATTATGTAGAGTTTCATACACTACTTTAATCCTTTTAACCTTAAAACCAAACCATAAAACCTTGATAACATTTGAATTTTTTGGTAAATTTGTTGGTTAAAGATTGTGTGTTATTTCTGTTTCATACGATAGTTACGATTTCTAAAATTTTAGGTGGAGTTTCAGTATAGGTAGGACTGATGCTTAGACATTTTTCCATCAGATATTTTTTTTAAGTTTTGTTTAAGTAACAATCACACATTTAAAATGCTGCAAATTACTACCTCTACCTCATATACTCAATATACTCTATGCTCTACCTACACTCTGTTTTTTCCTGAGACAAAAAGTTTCCTGTCGCCTGTTTTTTACGGCTTTTAAATAGTGATGGCGTGCAATCGATACTTACCGATAAATTATATTTGTAGGTTTTCCGGTATATTGGTGTAAAAGATACCAAACATTGTAGAAAATAATTCAAATTCAAATGAAATAATTAGACTCCCAACTATATGTTTTCTGTGGACTCCAAATATAAAAAGACAGAATTAAGCCGGCCAGAATTAAGCCACATAAAAATACAGCTGGAACCTAGAATACGAAGTGTATCGTAATGGAAAATACCTAGTAGTTTATGGTACAAGTGAGTAAAGTTGGTGAGTACCGCTGAGGCGCCATTGAGACCCAAGCCGTTAGGTGAGGGTCTTAAGATAGCCGAGGACGGTAATCGTCAATACTCACGTGTATCATACGACGTTTTTCAACACACTTGTGAATAAAATAATACTAAATAAAAATAATTTTATTTAGTACCTACCTAGATAAAATTAAAAAAAAAGCTGTCTAACTCACTAGTGAATAATAGTCATGAAAAAGTCACAGTTTGCGATTATAGTTGTCATTATGTGCCTAATTGCGGTGAAATTAGTGGCACTTTATGAGCAAGTGTGCTGAAAAAAATATTTTATGCAATTAACTTGCAATATTTTCATAGTAAAACAATGTTATACATATACCTAATGAATATTTCATATTAGGTATTTTTTTATTAGATATATGAATAAAGTAGGTCAGTAGGACCTATGTGACATATTTTTATTTCATAATACGAATTTTACGAATTTTAATCTATGAGTGTAGATTTATGTAGTTTATAAAACGGTTGCATAATACCTTATAAGTAGATACCTAAGTAATAAGTAGGTACCTAGTTTCATACACAACTTTATCTATGCTCATATTGTCATCTGAAATCCAGCTATCAAATCTTGGTAACATTGTTGGTATAAGCAGCGCAGCAGCAGCAGTAAAAGTTAACTTCAAAGCCTTTGGAGAAACGTGTCACGTGCAGACTGCAGTAGGTATTTAGCTAACTTGCGAGAGTAGAACTGCAGAACTTATCACACAAAATGGATGTACCCACCTACCTACTTCACATTGAGAAATATTTACCTATTAGCCAAGTATAAATGAGGTACCTACTCGCAAGTGGTGTACGTGATCCAACAAACGGGCGGCGCGGGAAGGGGGGGGGGGACGACTCGCTGAAACAAAATGGCGGCTTATCTACCCACCCCTCCCCGCACCCCGCCCGCGCCTTATAGCTTTCCACGGAAAATATTCCACGAAAAAACAAACGACAGCTGATAACATCGATCGTGATGAAGCCGATCGGCGCGGCCATCAATAATCCGCTCCAGCCGTAGGTACCTATCGCTTATCGGCGGGATTACGATCGCGACCGCCCCCGCGCACCCTCGCGGGTACCTGCTCTCCTCGCGACTGGATCCGGCACTGCATCCCTCTGCACACGGCACTGCACTGCACATCCCGGATCCGGCTCCTCAGCGCTCGCGACAGTGCACCCGCCCCGACTCGCGCCGCAGTAATGAGCAGATACGCGCCTCTCGTAATCAAATCTGTGCCCTGTATCTGATAATTACCGCGTATCGGGGATGCTATCGCCGTATCTCCGTAGATACGCTCAGCTCCACGCTGCGGCGCGGCGCGCGGGGTGCGGCGTTCTCGGAGCACACAAATATTTGTGCCAGCTTGTTTGGCGAGCTTATCGCGTCGAACACACCCTCCCTGACAGCACCTACGAGCAAGGCTACAACGGGACTGTGCAGTGACGGGCCACCTTTGACGGTTGGACATAATATTATACCAATTACCAACTATAACGGTTGCTAGATTCATAGCCTTCGAAGAAAATAACCCACTTACCTATTGCCACATCACCGTACTTGCTGATTGATTGTTCTCAACGGCAATTAAGTGCCCAATAATAATTTTACAGAAGAAAACCACGTTCCCGTGTATATCTCGGCACGAGGTCGGTTACCCTTGTATAGAGAGGTGTACAAACATTCTCGAATGGGTCGCTAAATGTCGTCACTTCATAAGGAAATCCTTGCAAACAGCGAGCGAGTGAGTCAGGACTTGGACTGATGTAGTTAGTATAAGTAGTATACAGTGCAGTCGGTGTATGAAGCAGCGCCGGCAGTCAGCTGGCGCTAGATACAGTATCTGCGAGTAACAGATACTCTATCTAGTCTAAGATAACCCGATAGCGGCGTGATACCGCCGGGTCGATGCACTGCGCCTTATCTCCCGCAGCACGAGAGGATGCCGGCAGCCTGTGCACACAGCACACAGCACAGAACACAGAACACAGACCTATACGTATTATTATACCTAGATAGTAGAGCTCTGTTAGAGCACTGAGCACAAACATTTTTTTTCTTATTGATAGGCTTGCGCTTGACTACAATAATGACTGATGTAAAGCAATGATGAGGTTTAAAGTCGAGCCTAGAAAAAATCCATTCACTCTCCTTACCTGATCTAGGTGCCTTTGCAAGTTTGCACCTAGATTAGGTACTGGCTGGGAACACGGAAGCTACAAGGGTGTTCCACAGAGCGGTTCGTATCAGAAATGTGGGAAAAATGTTTCGTCCGAGTTATCTGAATATCAACCATATAAAGATGCCCTTTCTCTCTGAATTTTGCGGTTCCGTGGTAGGAAGCTGATGGAATTACAAGGCTGTGGAGTTCCTGATAACACTCTCCAAAGTAAATCCAAGTATGTAAAAATACCTAAACGCAACATTGCATTGTACCCAAAATTTTAGGTGCCTATCTGTGACTGCAGTACATATTCAAATTTCGCTTCTAAACCAAAAAAAATACCTCTTAGAGACTTCTGAGTTTAAAGAGACAAAAAAATCTAGAGACATCCAGAGAGAATAAAGGTAGGGCCTAGGGGTAGGTACCTACTATATAGGTTAGGTTACACATTGTAGAAAGCAACGTATAACCTAATCATTGTTGAAGAGTTAAGTAAAAATCTAATCTTAGCCCTAATCATTTGAGAAGGAGCTGCACTACAAGCTAAAATATGTAATAATAGATAGGGAAGTAAGTAGGCTAAAATCCAACAAAGAGTCTGCCTAGTGTGTTGCATAGGTACAGAAAGTATCTACATACGAGTACACTGAGATCATCGAAAGACTCTTTGTAGTTACCAAATCCATTCAAATGCTTGTACTATGTTGTAGAAAAACAAACCAAAATGCGAGCACATACTCGTAGTGCACACTTGTCGCTTATCAGTTATCAGCGATCAGAGATATGTCTGTGTCGTATTAGCGATAAACACTTATAACAGCGCGCTGGATGTTTACTACTTAGATAGATATAATAGGTATATCGTTAACAATAACTGAAGCTATAAATAACTGTAGGTTGTAACTAATTATAGGTTGTGTCTTATGTCGGTGTCAGTTGTCACGCGTGGAGTGGCTCATCCTCGCGTGTCAGTCGCTGACACTGACAGACAGGCTGACACCGCGATAACACCCCCTCCCAGGAGTCACACGCTCACCACGCTATCGTATCTCAATCTAGCGATCAGCAAAACATCGATATTCCGGCGCAGAGGACTTGTTATCAGTGCCACTTATGAACGAGGCTGATCTATCTGATAATATGTACCTAAAGGTTCATATAGGTATTAGGTATATGTAACTTACGAAACAACGTTTACTAATGCTTTGCCCTGAACCAGACTTCACATTTCAAACCAAATCATCACTTTTTGAATAATTTAAATCATGTTCCTTTGTTTAATAACTCCACTTTAACTTATAAGCTCTGATAAACCAAGTACTTACGTAAAGCCGATCCTTTACTGGTTTCCGAACGTGATGTAGAGTTTGACATTCATTCTAAGCCAGTCATTGAGGCCTGTGTGAAAGAATAAATTTTTTGATTTAGAGTGACAATTGCTTATTTTTCATGTGATTCTTAAGAAGTTAGGAAGAAGTAGGGCGCGTTTTCGTGGATGGAACTATCTATAACCACTATATGACGGTATTCTATCACGAAGGAGATATTACCTACTAGTAGGTATCGAGGTATAGGTACGTATTTTTGGCAGTAGGTATGTACATACTAGCAACAAATATGACAATTGACAGGAGATAAGCACCGGTAAGAGCGTTGAATAATGTCGATGTTATCGCAGTACCATACATATACCTTTAGGACCGGTTTCCACCAAAGCGGAACGGAGCGGAG
Organism: Coenonympha glycerion; assembly: GCA_963855885.1. Taxonomy (NCBI): domain Eukaryota; kingdom Metazoa; phylum Arthropoda; class Insecta; order Lepidoptera; family Nymphalidae; genus Coenonympha; species Coenonympha glycerion. The sequence goes on along the minus strand of OY979630.1, from coordinate 18,694,548 downwards.
CTGTGTTTGAGTAACCAATCAGATGTCGTCATATCCACATCTCGTCTCCCATCAGTTTCGCAGATGTCAAAATGACGAAATGGCGTGAAATGGGTCACGTTGAGCAAAACAAGTTTAGGTACTTGGAGTACAAAGGAGGTACAGAAAGCATGATGGGTTACCAAGCTTACGATGTATATCTAGTAGGTACTAGACACGAGTATGCGTATTAAAACATAGCTATTCGTGTTTCAATACTCCTTATTATACAAGAGTTCATAAAATATAACTACTTAGGTGTTATAGAAATTCATAAAATATAGGTAAGTATGTACAACTTGGTTATGCTATCTAAGAATTATAGTATTTTAGTTTGTGGTTTAGTAACTGAAATGTGTTCAGTATATCCATAAGTAGAATGGTAGGTATTCTACTATGGTCTAAGTATGTACATAATAATATTATTATTCGCCTTGATCCGCACTTTATGATCATGTAGAATTGTGTTTTATTGTCACGAGAGCCTACTTTATTGTTATAATCCTACGTATTTAAACGTACATTATATTATACCTAATTCCTTGGAAACATAAATTCGTATTTACGTAGAACGGCGTGTCCTCCGCTGACTCACGACCCACAAGGCTGCGCTAGTTCGTCGCAAACACCTTTATACTTAGTTGGAGTCGTTAATCATCGATTTACGCTCAGATCTATATGATTAATGCGAGTTCCAAACAATAATACTTTTACAATTACAATAAAACGTTCGCTAAGTACATCGCACTATCTTATCATTGCCGAGTGGTTATCGGTATCGGCTTACTTGAGACATCGATCATCGCTCTAATTACTGCGCGCTAGCCCAGCGCTGGACAGCCCAACACTTCAACCCCACTTCGCTTGTTAACCCTTAGTTCAGTCTGACATAAACATTACACACGCTGCCGTCTTCGGAGAGGTGCCTACCCGCAGCACAGTTATAGGCTGGCAGGCCAAAATGTACAATAGCCATTATAAACCCATAGCTCGGTTGTCACATTTTACCTGGTAAGTAACTTAGTGGTAACCGTGCGTAGATCAGTATCAGGTGCAGGTGATAAGCGACAATCGGCGATGATAGCAGCCAGCGCCGGCCGCCGCAGGGAGCTGGAGGGAGCTGGAATGCTAATTGACCAATCTGCGATAATCACGCCGATTAGTGCAGCGATCTGATTGCAGTGATACGAGATATAGTCACAGTACGCGTCACACTAACACAAATGCCACTAACTTGTGCCGTCGTTAGCAAGTTATACTGCAGGGTTTATAAAAAAATTCCAAATCGCTCTCGACCTGTAGTTGTTTACATTAACACTAACATTTGATATTACTCAAAATCGAGTAAAAAAAGTCGTAGAACAAATACATACTACCTATTATATAATAGGCACGCTAGGTTCCAACACAATGTTTTTCTTCACCGGCACCAAAATAATATTTAGTTGCCAAAAACGCATTTATCTCCAAAAAAATAGAGGTGCGTAATTTTGATTCAGAACCCGCACCCTCTGACATGAAAATCAAGAAAGTGATCGGGAAAACGCCCAACACTAGAATCGAACTTAGGTAGGTATTCAGTGGTCGAAGAACCTGCGAGAGCATAGAAATGCCAATGAATACCAAACCTTTAGTTGTACCTACTCGTACCTAATCCTATATTGTGCAAGTCACGGTTACAGCGCTCGCTCGGCGCTGAAGAGCGCGGCGAGGGCAGAATGCTGAAGCCGCCCGACCAATAGCGCCGTACGCGCCGCCCTGTGCCGCCCGCCCCGCGCCGCGCGCCCCCGCCGCCGATAGCGCGCAGGTGAGGCCCGCGAGTGATAGTGAGCGGCGCGATGCGGTCGGGGCCCGCGCGCGACTGACATTTGCATTTTCCGAGCGCACGGGAAATTTGACCGCACTCACCTGCGCGTCCACCGAACATACCTGAAGGAACTAAAGGTAAGTTTTCGCTTGGGCACTTGATGTAAATTCTTTGTTGGGCCGGCATTCCACTCAGATTACTCGGTACAGAGGTACTCGTATTTTTTAATATCTGTAAAATTGTTCGTAATATACCTACGAGTATATAGGTAAGATACTGTATTTATAATGCACAAATCGTTAGCCAAGTTATTTTGAGCTACTAATTTCTGAAATAAGCTTATTTACGAAACAATTACAATTAGTTTTCCAATCGGAGAACAAATATAGGAAGTCGGAGAAAACTCTTTTTCCAAAAAAAAAGTAATTGGTGTTTTTAGACTTACTTCATTTATGTTAAGGGGAAACTCGACGCTATATAGCAAAAATATTGAGTTGTCGTAAGTAAAGACCCGAAAATCATATTAATATTGTAAGTAGATATACTTACTAGATCTAGTTAGATAGTAAAACGATAATTTCGAATTTTTTGGGGCAAAGAAGAGAGTTTGATAAAATGGGGAAATGTTTAAAAGTATCTTTACTGTTTTTAATTTAATATTCAGAATTCAAAATTTAAAGTTGATTAAGTGTAGACTCAATAATAATTCACTGTTATTTTTGCCTTAAAATTAAGATTTCAAAGGCTACAGAAAACTTTCAAAACAAATATATTTTTCTAATTTCCGGTACAGATAATGCTGAGATAAAGTCATATTAATTAGTACCTATCTAGAAATAATTTAGTACGAATAAGAAAAATAAATAATAGCACAATTGATAGGTAAGTATTTATATCGAATACACCTAAAATTAAATAAATTTTCACCTAAATAAAAACGGACCTAGCCAGTAAGTAAAGGAATGATTGTGATTTCGTTATTATGGATATAATTTAAGTAAGTAAGTAATTGTTAATTTGCTCAAAAACATGGTCAAAATAGGTGGTAGAGTACACAATTGGAAGTTTTACGTGACAGTGTTTTATTAGTGCCATGTTTAGCGATTGCTTATCATTCTAACTTTTATTAACAAATATTTCCGCCTTAATTGTCCGGAATTTCCCATTTTCGCGGTTTGTTTTATATATATAAAAATAAAAACATCCTAATAATATTATAAAGGCGAAAGTTTGTGTGTGTGTATGTTTGTTACTCCTTCACGGCTCAACTACTGAACCGATTTAGCTGAAATTTGGAACATAGGTAGCTTATAACCCGGATTAAAACATAGGCTACTTTTTATCCCGGAAAAATCCGTAGTTCCCGTGGGATACTCAAAATACCAACTTTTCTAGAGCAATCTATAGCTACATCTATAGATAAATTGTTCAAGCGAACTTGCTTGAAAGCATGTTTAAAGGTTGGAATAGGGAACGATAACGGGAAAATGACGTTTCCCTTAGGATTCATGAAAAAGCGAATTTGACGCGGGCGGGGCCGCGGGCAAAAGCTGAATCTTTTATCACTATAAATGTGAAAATGGCCACTATGTAGGTTCTGAACATAGCACTGTACGCATTTAACAAGTGTGTTTTAGTTGAACAAGGGGATATGGGATAGTAATGCTATAAATAATAATGCTATAATGCTATAAATAATGCATAATGTTATAAATGTGAAAATGGGTACCCGTATTATAGGTTCCGACATTACAACTGTTTCGCTATTAGCATTGTGTTTTAGTTGAGCAATGAGATACAGGTTAATAATATTATAACTATGAAAACGGGTACCTTTATGATATAGGTTCTGAACTAACATCTGTTTCGTTACTGACAATGTATGTTTTAGTTGAGCTGTGGGATATGGTATAGTAATTAGTAATGCTATAAATGTGGAAATGGGTACCTACCCATAAAGGTTCTGAAAGTACAATTGTTTCGCTATTTATAATGTGTGTTTTGGTTAAGCAATGGGATACAGCCTACAGGTTAATAATGCTAAAAAGGTGTTCCTGTATAGTTTCTGATATTAAAACTGTTTCGCTATTAAAAATATGTGTTTTAGTTGAGCAATAGAATATGTGATAGTAATTATGCAATAAATGCGAAAATGGATACCTATAAGGTAAAGGTTCTGAAATTATTTCACTCTTAAGCGGATACGTTGATTTTATTTTCGTCCTTCTCACTCTTATGAATACGTTGGTGGGTTAGGTTAGGTTAGGTTAGTATGCAGCGTTGCGGAAGAATATAACAGAAAAAGGTTGTTTTACCTAATTACTTCAAAAACTAAGCCAGTTATGTAAATGTCGTTCTGAGCGTTTTTGGGAATTATTTACCGATACATTAAAACAAAAATTACAATTATGTCCATCGTAGTTTTCGATGGAAATTAGAAAAATTGAGATTTTGGAGCAATTTTTGGGAAAACTTTTTGGCGAGAAATTTTTATCCAATCGTGTTTCTGAAGTTAGGTTAACACATATGCTGTTTTTTTCCCAGAAAATCCAGGACTCCCACGGGATTTGTAAAACCCCGAAATTCACGCGGGCGAAGCCGCGGGCAAAAGCTAGTATAAAATAAAACAAAGCGTTCCTACTGGCTTATATGCCATCCTTAAAACTTGAATAGCCCTACGTTAATTTTTCTCTAACATGAAGCCTTAATAGTAAACTTCATGTTGTTTCTTATTTTTTTCAAAATATTGCGCCGGATAAGACTAAATATTAATAGTTTTTGTATTTTTAATATATGGGAGACAGGTTTCGAACAAAAATGCCAATTTTAATCTACTGTTCTGTGTTCATCTAAATGCTCTACTTTGTTTACTTGGATGATCTGTGCACATTTTCAACTAGGTCTTAATTCCACCTTTCTTAACTTAAGAGGTATCATTGGCTGTGATGTGTCGTGTGTCATTTTTAGGGTACCGTCAGGGCCTGTCATGTCTATCTGTCCGTCCGTCCATCTGTCACCACGCTATATCTCTTGAACCGTGATAGTTAGTGTCTGTGCACTTGAAATTTTCACAGATGAAGTATTTTGTTAATTAAATAAAATACGTCTCCCATAGGGTTCCCATACAAGAAACGTATTTTTTTGCTAGATTTTTCTAGATAAAATGGAAACAGGTAGAGGCATAATAATGAAATTACAACAAACGTACTTTTTTCTAATTTTTGCTCGATATCTATAATGGAAACAGGTGACGCTTGAAATATACGCAGAATAATTCACTTAAAAAAATAGGTTTTAAGGAGACTTTATTTTTTGTATTGATTCAGATGTTGATGACCCACAAAAGATAGATTTTTCAGATCTTTGGCCATTTTAGCATACCTATACAACACGGAAAATCTGTGTGACTAACAAAAGCCGATTCCTTCTATTTTGGTAAAATGTTCGTCTTAATGCAAATAATGTAGGCAGTTATAATAACAAACATTCTATGCATAATGACACGGCTATCGTACTCGTAATAGTTCCATATTAGGTACAATTTCTATAAACCTACCAAGTGGTTATGGCAAATTTCATAATTTGAATTTGAAGGCTTGGTTTCGACGAAAGAGGTCCAGTTGATGTTGTAATCTACAACAACGCAACTGGACCTTTTTTGATGAAAGCGGTGAATGGCGAAACGAGCAGGTTGTTCATCAGATTTTCATGAAAATCCCATTCCAATTTCTGTCAGTTGCAATGCACTCGAGTACTTTGCATTGCAGTACTATACAACGCACGGCACTGCACTCGCTTTCCTGAGACACCATTTCTTAAGCCCCATAATATAGAATGCCTTCTATAGTTTCGTCAGTTGCAAAACTGCGTGGTAACTATTCGCAATGACTGATTTACGATGCGAAAAATATCTCAATCTGACACTACGATGGTATATCTATCCGGGTGAACTGTCCCACAACCTGGTAATATACCACCTGGTACGAGGACTGGTGACGCCGCGCGGCTCGCCCCGCCGTGAGCCCTGAGCTCAATAAATATTGTATTAATATCCCTTATCACGGCCCCGCGTTATCGCTCGATCGCCGAGCTGTGTGCTGTTGTTTGCTGACACACACCCATAAACCACGGCACCACTCCGGAAACCTCGCCCGGGCAACCGACAACGAACTCTAAACGTGTGGCCTCAAAGTTGAAATCGGGTCTGTAAATGTCAGGAGAGCTGGAAGAGGGACGCGAGTGTGGCGTCGTGGCAGCGAGCGCGCGACTCGTTTGGTGTCAGCGGTTTGTTTGCTTGCGACGGAGCGGTATGTAGAGCGCGCTGGAGGAACTATCCATAGTGAATTACATTTTATCAAACTGAGGTATTTTTCTCTATTATTCTCAAATAAAGTAAAGGTAAATGGATGATTAGGTACCATCCATAACTGTGGGTACCATCATAGTTATCGTGGTAAAAAGTCATCCCACATCAGTACTACCACAATGTTAAATATTCTTTCGTTAACGTAGTTTAAAATTATGAGGCATAATCAAGCAAATATAGACACACGACAGCCACAGACACTTAGGCATTGACAGGCAGGACGACGAGTGCGATGTAGTGCGTCTAACGACAGTGCAATGCAAATTCTTAAGATATACTGACAATAATTTGCGCAAATTATTGGATTAGGTTGAGTAAAAAAACTTTAAGAGCGACCTCCAATGTTGACAGTTGGCACATCCTATTCCTCTAAGATATTCTCTATGTTTAACTCCAACACAGGATCATCTAATGGAGGCTTTAAAACCGAGTGGTAAGGTGGTATAGGAGTACGCACCTAAGCTTCAAAGCATTAAAAAAAACAAACAAATACAATTCACGAATCAGTTATTGTAATAATTGAACCAGTATCTTATAAGGTAATATAATTACAAGTGACATTAAGATATCTAAGTATAATTTTAAATACTAAATGAAAAATCACAAAAAGGGATTTGCGTACTCTTATACATGCGGGTGTTTAAGAGTACGCACACGAGTCGATAAGAGTACGCATACATTAATCGATACAAAAATCGCAAATAATGTTACCGATTTTCACCTAAGCAGTGCATTTCTCATGCCACCAACCTTTGCACCTCAAACACTCGATCCAGACCTCACAAATTGGTTCTTCATATACTTCCACCTCATATACTTACATCCTCTGCACTTCCAAGTCTTCTTCTTTGGTCTCGTTTTTGTCGTCTTTGGTTTAGTAATTGTAGTCGTATTTAGTCCCCTTAGTTTTGGTTTCTATTTGGCAGCCTCCTCCTTTTCCAGCTCTTGCTTAAAAGGAGAGCTCCTAATAATATCAGATTTTCTCTTCTTTCTTGTTGATCTTTGAACGGTTTCGGCTCGAGGTAACGGCGCTACTTTAAAAATCGACGTACTATGGGAATGCCTTTTTGTAGAATCAGAAGAACCAGGGGCAGATATATCTTCAGTTTGTGTTGGTTCCTCGTAAGGTGACTCTATCAAAGTTTTAGCTGATGATGAGGAGGGAAATGAGTCATTATTACCTTCTGGTGGTACAATATCAATAATTGGTGATTAATTGGTAGTGATTGTTGTGTCATTTAAAATTGGTGTTGGTAAAGAAGTCGATGTAATATTGGGCAAGTCAATATGTGGTCGATCGGTCGATTTTAAATAATCGTCGTACAAGAGTACGCACGTACTCTTACACACCTCGGCAATGCGTCCTCTTATACGACCTACACATTTTGAATCAAATAGACTGTTACTGCCATCTTGTGGTAAGATGAGAAATTACATCGCCTTGTATTATAACCTTGGTAAACTAGGCTTACAAAATTATAAATCGTTTTCCAAAAAGTACTTTAAGTTTTTGATTGTAACGATATGAAAATGTCAAAAATAAATAACAAATTGCCACTAAAACTTTAGACTCACCTGGTTTCTCCGTTTTATTGAATTTCGGAATATTTTTTTGTACAATACACATACAAAGTTGGCCGGTCCAAACACAACTGAAGCTAGCTTCAAGTAGCAAACCACTTCGTCACTAGCTTCACTGCGAACTCTTATCAACCGCGTACTCTTACACCACCTTACCCTACTGGGGATAATACTTATCTAGGAATAGTCATCCTGAGAGCGGACTAGTGTTGGTAGATCTGCTTAAAGATTTTCTACATTGAACTTTTTAAAATCTGTGATAGAGATGTAATGTGGACACAAAAATGAGGTAATTGTACAGAGAAACCCTAATACGGGCCGGCGCCGGCGCCGCGGACTCGTTCCCGGCGCATCCGGCGCGCTCTTCCGGGTCAAAGCCTCGGCTGTTTGCGAGCCTCGCCGGCGGACGCGTGTTGACCTGACGCCACACTATATGCGAGCGAAATGTTCATAAAACAATTACATCAAATTAACTACAGAAAGCCGAAGTTATATGGAGCAAGGAAACTTCCTTATACTTATACCGTTCACGTCTTATATATCGAGTGTGAGGAGGGTACTCACCCTTGTCGATTGGCGTGTTCAAGTGCCGCCTTTGACTGTCTACAAATTATATTCTTTTAGACCACAGGCTGCGAACAAAAGCTTTTATGAACTTATTTCACTTCATCGCTGTTCTTATAAAGCAGTGCTACAACCACAGATAATAAAGTAGATATGACCTACAAATCTGCGGCCAGTCCACGCGTGTATTACTATTTCATTTTGCACTTTAAAGTTATCCGCTAATCTCTGAAATAATTACTTCGTCAAGATATAAATCTTTGTTAGGTAGTTATTTCTGAGATACTACAACGAATACTGGTGTTGGAGCTTGGACCGATCTTGATCCACAGTAGTCGATTTATGACGGTTCCCAATATTCAATCTATCCATGGTTTGCCTTACTAGAGATAGAATTTTGACATAATTTGTATGAAGCTAATGTCACATTGATATCTCTGGTAGGGCAAATGGAAGATAGATCGAATATTGGGAACCGCCGTTAAAAGGTTAATCGCCAGACTAAAATCCACTACAGCGAGTACACGCAATACATATTTCCATTACCCTTCACCACTACTTATGACATGTACGGTACGGGGTACATACACTTACTCGTATTCATAGGTATAGTACTGATTGAGCCGTGATTGAGCGCTATAAAGAGATGAATCCCGTTACTATAGGCGACTACTTTCACTGGCATAAGTTCCTGCTGATGTTCTTCAGTGCACTTGGCTCGATAAACGTAATCGTTTCAGATTCAACATAACCATGGAGAGCGTGAATTCCATGATGCAGAGGAGCGAGCACAAGGACGAGAGCGACGAGGCGCTGCAGCTGGTGAAGCACGAGGAGCGGCCGCAGCTGGGCGACGACCCCGGCGACGGCGCCGCGGGGCTGGCGGGGGAGGGCGGCGCCGAGCAGCACTCCGTGATCACGTCGCGCCGCGCCATGCGCACCATCACCGCCGCGGGGCACATCACGGACGCGGCCGAGCTGCACGACGACGGCGTCAAGGACGAGCCGCCCGAGCAGCCGCCGCTCGACCACGACCACATGCAGTACTCCAAGCTGGAGGACGACAGCGGCCGCGCCGTCGCCGCGCACTACGAGGAGGAGCGCCTGCGCCTGGCTGAGGCGGAGACGGCGCGCTACCTGTCCTTCAAGCAGGAGCCCTACCGCGCGCCGCAGTCGCCGCCCGACAAGCGCGCGCAGGCGCAGTACCGCGTGCCGCTGCCGCCGCGCGCGCCGTACGGCCGCGGGCTGTCGCTGCGCTACGGCGCGCCGCACCAGGTCATCGTGGCGCAGGAGGGCGAGCCCGAGGAGCACGCGCACGAGTTCCTGAAGGACAAGGACCAGCTGCAGTACGGCGGCGAGCAGGCGGCGCAGGACGGGCGGCAGTACGCGGTGGCGCTCGCCGACCACGTGGCGGCGTCCTCCGCGCTCGAGATGATCCAGACCACCTCGCTCAGCAACCAGCAGGCCGTCGGCGTCGCCTACCAGCAGGTTACTACTTTTTAAATTCATCATCACCTCAATAAAAAAAATTCACGGTGTTCTTAATGATATTTGAGCTCGGCGAACATATTGCGCTACGGCCTAATCCTTCTAATGGATTTTATAGTATAAGCTGCGCTGGCCAAGAGCGGATAGGCTAGTCTATTAGCATGACACTTATAATACTTATTACTTAAAGACCTTAAAGACCGATGGTTTATGCTGAGTATTTGGCAGGTGAAGTACGAGGGTCGCGGCGGGGGCGGCGGGGGCGGCGGGGCCGGCGGCGGCGGCGGCGAGGGCGAGGCGCGCTCGTCGACGTACGCCAGCCTGCAGCCCGTGACGTCGGTGCACGGCGGGTACGCGTACGCCGGCCAGAGCCCGCAGTACGCGGCGGCGGGCTACGGCGCGTACGCGGCGCCCGGCAAGGAGCAGCTGCTGACGCTGTACGGCGCGGGCGGCGCGCGCGGCGAGGAGTCGCCGCCGGGCCAGCTGCTGTACCGCAGCGACCCCACGCTGTCGTCGTCGTCGCTGGCGCGCGGCGCGCACGTGGTGTACGGCTCGGTGGTGCCGCAGTCGCAGGCCGCCTACGACGCGCCGCCCAGCCCCAACTCGCAACAGGTATGTCGCACATCCATGCCCGTTTCCTATCCGATGATCTACTCGAACAGTGCAATAAACGTCCGATGCGCGCGTCCCCGCAGGTGACGCTGTACACGCACGGCAACACGGTGCAGTACAAGGTGGGCGTGGGCGGCGAGCACTACCTGGCGGGCGGCGGCGGCGTGGAGTACGTGCCCGTGTCGGGCTACGAGGGCGGGCTGCTGGTGGAGAGCTACCCGGCGCAGTGGCAGCACGGCCTGCTGCCCAACGACGGCTTCGACCCCGGCGTGGTGGGCGAGGTGAAGGAGTGCGTCAACTGCGCGGCGGCCGCGACGCCGCTGTGGCGCCGCGACGGCACCGGCCACTACCTGTGCAACGCGTGCGGCCTGTACACGCGCATCAACGGCGTCAACCGCCCGCCGCTCAAGGGGCAGAAGGCCAAGCCGCAGCAGGCGCTGGTGAGGCTCCCGACAGGCTACCGCACCCTCGGCGTTTCCTCATCTACCACCGAGTATCCAAATTTTTCCAGATCAAGTTTTGTCAGAAATCTTCATCGCAGCCCTGACATTAAAGACTGACTTGTAACATTCGCTGTGCCTGCCCCGCAGCCCACCAACGGCAACCGGCGCGTGGGCGTGACGTGCGCCAACTGCCGCACCTCCAACACGACGCTGTGGCGCCGCAACAACAACGGCGAGCCCGTGTGCAACGCGTGCGGCCTCTACTACAAGCTGCACAACGTGAGTAGCCCGCACGACACAAAATGCCACACCACCCTGACTTAATCCTTCACAACTTTTCTCAGTCGAGTTCCCAGTTAATATAGGGATTACTCCACTGTTATTTTCTTATTCGTCTGCATCGCCAGGGTAGTTCTCTGCAGCTCGTTTGTGTTTTTATAACATAATATTTTCCACAAAGAAAACTCATTTGAAAATGTTCCTTCTCGTGGGATAGTTCCATCATTGAGGAAAGGGGTTAGTCATAGTCATAGTTATTGAAAATAGCAGTCATGGTGCCTCCCAAGAACGGTTTAAAGGTTGGATTTGAAAAACAAACGTAGAAATGCTAATCGTCCATGTCCGAGAATTCGTAACTAGTTCTGACAGATAATTATGACTCATATTTACGAGATTCCAGTTAATTATCTAGCTGCGGAATGAATGGAGCGGCGCTACTAGAGCTGTTGACAGTAGTAGAGATAGGCCGGTATCAGGTCGCAGATTGCGGCGGGTTACGTCGTGATTAGCAGCGAGGAAGACTCGGAGTATCTAATCGCCGCAGGTTATCAGGGAACTCCTCGGCAAACAGCGGGGCTCGGTAAAAAACCAAAACACAGGGTCTCGTGTAATCTGCGCAGATAACAGGGGCGAGGACTGATACGAATTATCATGAATATTCATAATGAGATAAATAATCTTTTATCAATTATCTCAGCAGATACGCTTGTTTAAAGGATGATAGGAGGTTGGAGATTAGGAGGACTTCCCCGGCAGTCGGTGGCCGGCACCCGCCCGTCTGTGCGGTCCGCAGCCGCCCGGACCCTGCCGAGCGAGCGACCCTTTAGCTACGAGGCCTATAGGGACATATAAGTGGACAAAGAACTTACAGCAAGATGAAGTAGTCGTCCCTAGAAAACACCGGGAGCACTACCGAATGGGCTTGAGGTCATGAGAGGTGGAGGAATGTCAGAACGAAAGAGCCGTTTCCATACCTGTAGGGAAAGCTGGGTTTACAGAAAGAAGATAAAAGTGTCCACGGTGGTGGAGAACATCTTCGCGAGCTTTATTGGATTTCCTAACATTGTTGACGGGGGTGGCTCTAGCTTCCTTTGATAGCATCCTTCTTATCCTTAGATAGGATCTTTTTTATTTCAGAGTATTGCTTTTGATTTGGAATAATTTTGAACTGTTGTTGGAGAAACTCTAATACAAAAGTGCGCAGTTCTGCGTGCGTCAGTGGTAGAGTCAATAAAGTGTTTTAGTGGACAGACTTCAAATTACAGAGTAAACACAACGATAAAACTGTGCTCTTCACAAATTACAATATTATAATTATGTGTATCTTTGCATATTTAGGCATATTATGATACCTATAAGTATACGAGTACCTAGTACGTACAATATATTTTTAAGTTTTTCAGTACTTTTGCGTTTGAAGCTCTTTCTCTTCGCGTGAAGTTTAAAAATTATATAGAAATATAATATGTGAGTTTTCAAAATTTTCTCTTTAGCGAATTACCTAGTGATATTATAATATTATGTCCAGTAAAAGGTTGATGTCAGAGGTTAATAGGTTAATGATGGGAGATATAAATGTGTGTGCAACGTGTATGTCTGTGTGTGTGCAGGTGAACCGGCCGCTCAGCATGAAGAAGGACGGCATCCAGACGCGCAAGCGCAAGCCCAAGAGCATGGGCGGCAGCGCGGGCGGCGGCCGCCCCGCCGGCCTCTCCGGTACGTGGCCGTGAGCGTGTGCTGCGTGTGTCGTCCGTGTGGGGTGGCTGTCCGTGATACGTTGCTTTCTATTTCACCACCGAGAAGCCTCTAACGTTTTCACAGTGCAATAATTAGGTAACTACCTACGTAGACACAAACAATAGGCCCGTCAGACAAGGGTGGAATAGAGAGTAAAAGTATTAAAAAGTTGAGTGTATTCGGATGCGCTGTGCAGCACACAGCATGGGATCGTCTGTATCAGGAGACGCCACTGTCGAATGTGTGTTGCGGGATCGCGTCGGAAGGGTTCTCTTTGTAACTTTCCCGTGCTATATGTATGGTAGTGGGGGAAGCTCTGTGCTTGTGTGTGCGCGCGTGCCGACTGGCCACTGACGCGGTGTGTGTGCGCAGCGGAGTCGGCGGCGGGCGCGGCGGCGTCGCACAAGGTGCTGCCCCCGCTGTACGCGGCGGTGGAGGGCGCGGCGCCGCTGCTGCTGCTGCCCGCCCCGCGCGCGCCGCACGCGCCCGCCCCCGCCGCGCCCGACAGCCGTGAGTACCGACCACCTGAACCACTTCTCACGCCTTCCATGTTCTAATGACACGATAACAACATAAGTTTGCGTTCACCTTACAGAGATTTCACGTAACCTCTGCCTCTGCCCGTTAACGCTAGTTGTTGTTGAAAGAATAATGTAGTGGAGTGGAGGGGCCTTAATTTTAAAAATAGTTGATCAATATCTACCTATAGCAGTTCAAATCATCTATATGTCGTTTACAAAACTAAGAATTGATCCTTTCATAATGTGGTCGACCATTTCATGAAATATCAAGTTTTTAATATTGATCATTTCGTGAAACGACAGACCATAAATTATCATGAAGTGATTGACTTTTCAAATTTTCGTGAAAAATAATTGAAATGACTCTTAATACTTACTCATGAAACTAATGCGCAAATTTTTGCAACATTTTTGGAAATACCTACTCGGTCTGCAGTTTTATGAAATGATCAATTTTAAAATCTTGACCACAACTTGTCATACCTATACATTTTCATCGAAGCTATAGCTGTCCTACATCGCTTTCGCTACGCTCCATATTGTCAGAGCAGTCGTGGTCATCACTTTACAGTCACACGCTTGACGATCCGTCCCCATTCTTCCCGGACAGCTGTTTTTCTTGAGCACATAGGGGGAAGTCCCCTAGTAGCGGACACCTAAGGTTTTTTATGAATAAAATAAAAAATATTTTCAGAAATGAGTATTTATTTATGACTTACAGTAGGTAACAAAGATAGAAATCACATAAAATTAAAAAAAAGTAACCTCTGCTCAAAACATAATTAATACCATTAATCAAACTTTGGTAACAAACAATATAATTTTAAAATGTGGCACCTAGTACCGGACGGGTGTTGCCCATACCCCTAGCACCGGACATTTCAGAAGAGTCTGCATCGATCGCATACGTAGCCGTCTCCACACTCTGGAACGTCTGCACACGCTTCATGTGCCCACCCAAGACACGATGAGCATTGGATCCAGTCTTCGATATAGTCTTCTAAGCAAACTACACAAATTGTTGTGTGTGTGTTAGATGTTTGTTCTTGTAGTTCTACTTTCTTAGCTTTATCTCCATTTTTTCTTTTAGACTTCACGTCTTTAGCTTGTTTTCCTTTCTCTGTGCTCCTTCCTTTGGTTTGTTTTACATTGCCTTCAATCGATACTTTAAACTTCAATCCTATTTCCTTCTTTTTATTTTTCATGACATTTTCTTTTTCGTTTTCTTTTTCTTCTATTACTTTTTTGTATGGTGATGACGTTAATATCTCACTTCTTTCACATCTCCTTTTTCGAGCTGAAGTTCGTTTTTTTGCAGCGTCAGGCAATGGTGATAATTTATGGATCAACTGAACGAGATCTGGAGCAGAACTTGTTGACGGTATGGGGCTTGTGGCTATAGGCTCACTAACTGATTGTAATGGTTCTTCCATAAATTCGTCTTCAACCACATTAATAGGGATGTCACCATGACTAGCCAAAGCTAAACCGCCAACAGCAGCTGAATCTCCGTCAATGATCAGTGTGCTTAATGAGGTTCCTGGCTGTTCTACGACTGAGTTTGACAACACAGCAGCTTCTCCGGTGTTTAGCGCATTTGATGGAGTTTCTATCTGTTCTTGTGGTATATTGGTCATGTCGGCAGCCAGATAATCCAGATCAGAAAATATATGTCGGTCGAATGGATAGATTCCCGTGCATTTGAATCCAGACACTGCAATTTCCAGGCAAGCTACTTTTGTAAATGCTTCGTTGACCAAACCAGCAATGTCGTAGTCCGTTATCCGGGATCCAGCATTTGTTCTCATCCACATATCACATCGCTAGTTGTAAGCATCTTTAAATGGCTTCATGAAAGTCCTGTCCAGAGGCTGGAGCTTGTGGGTAGTGTGTGGTGGTGAACTTAACAAGTGGATGTGATGATCTCTGCAAAAGTTGATCACCGCCAGTGTCTTGTGGCTGCAATGGCCATCCAGCAGAAGCAGTATGGGGTTTTCTTTGGTCGGTTGCGTGTGTTTGACAAATATTCTTAGATATTGCAGAAAAAAGTCACTGTTCATCCACCCTTTTTGCTGGGCTACGCCTACGCTTTCAGCAGGAGCATTAATCATAAGCCTTTCGTTCATCCTTTGCCTTGGAAAGACAAAAAATGGCGGTATGTAGTGACCGTTAGCACTCATACAGAACAAAACTGTGATGTTTTTGCCCCTTTCAGCCGACGTGAGCTTTCCAACCTGACGGATAGATTTTGGGGCGAGGACTTTTTGGTGTCTGTGCACGCAACTGACACCAGTTTCATCACAGTTGTAAATTCTTGAGGGTGGGAATTTGTATTGTGTCATCAGTCTTCCAAGATTATCGAAAAATAAATTTACTTGTGGTTTGTTAAATCCAATAGCGCGCATCATGCTTGTTGATTCTGATGTTCTTAGCGAAATGTCAGAATGCCTTCGCATGAAGTCGTAGTAAAAATGTTTACCAGCACTTCCTTTCTCCTTATTAAATCTATGAGGGATCTTCATTTCTTCAGCTAAGTCGTAGGCTAACTTCAAAAACTCTTTTTTCATGAGCGGCATACATCTGTTAGATAAATCTTTGACGTGTTCTACCAAGACTTGTTCATACTGTTCTGAGAAAGTTTGAGTGAACCTACCCAACTTTGGCTTCATCGATACTTCGTCTCCACGTTTTAACGCTTTTATCTTGTCATGTAAAGTGCTTTTAGGAACTTGATAAACCTTTGCGGCTTGTCTTACACTCATTTTCTTGGACAAAACCTTATCAATAGCTGTTTGCAAGCTCTGTGGCTCCCACGATCCTTTCTTTTTCATCTCTTCCATTTCGTTTCTCTTTTTTTGTCTATACCTTAAAAGAAAATTAAATAAATTAATTAAATAACGTAATCTGTTACGAGAAATAAAAAAAAATCACTGTCCGGTGCTAGGGGATGACTTAGTGTCCGGTACTAAGGGACAGCCAATATCGTACATTAGGTAGTACCTACCGAAATGGTTTCAAAAATCAAATAAAATTCTATCGGTTTACCGATAACAATCAAATGCTACTTCAACTATCGGGTACCATTAAAATATAAATGCATAAATGTGCCAGAATTACTTACGACAATCTTACGTGACGCCGCGCGTTCCCGCCAAAAACAACACACACCCTCTCCCACTGCGGTCTAGCGCGTCACTGACGAGCTGCGGCGCGTGATCCTGTAGCTATGTAACCCCCGCGCCCCTTTCACTAGTAGTTCGAATCGAACAGATTTATACTTGCTTGGATAGTACGACTGTCCGGCGGTAGGTGCCGTCCGGCGTTACGGGACTTCCCCCTACTCATATATATATAAATCTCGTGTCACAATGTTTGTCCTCAATGGACTCCTAAACCACTTAGCCGATTTTAATAAAATTCGCACACAGGGTGCAGTTTGCTCTAACTTAAAAGATAGGATAGCTTAAATCTCAATTTATCTATTTTTTTTTTATATCCTTAAGGGCAAAACAACGTTTGCCAGGTCAGCTAGTACTCATATATAAAGGGACGTCCACTGCAGCCTTTACTTGCCATCTCATTAACGAATCCCACATCAGTGCAGATTACCATGCCTATTACCTAATAGGTACCTTCCTTAACTCGCAACAGTATTTGCCTGGTATAGTAGCTCAACTCTATTTGTAAAAAACACAAAAAACTCTTCAGCGTGAGATAGGTACGTACGTGTTTGTGTGTGTGTAGCTAGTATCAACCGCGCGTGTATTTGCACGTCTCTCTTATCTCGCGCTGAGCTGCGCTTGAGCACACAGCACACATTGCAGGCGCTCTCAGTTTGTTAATTTGTTGAGTTCTCAACATCGTCACAGTAATCTAATAATATCTACTACACGTAAGTATTATTAGGTACTCTGTGAGTAACCTATTTATTATGTCAGCAAGACAGACACTTTCTTCGACGCACGTTTCGTCCCGATACCAGAACATCCTCAAGAGAGTGACTCTCGTGTCAGCGTAGAAATTAATCTGCTCTGTTTATTATGGATTTCCGCAAAAAAAAAAAACGCTTGCTTCCACTCAATATTTATTATGTGTTTTCTATTGGTCTAAAATGTGCATCAGTGAAGGTGTTTTCATATCTTATTGACGCAACGTTCGATAACTAACTATTCAGTTATTTTGCAGGGTACCCGCGCTAGCGTACAGCGGCCGCGCGACAGCAGCGCCATCCCACTTCTGATGAAAATTAAATGTATGCAATATTTGCAAACGGGACATTCTAGTTGTAAGCGAAGACGGTTGTTGCACGAGTGTTAAACTTCTTAATTTTAACTATAAATACTTGTACATTTAAATGAAGCTATGTAGCTATATTTAAGGTAATCCTCTCACCACCAACTATCAGCTTTGAGAATATAATGTGGAAAGCTAATTTGAGTTTGGACGAAAACATTTCAATTAAAACCTACTGAACTTCTGAAAGTATCATCGCTTGGAGTGTATTTTTCTTCAATGTTTTTTGCTATTTTTGTTTTGTTTTACCAATTTGCAAAAAACAAACTAGCCGAAGCGGAAGCCGAACTTATTGATTCTATTTTGGAAATAGAAATGACACGTTAAGTACCAACCAACCAACTTCAACATGTGCTTTAACCACTAAGCCTTAGCTCGTCCTTTTATCGTCAGTGGTGGGATAGATGCCTTTATACCAGAACATTGTGAAACATACTTCATTTATAAATAACATTTTCTTTTAGCTAAAGAATTTCCGAAAACGAAAGCACTTTATACATACTCGTATATACCAAATCTTGAATTTACAGACATGGGTATAGATACGTGTTCAGAACTACATGAGAGTTTCCGTGTTGTTACTGTATTAGTCATACTTGTCATACTTGCTACGTCCCACTGCGTCATAGGTAGTTTATGGAAAGCACCGGAAAATTCCTACGAGTAGGTGCCTCTTCCAATGATGGTGTACTCGGAGTGTAGCGCAAATAGGAAGATTTTTAAACGTTATCTATGTCGGTCATCGTGCGTGCCCGGTGAATCATGGTTAACTTGCTTCAACATCTAAAACACATGCCCTAAAAGTAATACTTAAACTTAGGTATAAATAAGAAAGTTCTCGGCACTACTTCTTCGTCATTCTCAATCGTGTTTCTGCTTCTAGATGCATTTAGATTATAAAGCCAAAATACATGACTTTTAAATGAAAGTAAGCAATTTTCTTTATAGAATTAAACCTATAAGTCTCTAAAAATCGCGTAACATGTTGGTCGGTCTTTCTGTCCGTACTTTTCTCAGAGTATTACCATTCTGAATCAATAAACAGAGTTATCTGTCTTGTAAACTTTGCCATATTATGTAAAATGACGGCCTAAAGCCAATGATAATATAAATATTAGGTACACATTAGAGAGGGGCACCGAACACCGATGGAAGCAAATTGGGAGCAATTAGAGTGTCTAGGTATAAGAAATTCGTAATCCATGAAAACAAACGCTCCTGAAAGATTTTTACGTGAGATAAGGTACCTATCGACTTATTATATAGATTGTTGGTCGAAATAAGCAAAGTATTTTATTGGTATTGGCACCTAATATCGACAGCTCGCTGCTCGGTACCTTGTTATCAGCGCATCAGTCGGTGATATCGATAACATAGATAGCGCTATCGACACACGAATTTGTAATATTTATTGGCGGAGGTACTCGTAGGTACCTACTTGTTAGCCGCCTCAGAGGCGCCATGAGAAAAAATAAAATATTTCGTAATATTTTTAGGAAAAAAATACGTAGTAGATACCAAGGTTTTATATACTTATCTAAAAAGAAAATTTCATTTTAGCTTGTTTTTAGATACTTTATCATATTCGATTGAAGCATTCAATGCTTTGTTTAGAAGTCCTTTGTAGTTAGTTAGACGCGTACTTTGTAGAAATCTAAACATCGACTCACCCCCGAGGATCATTTGGAATATTAGCTGTACATTTACAAAGTTAATTCGTGTTCACCGAGAGTAGATATCTAGCTGTACCTACAATCTAAATAGGTACCTATGCCTATGTACCTGTTCAGCGCAAATAGTAAAAAAAAATATGATTCAATGAACAAATATTCTAAGACCTATTCGTAACTATAACTTTACCAACCTAATTTACCTAATTACCTAATAAGAACCTAGTCTCAAAAAAAATGTTGTTTGTCGGTACGTACATAGTTTATAGTAAAATTTAATGTATTTTGTACATATAATAATATTATTTTCTAACGTCTATCAACAATATAGAGACGCAGTGATAAAAAATCACTGATATTTTTTGTGAGAATATCATTTTATAAATAAAAATAAGACGAATTTATTAATCTAGTGTTCTAGATATATCTATTTGTATGTTTTGTTTGTATGACGTGTGTGTGTGCGTGACTCTATGAATGTGTAACTGTAAAGAGAAGTGTGAATAGTGTGTACAATTCCTATTTATACTCGACAAAGTGCACGAATATTTTGTAAAATATTTTATTTAAAAATACGTCTTTATTTAGTTATTTAAGTATCTAATTTAAATAATAATAATAAATGTCTTGCCAGTGTGTTATTTTTTCTTTCAAATAATCGACCTAATATAAAAGGATAGAGTAACGAATAATAACGATTTCGAGACAGGGCATCTTAAAACCCTTTTAATTTTTCTACAAGAAAATATCCTTACCGTTCGAATACAGTTATAAAATAAGATAAGAACAATTGACGGTAAACGATTCTTAAATCGATTAAAATTGAATCAATCGAGGTAAACATAGGTAGAACTTATCTATAGGTAAAAAAAGTCAAAAATAGCAAATGTTTTTATTATTTTACTGAAAATTGTATCTGAAGCGAGGTTGACTGCCATTAGTGCCCTGCTTAGCTTATTACCTACTCGTAAATACCTTGTTGAAAAACCAGAGAGAGCTTGCCTACATTTACCTAGCCTATAAGCTACCTACTTCATAGGTAAGCAGAATAAATCCCTTCCCGAAGAGCATTAAAATAAATATCAAATTATTATTTTACGGTTAATGACATCTCCGTAGGTAGTTAAATGCCCAGTTTATCATGATTTGTAATAACATTATTATAATACACTAGCTGATGCCCGCGACTTCGTCCACGTGGGATAAAAACTATTCTATCTTTTAAGTTGGACCAAATGACAGATATTCACGAAGTTTGAACTAAATCGGTTCAGTAGTTTAGGAGTCCATTGAGGACAAACATTGTGACACGAGATTTATATATATTAAGATTTAGTAAATG
Source organism: Coenonympha glycerion (assembly GCA_963855885.1). Lineage (NCBI taxonomy): Eukaryota > Metazoa > Arthropoda > Insecta > Lepidoptera > Nymphalidae > Coenonympha > Coenonympha glycerion. Next base: position 18,673,827 of record OY979630.1, on the reverse strand, counting down.
CATATTGTATAAATAGGTATTCATAATAACGTTATTATTCATAACATCACGTAGAATCGTTGTGACGTAGCACCCTCGCGTAGCACGAAGAAGGTCGAGTGGCGCAAATTATTTAGATTCAAAACAACGGACAGCGCCATCTGCGCATAACTTGAACTAAAGCTTGTATATGCTGCCAATAGATGTCGCCATGCGAGGCCATCAGTCACATCCACATCACTCAATAGGCCCTACGTCTAGACGGCGAGGTCTAGTCCAATACGAGGTTTTACCGGGGGCTACAACTGAAGACTAATATCGAAAGTTCGCTACACTCCCGCAGGACTTCTTCAGGGCAAACTAGAGGATACATCGTCTGTGATCAAGGTAAGCAGGCAAGGAAACTCGCTCCTTACGGAGAAGACGATGCAGGTGCCAATAGATGGCGCGACATCTTGTCAAATTGATGAATTCTTTATTTTTTTGAAAAAGGAATACTTGAAACACCAACATTACGTACAGTATTTTATTATTGTTTCGTGATAAGGAGTTGAGTAATAATAATTGCTTGGAATCCAAATTAAGTAGATGAAGTACCTAGCTTTATTTATTCAAATCATTTTTCGACAAGAAACTTAAATAGTCAAATCGTTAGAACCGTTTCGGAGATAAGCAAGAAATATGTTTACGTAAAAGAATTACTCGTTTTGCATAGATTCAAAGATTCAAAGATTCAAATAATTTATTTCATATTGGCCACTACTTGTTAGCACTTATGAAGGTCAAGTAGGTACACATACTTATTAATAGTGATAACTAATAAGGATAATTATATTAGTTAGAAGATATCAATCGACTACAGTTAGACAGCGGTGCCCTCATAATTTCTACTCTTACCCTTACCTAACCACTAAGTAACGAATCCGCTTGGTAGATTTCTCAGTGAACAACAGATGTCGCTAGAAGTTCTAAAGTCAATTTCGTTAGCAGGTTTATATTTCTGTAACTTACTAGTTAGTTGTTCATGTATGATCGTAAACTTGTAGCAGCTCAAAGTGAAGTTGTCCTGAAGCTGGTTTCGACCGTCGCTGCTCTGGGCTTCGATATATTTTGCTTTATTTTTATCAGGGGACCCTCGCTCGCAATGCGATTATTTCGTTTATAATTAGGGCTTTAAGAGTAGGTATGTAATGAATTAATTGTTTCGTATTCAAAACATGGTTAATCTTTGTTTGTTTTACCTACCCGTAGGCCGCATTATCCTGCACTCAACGACAGCCTTAGAAGCGATACCTAGCTTCTATCAGATATCGTTTCCAAGGTTTTTCTTCAGATAAGTAGTTAGGTAGGTACCTATATCTATCGTAGATACATTTTTGCCTTGATCAGTTCATTAGTCTCGAAGGTCTAGTGGTGATGGAGAGTACCTATGTCCAACTGCAGATCACGAGATCCTTCTTTCGACAACCGGATTAAGCTAATAGATAGTTAAGAATAATAGACATATACGAGTATGTACTCTGGACCCCGGTGGACCACGCAAAGAAATGTCACCAAACGCCAGTTTATTGGTGTCAAAAATGTTTAATTTGATACCAACAGTGTCTTTAGAAAGCCGACCGCAGTATCGTCTTGGATTAATGTAGTCCGAGGCGGTCCACGCCTCAGATCACTTAACTATGTTATTAGTCCGCACGCGCGTTTCCGCGGGATAGATTTCTTCCATATTGTGGCGGTAATTTTGTCAGACGGCGCTATTATTTTTTTGGATTATGAAGTTGTACGGTTAAATGTTCAGATGGGCTCATACTCAGGTCAACTCAGATTCATATCGTTGTATAGAATAGAGGCTAGAGCAGCTGGTACTACCTACCTATAAATGTAAGGGTGCTTATGCTATGAGTCTTCGGTGCACCATGAATGTTAATTTATGGGCTAAGCAGAGAGCAGTTGCTTCTATGTCATTTGAATTTCGCCTTCAATTAAATTGTCTTCCTGCGATTATCACACAGGTACTACGATACTTATGCTCGTTTTTAGGTGACAGTTGTTTTAAGTGAAAACTGTCACCTATCGGCTTTAACGTTTCTTAAAGTGTTGGTGAAAACTGACCTAAAAGTTGTGACAAATAGGTATAATTGTAGTAGTATAATATATAGTATTTATTATAATTACTGTAAGGATCACTTATAATATGTAAACAGTATAGTAGGTATATTGTTCACTTAATTTGTTATAACTCGTGTGAAAAAATTAGTCTCCTACGTTGTGTTATCAGTAGGTAAGTTTATACTCAATCTTAGAAAAATATAGGTATCGCCTCGACTAGCAGCTCGTGGTGTAGAACCTAGACATACTTATTATAAGCTGCAATACGCATTGTATCTACGTAGCTAGTTACAATGGGCAGTACTTCACTTGTTTTTAGTCGCATCCTGGGCCTGTAGGGTTTACCGCTCCCTGTATTAGTAGCAAACCTAATAGAAGGCTGCATGCTGACCTCTCTCATCTACTCTCTTGCATAGTACGATCGGTATCGTCTACTTAAGTGTATTATGAAAAATAACCCGGCTAAGTTTGTTGTGGGCTTCTTCTCAGTGCAGGGCGCGTTGGAACCCTCGTAAACTTAGCTTTGAATCTACTTGTAGTTGTCACCATGCGCAACAAATATCATAATGACATTTTACAAGATCCTGTACGTTAGGCCTATATGAAATAAAGAAATTTTGAAGTTTTAATTATACTACTAGTTTTTAATCGGTCTAAGACTAGGCGCAAGCATCATTCAACCTCATCGATGCCATTGCGGCGACGGCGTTGATTCCTACGGTCACCATGGTCTCTCCTGTCCCAAAAGTGCCGGTCTACCGCCCACGTGCCAGCTGTATTAGAACCAACTGGTCTGGCGCGTGGTGATGGCAAGAGACCCGATGGGATGACGCTTGTTCCCTGGCGTTTAGGGAGGTCGCTTGTTTGGGACGCAATCCCACATTGAGGCGACCTCCTCTATGGCGGGGGCTGCGGCTACTAGTGCCGAACGGGCCAAGGGACGCAAATATGAATCTTTTGACAAGATTTTCATATTTGCGCCTTTTGGTGTGGAGACTCTGGGGCCGTGGGGCCCGGGGGCTCGAGCTCTTTTTGAAGAAATTTCAAAGAGAGTTATCGAGTCTACCGGGGATCCAAGAGCTGGCAGCTACCTTGGCCAACGTATTAGTTTGGCCATCCAAAGAGGCAATGCTTCCAGTAACTTGGGTACCACGCCTCGTTGCGATGGAATCGATGAGATTTTATAACCTACTTAGTTTATAGTCTGTTATTTTTATTTTAAATCTTTTTATGTACATATATTTAAGTATTAGTTATATTTAATAATACTTAATTTATTCAAGTAAGTAGTTAGTAATATTTGAATAGATAAAAATTGAAGATTTTTATTAAAATTTGGACCCGTGCATATAATTATCTTAATTCTGTTCCACAACTAAGTTTAGGTACCTAAGTAGATACATAGATAGTGTTGACTTTGACTGTTGAGGTTTTTAAAAAAATAATACAACCAAGTCATTCCAAAAGAGGCAGTTAGTATCAGCCATAATGACAACTAAAGTCATAGTAGTTTCTCTACAATTTGCCTTAGGTACAGTAGACAGTTTAATTATTATTTTAGTCAGGCCTTTTCAAGCGCCCACAAAAATACCTTTAGATAGATAGAAGTTTTCTGTGTAAAACCTGGTTTGACGAGTGAGTTCGAAATAGATACGAGCAGCTACTTAGGTACTTAGATCTGAAACAAAATAAATTGTCTCTCAAGTGAAAAAACATTATTTCAAAAATATTGTAAACAGTAAAATATTACCTACCTATTTCTGTTTTGGGAAATAACTAATAAGTAAGTAGGTGACCAAAATCTGTAACTAACAAAAACACCCACTGTAACTATAAAACTTGAATTTGGGATTTTGTGCTGCAAGACCTAGGTTCTTACAAAATTTCACGAATCTAGGGCAACAAAAAGTAACTAAGTACTTACCCGTCATTGGTTTTGATTTTTCGAGTCAAAAAAAAACACGAGGCATGATCCTATCTTTTAATGAGGTTGACTTGCAAGGAACCTATTCCACACTACCGACGGAGCATAGACTACTTATGAAGTGACGAATAAAATAAAAACAGCATTGTGATGTAGGTAATGCTCTGTTTATCTCATATTTTATGTGCGGAAACTATTTCTACATAATCATTATTGAGATAGGGTGTGAACCGGTGGAAAACATTATGAGATTCAATGACATTATGAGATTATTTAATAAAATCACGAAAATGTTCAAATCCGGTAAAAACTTTCAACCTCCTGTTTGAAAAGGTTTGAAACTTTGGGATGAATCGTATTCGTAAAAAACAATAAAAATTTCGCAATAAAGTTAAATCCAGTATTTGCTTATGTGTCGACGTGTCTTATTTCAGCTACAGACAATATTATGTGAACGAGTAGATAGTCCATTTTAGTTGTGGGGTGTGAAAATTTTGACTAAAGAAATCACCATCATATCATATCTCACGATGTAAGTACCTACCTACCTTCTTACCTATAGGTACGTACAAAATTCAACCAACAATGGCCGACGGAAAATATACACCCATTTTGTATGCGGGGCGAGGGCTTATTTAAACAACCCTCTGCTTTGATTTCAAAGCAGAGGGTTAACTTAAGGGTTGCGTGCCATAAATAAGCTAAATTATACTTGCTGTCCGTCTGCCTTTATGGGTAAAAGGCGAAGGAGTGAAGTAATGTCTGATGTAGGTACCTAATCCTATTGAACATCCTAACCGCAAATTGCAAAAGTAGTTCAAACAATGGCATTGAAATGTAAGTATTTTAATTAAGTACTTATATCTTGGAGATTAAGGCACACGATTATAAGGTTTGGTGCTTCCCAGCGAGGACGCATTCCCAGACCGCAGTTGTCATTCCAGCGGCCTCGTCGTCACCACCATCTCCGTCACCGGGGCTGGACTGTCAGCGATAAGCAGATGTTGCGTCCGTCCGTCCGTCCGTCCGTCCGCCGCGCCGGCGCTCCGCGGTCATTAGCGGCCGGCCGCGCTTCATATATTATACTACGCACATCCACTCAAATGTGTCGCGATAAGTGGGCGGGAGACCTGCCCGGGGACTTCGACGCAACACCCGGATCTACCGCAAGCCAGATTGAACCTTAACGAACGGGAATACGAGTTACCGTCGAAATACTTCGATTGTAGTTACGCTGTTGAGCGGCAAGCCACCGGTTCGGACGCCAGATGCAGTACCGCGTAACTCCCGCTACTTGCTGTAGCGACTTGCATCGTCGGTGCAGGTGATAAGGTCGAGGCTCGCGCGCGGCGCGCGGCGGCAGGGCCCGCGAAGGGCTAATGTGTAAGCGTTGTTCGGCGAGCGCCACTAATGCGCGCGGCGCCGGCGCCCGCCTAAAACAAAAATGTACAACATTCCTGCGTTTAGGACAGGCTTTATTCCTTTTTTATCGGCGCATGAAATAATAGAATAGGCACAAAGCGCCGCCGCTTATCGCCCGCTCGATTTATTAAAGCAGACCATTCCGGACCTCTTACCCGCGCGAGTGCTGACCGCGAGCCGCGGTGTGACGCGCAGAGACACACTTCAACTGCTGGCTGATGGTAGACGACATCTCAGCATGGTGTTATAATAGCAACAAAACATGCCAAAGTCAAAAATAAATCATTCTGTATTTTTTTTTGATGTTGAGTTTTTTAGTAGATCGAATAGGGAGGAATAAATAAGAATTTCATGTAAAATTAATGGGAATATTCGATTTATAACTAGGTAGGTACCTAAGATAGAATTTTGCCTCGGTACTTATACAATGTAAGCAAACAAGTTGAGACTTCCAGTAAAATGAAACTTATTTTCTGATTAGGTAGGCCATTTACGAGTACGGTTTAAGGTTTAAGATCTTTATTTTCTCAAAAGAACGTAATAATTAATGGTGAAAATGAAAACGAAACAAATAAATCAAAATGTTTTTCTTTAACATAAGCTCAACTTACAGGCGTTTATGAAATGTCGGACTCTACCGCCACTTTCGGAAAACGGTTTAACGAGAAAAACGGGCACATATTAATTAAGTCGACAAAAAACTACATAGGTATACATATTTAAAGCCTACTGAGTGGACAAAATAGAGATACCTACTCGTACCTACACCTAAAGCTTCAAGGAACTACGTTTAAAATTATTTATAGGTACAGTAATACCTAACCCAGACTTAGAAGACGTTTTTCCCAAAGGGAAAAACAGGATCCTATTATTTTCCGTCTGTCATCAGGCTGTCTCTTAAGGGGCCTGTGAACTACAATGTCTCCATTCATTCAAAATAACAAATCATTAGTAATTCGTGCATATTTGGATCATGTTATGGTGTTATTCGGATTCATATAGTAATAATCTATGCTCCTGGCCTGGCCTGGCTTATATTTGGTTCGAAAATACTTCTTTAAAACGAAATAATAATCAATTTTGATCAAAATTTTTATAACTTTGGTCGAGTTCCGTAATACCAAAAATTATGAATGAAAACTTGTAACTTTCTTTATTAACTGGTGTTTTTCTTTATCTGGACAATAAAAACTGTGCTCCTGAACTAATGCGACGTGAGATAGTGTTGTTTTTATTACAAAACAAATAAGTAGAAAATATGTCCTCTTTGAAATAAAAATAAGCAAAACTGAAGTCGTTTACATTTTCGTTTAACAAAAGTATTTCGGAACCAAATATGGCCAGGAGCATAGATTATTACTAAATATATGAACCCGAATAACACCACAACATGATCGAAAATTGCACGAATTACAAATGATTTTGGTATTACGTTTGTATGGGAGACACCGTGGGTCAGAAGACTCTTAAACCGTGATAGTGAGACACTTAAAATTTTCACAGATGATGTTTGTTTGTTGCCGCTATGCGAGTATAAACACAAAAAAAAACAGAATAAATCACATATAAAACTTAAGCTTAAGCTTGATTTTTTTGCCATTTTCATAGATAATGTTACGGAACCCCTCATGCACGAGTCCGATTCGTGCTTTGCAGATTATTTGTTATACTTATGCATAAAGTTAAGTCCAAAGATGTCTTAAGGATTATCTAGTTTATAGCCTTCTTATGTCACAGCGTTTTTATCAAAACTTATGAAAAGTCAAAACGAAAGCAGCTTTGCACAGAGAAGAACTGACAAGGAACTCGGCTGACCTGCTCACTGACTGACTAACTTGCTCATTGAACTGGTGCTCTATTGAGACACATATATACACATACATATACATACACAATTTCACATATTATATACATCAGTAGAGCAAAATGTAGAGTAATTAACTCTTGAAAACCCCAAATGAGAATGACATAATATAAAGATAACAACACACTTATCAGTAATGTAATTGTGTGCACACCGGGCCAGCGCCGCGAGCATTCAAATATTCCTTTATCATAATACTCAAAGTAAAAGAGCTCGTACGAGACTTTTTACTCGCGTTTTGTTTCGCTAATCCTTTAATTAAGAACGCATTATGTTGTAGGTATTGAACTCTCTTCCGAGGATTTAGTTTGTCACACAACCATGATGTCCACCATGCTTTAGTTGAGACTTGAGATCGGGTGATAAAAAAGACAGGATAAAGAAGTTATTTTCCCTCAATCTAGAAACGTCGTAGATATTGTTCGTTCAGAATATGAAAATCAAAAGCAGTTTAATACGGCGAGCATGTTTGTCAGTACTCTAGTTAGTTTTACATGATTGTTAAAATTAGGTACACGACAGTGGGTAGTATCTAGCATTGTAGGATGTACTTAGTTGGTGTAGGTTTATCACTCTCAATATTTATCGTCACCGTCATTCACCATTTTCACCGCAGTGATGCCGCCCATTGCCTTCAAAAACGGAGAAGAGATCCGTTTTTGACAAGGCAATGGGCGGCATTGGCAATTGGCAAGCAAGCCTAGTTGAGTTGCAATCTATTCTTATATTTCAGGAAACGATGTGCAATGGGAATAACGTCTTCGTAACAAACGATATCGATATGTTATATGATGTAATTAGGTACTTATTTACTGCCATTATATGGTTATTGGTGGTATGGTTATATTATGGATGTTTTATTCATTTTTAGGGTTTCATACCAAAATGGTAAAAATTAAAAGGAACCCTTATGATGAGACTTTCTCCGTCCTTTTATCCGTCCGTCCGTCCGTCCGTCCGTCTGTCACACTCGATTATTTCAGTAACTATAATAGCTATGGAAATTAAATTTGTAATAGTTATAGACAATAGTGACCCTACGCCATTGCAATCATGAAAAATTGAAAATAGTTTTTATTTTTATTTAAAAAGGGGGGAAAACCATTCATATGAAAGGTCGTTACTTGTGTATTCTAAAACCGATTTTTATTTATTTATGTGCCCCATAGTGTTTGATTTATTGCATAATAAATACCTACTATCTCCGACTAAGAAGACTATCTCCGAAGTTTATTAATCGAAAAATCTGATGATCAATTATAGACATTAACGTATATTTTACAGGTAAAATAAAATCATTTCTAGTATACTTTTTTGATATCAACAATAAACCTCTGAAAACAAAGTTAGGTTTGCAGTTCGCCAACAAATGTACCTACTTGAAAATTATACTCGTAAATTCAATGAACTAAAGTGATTCTTTTTCCATTTACTTCTTTGGAATATGGAACCCTCGGTGCGCGAGTCCGACTCGCACTTGGCCGGTTTTTTTTATGAACCTGTGTAAGTGCCTGCGTGATAAACCCAAAATACTGACTATAAAAAATTTAAATCATAGATTCGTGATCGTTTTCTGAAACGTAACTAAAATGCTCTGTAAATTAATAAATATTAATTTGATCACCAATTTTAAGTATGAAAGTGAATTTGTATCTCTTTGTGGCAGACAAATCGGTTCATTACTTTTATCGTGAAGTAGTAATAAGCACCACACACACTCAAGCATGCGTACAAACTTGCTTGTTACAATGATGATAGATAAATATGGTAGGTACATAGGTACCTACTCATTATGTTTCATGAGATACCTACCAACGGCCTTCTGAGAGATGGACGGACGGACGGTAAAGTAAGTAACAGATACTCTTCCAATCCCAGCAAGAACTGTGGCCATACCAAACACACTGTCACGTCAGTTTACTTAAGAGCCACGGTGTCTTACGTCCACACTCGACTGCATGAGTATGTACTGCAATATATCGGCGTCGGCACATATTATATCTGGGGCGCCATTGTCGCGTGGGGGCCGCCATCGCAGGGGAGGTGCGGCCGGACGAGGGTGAGTACAGCACCGCAGCACACGCCACTCACTATAGTTATACCTATCGCATGTCGGAAGGCGAAGGTATTTTTACTTATTACCTTTTATTTTAATATTTATAAGGAATACCATAATATTATGTAGGTTACTACGGGCTACTAGGAGTATCTGAAAAAAACTGGGTACACTAAAAAGCTAAATTTGGATACCTCACAAGCTCACTGAAAGAAACTTAATATGAGCCATGAACCTACTCATTTGTGATTCTTTATTACGACGTAATGAAACCGAACCATTTTTGAAGAAGCTGATAACTGGTGATGAAAAGTGGATCACGTACGACAAGAATGTGCGAAAAAATTCGTTGTCAAAGACCGGTCAGGTTTTACAGACTTTGGCGAAACCCGGGTTAACTCGCAACAAGGTGATGCTGTGTGTGTGTGGTGGGATTGGAAGGGCATTATTCATTATGAGCTGTTATCACCAGGTAGGACCATCGATTCTGAACTCTACTGCGAGCAACTGATGAGATTAAAGGAAGAAGTTGAGAGAAAGCGGCCGGAATTAATCAAGAGAAGGGGTGTGGTTTTTCATCGTGATAACGCTAGACCTCACACATCTAAAGCCACTCAGCAAAAATTAAGAGAGTTTGGCTGGGAGGTGTTAATGCAACCGCAATATAGTCCTGACCTTACATCTTCAGATTTTTACTTGTTTCGGTCTCTTCAGATTTCTTTAGGCAATGTCAGGTTACCATCACTAGGGGACTGCCAAAAAACCACTTGTCGCGGTATTTTGATCAGAAGTCCCAAAGTTTTATAGCAATGGGATCATGTTCCAACCTTCAAGGTGGCAATAAGATATCAAATAATATGGTACCTATATACTTTAGTTAATTGTAAATAAACCATACTAAAAATGTTTTGAATTTTCTTAGAAAATGCGAAGATACTTTTTCCCCAACCTATTACTTTACAGGAAAAATAAAATTAACTCTCTTATACTAGGATATTCTTTTAAATTAACAGTAAACCTGTAACATTGAGATATATGTATAACCTGAAAGTAGGTTGGATTATATTGAATTTTTATCCACTAAAACCACTTCGGGGGACATTGTCAGCACTCATGTTGGAAGCCTACGGGATCTCATATAAAAGCACCGGAGGCTCCCATGCGCAACGCCGGTTGGGCTCGCCTTCTATTGCTGACCCTTAACATCAGCCACTTCCTAGGAAGGTCAGGAGCAGCCCGAGGTCCCCGGCTGTTAAGAGGGTCTGGGACTATTAACTGTTGCGTCTCTGTCGATCCCTCTTTGCACTTTGCAGCCTCCTTCTTCGTCATAACAATATCGCAAAAGGACAATGTTTCTCTCCCCTCTTCCCCTGTTAGCCTAGCCGATACTACAGCTGGTAAAAAATAGTACTAAATAGCTGGCTTTAAATTAGTACCTACCGATATGGTCATATCACAGTAGGTTATAAAATATCTACTCATATGCTCGTTTTCACTGACATTTTAAGCGACACCTAAGCCCTTAGGTGACAGTTGTTGTAGGTACGTGAAAACTGTCACCTATTGGCTTAGGGGTTTCCTAAAGGGTTAGTGAAAACGGGCAATAGTGTTCCTAACGTAAGAGCTATCAACTAGACATTGACATAATTATAGCTATAGATACTATTCTCTACATAGACTCAAGTTATAAACAATTCAAGATTCTAGTCAATCCAAGCTATAGAGGTTGTTTTCTACTAAAAGATAAAATCTAAAAATTATTTTCGAAAACTGCGACTTTTACCATTAATGCAAGTATATAATAAGTAATTTATTGTACCTACCATTTAATGTACGATCGATGTTTCGTAGAATCATAGTCTTTAGTCTTTTGTAATGCCTATAACTCAGACTACATTAAATAAAGGGCCTATAAGTAATCGATGTGCGTGCGATGTGTGTCTCGAACCTTTAAAACACCGTAGAGACTTTTTCGATGCTGTTTAATTAGATTTCACCTTCAACATTATCTATTATGTACATTATACACTTCGGCGTAAAAACATGTTCAACCCTTGTCTGGATAGCTGGCAATCCACAACCACTCGGTGAGTAGGTGTTCCTTACAAACACAAAAACCTTGGCAGTTGGAACTTGGAACCAACTTACCTACGGCGCCCTCAATATTATAACATGGGGTTATTCCAGGGGTTGATAAACAAACTGCATCTTAAGAGTGTCAACGTATTGCAACATGATACCGCCCATTCAGCAGAATGGGTGGTAGTGATCATTTAACATCACCATAAAAAAGATAGCAAAGAAAATTCAGCTGTTTAAAAATCAGATGAATTTTCTCTCCACGGACTCGTTCCCACATTCTGTGCCTTCCTTCCCTTTGCAGGTTGGATTATAGGAATGTAAATGCACTTATTCATAATATTGTATTGTTATCTAATGCGTACCTAAGTGCCTCGCTTGCACCGCGTTGTTTTAAAAATAATTCTGCTTTTTTTAGCTGCAATCAGCTGAAATATTTAAACAGACGATCCGGGATTGGATTCCCGACACGGACTAGTCTCGAATTTTATAATAGCTGCAAAAGTAGCTTAGGTCTACTTGAGAAAGTACTGTTAAACCGATCATGAACAATGCCTACCTTAATATAAGTGTAGGTACATCCTCAACGGAAGTACGGTCGATGAGAAGCGTTGCTTTAGACAGGGGCCTGGATTATAAAAGAAATAATTAAGTTAGCAATTAATACTCAATGTCATCTCAGCCAGTGTGAGTTGCGCTGACTGAGCGCTGTCAGTGTCAGTTCTTGTGGCATTGAAAACCTTTGATAACGAGTGACGTGTGACGACTGATGCATACACATGTACATTGTACAAGTTGTACTTTCGAAATAGCTTCGCAACTTTTAGAAATAGGTAGCAGATAAGTTACCTACCAGCACTACCTCATAGCCCATAGGTACCAAACATACCCAACAAAGCATACATACCAAAGCAAAGCAGAGCGGATTTATTTAAACAAATTATACAAAATGTTAGCAAAACACCTGCCTTATATCCAGGATGCAGGATTAGCCTTCTATACTTATACGTCCAAACTATGGTTGATAGGTTGAGGAATATCAACCCTATCAACCACCACGACGTGGTAAAAATGGGAAGCAACTTGCTTCCCATTTTTACCACACAGATAGGGAAAGATTTCCCTGAATTGAACTTTAAATTAAAGACTATCGCAATTAAAACTGACCACAAATGAAGACCAAATAGTACGTACCTATACCTATAGTACTTATTTAAGTTTTTTTCGTGTTCTTACGTAAGAGCCATCGAAGTGGGAAAGTTGTTAATAATTGTGAAATTGACTAGTTACAAGGCGATTATCCTTTTAACAGGGTCACACTAAGCTCTTCACAATGAATAAAATCTACTACAAAGTATCCAAAAAGTCGCCGCTGCTTGCTGCCATTTCCCACGCCTGTTAATGAGTTACCGAGAACGCAAGTACGAGTAAGTAGTAAGATATAAGTAGAGACAGCCGCTTTGTGCCCTTCTTACCTATGATCCTAATTCCTACCAACGAGGCTATTGTCTGAAGCATTCTCGTGAAACTGACGTCACGAATCCCTACTTACCTATGCTTCTTGGAGAACATCTACCTACTTACGACCTGCTTGATAATTAATATATTTTAGAGACGTCTATTAATTTCTATTTTGCTAACGACTCTTTCCAACCACTTGAGTCCGTGTAAAATGTAGTTTTTATATTAAGTTTACTACGGGAACCAGGATATTTTCTGGGATAGTAAGTAAATTATATTTTAATCCAGATATTTCCATTTCAAAAAACAATTCGAAGAAGTTACAAAGACACAATACATAATATCTACAATGTGGGTATTTATATACCTAAGTATGTAAGGCGATACAGATATCGGTATTTGCACCTTTAACCATTAATATCAACTGTGAGCTGAGTTTCTTGCCCTTTTTTCTGGTACAAAACAATTTTTCGAACGTTACTGTACCTACCTACAGTCATGACATTTGCATTAATTGTAGAGTCATGCAAATAGAGTAATCAATATATTTGGTCATGCCTGTAAGTCAGGTCTATATTGATGTACTTATTTGAAATAATCAAATTTTTTATTTTGATTTTTAGTAGCTGTAATATGAGCGATAAAGAGTCCCGCAGTTTTCGTACAGCCTGATCGATAGGTATTCTTTTGCATGAAGGTGCAGCTAGTAGGCAGTTCGTTAGTTGCACCGTTTAATAAGCACTCCTGTCAATTAGGCACAAGTCCCGGAGTTACCTGTGGAGGCCCATTAGCCGCAGCTCGCAGGCCGCGCGGGATAAGCCGCTACGGCGTAGCAATTAACGGATTGATTTAAAACTACGCGCCGCAATTCATTAGCCGAGCGACGCGCGAGGCGCAGCGCGCACAGACCACCCGACATGTTGGTGGATGCTTGCGTGAGGTTGTGATATAGGTAGGTTCGTATTAGAGTTGGTGTATTTAGTGGTAAAATAACCAGTCAACTTCCAGAGTTTGACGACCGAATGGCGTAGCGGTAGCGAACTTGCCGTCTGCGTCGGAGGTCGTGGGTTCGATTCCCACTACTGGTAAATGTTTGAGTGATGAGCATGATTCTTTTCCAGTGTCTGGGTATTTTCTTATTTACATAATATTTTATTTTCATTGATATAATATCTATGAATATTAAATATTATGTATATTCATCAGTGATCTAGTACCCATAACACTACCGCTTATTTGGGGCAAGATTCCAATGTGTGTAATATAAAAAAGTAGAAATTATTACAGTAGAATAAGATAAACAATATTTTATTTTGTAAAAATAGGTAAATTAACGTTATTGTCATGTAGCAACGTTAAAGCTATAAATGACACATAAATTGCCTCTGTACCTATTTGAAATATCATACTCAGGTCGTATACCTACAGGAATCTGCTTCTGTGCTCTGAATCTAAAAAAATCTCTGAATACCACAGCCTTTTTTACACAGCAGGATTGTAAACTATAATGGGTCAATGGGCCAGCGACAATCGTAAGTCGGCACGTGCGTGTGTCGCGGCGCGCGATGCACCGCGCCTCGCCCGGGCGGAGCGCGCGCCGCGGGCGCCGCCCTCTGCCCGCGGTGCGCTAATTTATGGAAATGAATTTCCCGGCCCGCCTCACGCCTCGCCAATGGCTGCCGAGGGCCCGCCTCCGCCGCCAGTTGCCTCCCGCGCTCCGCCGTGCTCGCACGTGTCCGTCGCTCCGTGCTGCGTGCTCCGTACTTGCTCGTGGCTCTTCGCCCCGTGTTCCCGGTGTGCAGTGATCGTGTGATTTGTAACTCAGTGACAGTTCCTTGTTGGTCCCGAGTCTTCCGTGTTGCAACGTGCAGTTTAACGTGAAACGTGCTCTACGTTCTGTAAGTGTAGATTTACGGTACACCTATATATAGGTACATCTAGATACGTACCTACTTATAGTATTCATTTTGTGACTTCTCGTTCAGGCACTTTACATAATATGTTACAGTATACAGTTACAGTACAGTAGTAAACAGTTCTGGCGAGAGCTATTTGTGGTAAATTATATGTATAGGTTGGTAACATAAATATTTCCAAGAGTTCTGCACTGGCAATTCTAGATCTTTTAAAACTCTAGGTCTATTAGATCTATGTTCTTACCTATACAGTATACACTCTCTTTAAAGATATGGCAATATTGACGAATGATCATTGAGCATTGAAGATCATCTCAGTGAAATCATAGCGGTGCGCTCTGAGTCGGCCTCGAGCCCGCCCGCCCAAGTCTTGATAATATTTATAGAACCTAATAGCTAGATATACCTACTTTTATTGAAATTCAGTATACAGAGCAGTTATAAAGTTGAGAATTTGTACACAATATCTTACCTATCATCATACTTACACTGAGATGTACCTATACCTAAGTAATTATAAAAGTAGGGATCATCAGGGGGTCTAAGAACTAAATTGGTAACCCACTTAGATACCTCCTAGGTACACTCAATCTGAATTCAGTGAATTGGCACGATTCTGTCATATTACCACATTATGTTTTTACTTCATAACAAGTACCTACCTACTTATCATTCACCGAAGCGACGCGACGTCGGTGTTTAGATATTTGAAAAGGCACTTCTTTTAAAAGCTTCCATAAGTCATTTATAACGTCAGCAAAATTAACAAGCTGGAAAGCTCATACTTGAAAAAACATTTTTTCAGTCACTGTAGACTGGCAAAAAAACATTATTTTTTAATAAGGCAGAATAAAAATAAGTGTTTGTAAGCTGTGGCCGACGGCTGTGGCTGTGTGCTTCTCGCAGCCGCGCGTCGGAGCGGATAACCGCCTCGTTAACCCACCCGACCAGAACACCGGCCATTCGCGGACACAAACACACCAATATTGGCAATAGGTATCATTTACATTGGCTGAACAATGAACATAGCTCATCTAAGTACTGTCTACAGGCCAAGTTGTGAGAGAAATCAAACCTTTACGAATGCCTACCTACAAGTACACTGCACTGTTGGACTATCGTATTCTAAATACATTAGTTCTGTAGTAGATGACGAGAGCGGCCTCCGATGACCTCTTTGCATCGTTAATTCTAGCGCTTTGTACCGAAAGATTCCTGGATCGATTCCCGGCACGCATGCCTGATGCATCCTTACTACATATATACATAGTACATACATACTACATACATATAACATTGGCGCTGTGCTGTTATTTATAGAAGAATGACGTAGTTTGTTTGAAATGATAATGTCTTGTTCAAGAAATCAATTATTTTTTGTATGAATGAAAGTGCCTAGTGTCGAGTTTTGTAGAAAATTTACCACTCATATATTCAAATAACTCATTACAAGTCAGTGATACTTGTTTGCCTACAACTACAACACCGCGCCAGCAAAAGGGAAGGTGGCCCAACGACGCGGAACAATCAAAAAACCTCCCGATCAGTCCAAAACGACACAAGATCTCGACCAACGTGCCCTAAAACAACGCCTATTATAAATCTGTTTAGGGTTAATTTCGTGTGTGTTGTCTCACTGCAGTTGCGTTGTAGTTGTACGCTAATTAATTATTAAAGTTCTCGCGTTATTAGTGTAGAGAAAATATACGTATTATTATAATACTCCCTAAAGCTGCTCACACACCTACATACAGTCCGCACGCCAAACGCTATCAGTTCTAGAACTAACATCAACAAAGTCAAATGCATTCTGTAGCTAAGTATTTTATTTATATTTATTTAGTAGCATTACTTACCGTATGTTTTAGAAGAGAAAACTTAAGGAAGACATTTCAACCAAAAATCCAAACTTGCTACACTTAGAAACATATTTGTACCTGCCACCTGGACGGTTATTTCATAGCATACCTACTTAAATATAATAGATCTATACTACATCTATAAACAGCATTGTTTCACCTTACCAGAACTTAGTCACAACCTACACCGCAAGTCGTGCGAAAGTGTTTTGAAGAAGAATTTTTGGCTACGCCAATCACATCCAAGCAAACAGCAAAAAACAGAGCCTTGGTGTAGCTGCCAGACCCCTCATGTCATCATCAGTCATCACGTACCTTAATAGGTAAGGCATGTATCTATTTTCGAAGCGTGCGGGGTGCGACACGTGCGGCGGTCGGCAGTAGGTGTGCGAGCAGCCGCAGCGCGGGTCGTGAAACTCACTGGTGGGGCTTGTGACTTGTCCTCGGCGTGGTGTCGCTGACAGGCGTCGTAGAAAGCGACAGTGAATTTGGCAACTAATAGAGCAGATGGATGTTCGAGAACTAATACTTGCACGTCTCAGTGACGGGCCACACAAAGCTAGGCGTTAATTTGTTGATCAAAACTTGAGTGTACACTCAAAATAAAACCTATGCCTACTTACGGATTTTGTTTTAGTTGATACTTGATTTAACTATTTAAATATCCTTTTATTTCACATATGTTTGTGCCGCTTACATTCAACGCCTTACCGTAACTTTCAATGTCGTCAGTTCACCTCGTCCGGGGTCTGCGAACGGTAAGTACACTTCCTAGAGCGACGTCGCTCACTCTTAGCACCTTAGGTCCCCAACTTCAATCGGTCCTTCGAACTAAGTATAAGTATGTTACGCCAATTGCCATGTCTGCTTTGAGACATTGAGCTATGTCGGATGTATATTAATTGAGAGCTAGTGTTATAAGAAGATCAATTTTTTTGTAACTCGTCTGCAAAACTCCTAAGTTTAAAAAAAAAAATCAATATAATTTATGGTTTTGAATTGTAGTTTACGAGTCTGCAGAAAATGTAAATTATATTATATTTTGGCCAATCCGAGCGCTGTGTTGCGTGTGAGCTGTAGGTAGACCAGTGCGGCCTTGATGCGGGCTACGCATATTTTAAGATAACAGATGTTATTGATACTGAAAGATCGATATACATAGAGCGATATACATGTAGGTAGGTATGATACCTACAACGCGACTCACACTAGCTGTAGACTAGAGCTAGCTAAGCAGGTTACACAACTTTTCATCTTCAGAAACTTATAAATACTTAGTATGCATTCTGATATTATTGACTAGGCTAGCCCAGATAAATAAGTATTCAGACATTGCTGCAGTTGCACAAATTAATTATATTTACAAACATAAATACCATAAATCTTCCATCGTTTTTTCCAGCTAAGTATACCTCTATTATTTTAAATGGTCAACCTCTTTCTTTTTTGGTCGCTTAATACAATTTCTTTACAATTTTTGACCATTTTTCTAATCCTCTTATTGTATATCTTTATAAGTTCTTTTTTAACTTATTTTTAAGTTCTTTAATAACTTCCAGTTTTTTTGGATGATTATAACATCTTTGGTGTTCGTGTGCTCTTTGATAGTCAAATTACATTATCTTTGATAGTTTCTATTTTGTATTTTATATATCCATCAAGATTCGTGGATCTAGTAATGTCATGCCAATATTTTAAATCCACTAGATGACTAGGTGGTCAATCAAGAGTGTCGCCGTTATGGCTGGTTCCAGGAGTCCAGGCGGCACAATATTTTGCGATTAAGTATTTTAGGAGACCTATGTCTAACAGTGGACGTCTCTCAGCTAAAACAACGACGACAAAATAGGCTCCATTACTTTGCACCCAAAGGTCCACCATCCACTAATATATTATTATACGCGGTACGTTCTATAAATACAACTTCTGACGTCACACGCTCGGATCACAAGCGGTCCCCAGGCACAACACCTGCCTGGAGGGAAATTTCCCTATTGCCCTCTGAACCGCTAAACTATTAAGCGAATTCTTACACCGTGTACGCCTCACATGATGTCCATCGACACAGCACTCCATCGGGTTTATTGTACACAAATATTCATCGGCGACAAGATCTCGGCGCGATAACGTGTCGATTGAGTCGGTATCCGCGGGCTGATCGCCTGATAACGATCTCGACGCGTCACACGACCGCTCGCCGCCTGTGTCGTCGCTCCGGATAGCCTCCACTCCTGTACGACACTATACCGCCTGTTATTTGTCGTTTACCCGTGTTACAATTAGGCTCATTATTATCTCGTCCTTTTCAATGAGAACACTGAACTTAGAGATCCAAAAATATGAAAATAATTAAAACCGGCCAAGAGCAATCGGACTCGCGTGCGAAGGGTTCCGCACCTACCATTATTTGTAAAAACGACAAAAAATATCACGTTTGATAAATGGGTGTCCCCTTAAATATTTAGTTTGTACTGTTTTTGTTAGAATTTGTTATATGGCAACAGAAATACATCATCTGTGAAAAATTCAACTGTTTAACTATTACGGTTCAAGAGATACAGCCTGGTGACAGATGAACAGGTGGAGAGTTAGACGACGGAGTACATTAGAAATAGGGTCCCATTTTTTACCTTTTGGGCAACGATCCTGAAAAATAATTGACTCAAAATATCGAGAGTTCTGTTCCATTGATAATTTCAGGTTTTTTTCCTAGGTCATAAAACTATAATATCTTACTCCGAATACCGTCTTAGGTACTTATTTGCATTTTCATAGCCAAATATCACCTATAAGATATACCAGCGTTTCACTTAAATTCTTAACAATGACTGGAAAATTAAGATTTTATAATATGGGTGCATCCAAAGTTCAAAAACTGCATAAATCTTATTAAGTATAGGTAGACGTCATTGATTACTTCAGACGGCGGAAGCGAGTCGGAAAGTCAAGAGAAACCCTATAAAAATGTAAATACACACCAGTCTGGTACTGACCTACTTGCATGGAAAACACGCTCAATATGTGTATTTTAATGAATAGTAGGTATGTCATATAAACTGAACGAGACTTTGTTCGCTCACATTTTCTTAACTTTTCGTAAATTATTTAACACTTATGGCTGCCATGCATACCTATATGCATACCTATGCATATATGAATTGAGATATTCGGTCCTGTGGTAGGTCATGACCTATACCACAGTGTTAGGACAGAATATCTTTAAACTGTGTTTATACTAACTGCTACCACAATATCGATGTATACAGGCCAGTCTATATATACTACCAAGTACCAAGTTTAGTAAGAGAATATCACGATTCCATGGATTGAAATTTTTCGTTAGTTAATAGTACTAGTCTAGTTTAGTATCAGATTAAAAGTATACACTTATTTCAGTTAATCAAGATTAATCTTTTTGCTTTTATTAGTTACCCAAAATGTGACCACTTTCAAATTAAAAAAAAAATATTTTCCCTGGCTCCGCCTGCTTGATTTTTGACCAATCCTGCGAGAACTGTAGACTTTTTGAGGATAAATAAAACCATTTCTATTACCAGCTCATAGTACTTGAAAAAGTAACTAATATCAGCTACACACAATTACAATCGCTTTCTAAAGAGATTTTTAGGACAAAATAATTCCTTAATTATTAATCAATATAACAATATTCATCCGTCCGATAATATTCAAAATAATTTCATTACTATTAAGAGTCACTCAAAATAATTTCATTTTATAAAGGTGCAGCGTCGCGTTCATAAGACATCAACGCGCGCCTCGCTCCTCCAACCAGCAACGAAAGAAATAGCTGAAATACTCGTAAACTATGCTCGTAAATCAATCAGCGGTGACATGTTGCCGGACTTGTCTCACTCGTGAGTAATGTAGACTGTGTTGTGAGTTGTGACGTAAACGTGTACCAACTTGTATCACTCGTGGGGCCGTGCTAAGTGCTAACATATTATGCTGCTATTCAAATAGAAACGAAAATTCGTGAAAATGGAAGACCTAGCAGACATTAATATCGTTACATAAATACATTGCATAAAAGTGTTTCTACCAAATATCTCCCCAATGATTTGAATTTTTTGTAAGAAATGATGATTTAAGTAACAGTCCGAATTAGTACTTAGCTTTAGTATTTTGGATTAAATTATGGATTAAAAAAATAAAAAATGTGTCAGACATTTTGGGAAACAAAATTAAGATGGCAACTGATCATAGACCACCCTCAATACAAAACAGTTCGAACCCCCTTCGGTAAATAGCTCTATTGTCTCTACTGAGTTAGTGGCAGTCCGTTTCACCGCACAGCACAGTACCTGCAGCGTGGCGCCAGCATTTACCCCGACAGATCCTCGCAGCTCGGTGCGAATTCCGCGCATCGCAAGACCCTTACTCACTGCCGCCAGTGACATAATGTCACCAAACATAAAAAAATGTTTAATCAAACATAAAAAATGTTTAAAGAGGATTAGGTAGTAATTAATCTTATGTTCGGACGTATAGTATATAGGTACTGTTCCATGTTTTAAAAGTGATAATGATACTATAAAACTTATCACTTATTTATTCTAATTACGGGGAAGTGGAAAAGTGCAAAAAATACTGACTGCATTTACCTGCTAAACAGCTAGGCTTATTCATTGCGCAAAAATTGAGACTTCTTCGGATTGATTGGGTACCCATTCTTTTCTGATAGATGGATAGAAATAACTTTTACCCATTGTTTTGTTTGACATCACAATCCTGTCCAATGACACATAATATAGATACGATATGAGTAGGTACTTGATCTGCCTTGCCAAACGTCCGTCCATAATTGTTGGAGCACCAATTTAAGGGAGTGAGGAAAGTAAGCATTAAAGATGTACCCAGACTGAAAAATAATGTAAGCGGGTTTTCAAATTCCAATGTCTGTTGTCTATTTCATTAAATTATACAGATATTTATTACAATACAAAATTTTACTTAATTCTCAACTATTAAAATAAGTACGTCATATCTTGAGTTTAAGAATCTGATGCAGGATGCTATACTAATTCCAGTCCATTGAATGTTATCTAAATTGTTTTAATAGTAATTGTAAATATTAAATTAATAAATATTAATAATAATAGATGTTTTGTTGTAACTCGTATTTCACCTAATAGAAGTCGTAATAATTTTGATAAGATGTTGATTACTTTATCTTATCTTAGTATATTAATATCTGTTAAAGTTCAATCGTATAATATACCTAATATATCTACCAATATTTTCTGGTTTGTACAAAAATGGCAACTTGTCTTGTCTTTTAGATGTGTCACTGCCACGTGAAGTAAAGACTCTTAGATTTATAGAAATAATGCAATATTTTGATATCAATTTCCTTATTGTATTGAAAACTTGAACTGGCAATAGGTACATGTTAGCTAATATTTCTAATTACTCTATGAAGGAAACAGCTATACCCCAGGGGTATATAACCCCTGTCTCTGTGATGTCTCGTAATTCTCTTACAAACAATAATGAAATAAGTGTTTAAATTCATTCAATAGCTATCTGATAATTGATACAAATCATATAAAATTAGTTGCAACTGACTGTCTTTGTTACTAGATTTACGTGCTGGTTAATCCTGTAGTGGGTGGAATTAACCCATTCAATCTATGGGATTAACCTATGCCATGGGTTTTTCCTGGTGGCTCTTACCCGTTATCGGTTTTTATTGAGAAAATGTTTCATTGACTCCCTATGATCGTTTACTGGGGCAGATGAAACTTGCAGTCAGTCTCATCTACCTCAGAACTACGTAGAAATTTACTCGAGTATAATAGACACGGCCTTCCCATTTATCAAGTTTTGTCACTATATTATGTAGGCACGTATGTAAATATATTGTAATAGGAAGAGTAAGGCACATACCTACCTCTACGGAGTGACCAATTATAGTGATGAAACTCAACTCATCTGATAGTGTATAATCCAATACATTATTATAATTAATAGCCCGTTTCATAACAAGTTTACGACCGCCCTTATCTATGGCGGAATCTCATTAATATCTTATTATCGAGATTGAATCGTTAAAAATAAACCTAATAAATGTAAATATAAACTGATTTACATTCACGGTGCGGTATCTTCCGAGCATAGTTATCTACGTGTAGATAATATATTATACCTACCCAACTATATACTAACTGTTGCAGACTGCTGGAATTAGGGTAGATATGCCTCTACCTATCTTCTAAATATATAAAAGAAGATACTGACTGAGCACTCACTGACATATCAACGCACAGCCCAAACCGCTGGGTCTAGAGATTCCAAATTTGGCACACAGATTCGTTATAAGATCTAGCGATGCACTATGAAAGGATTTTACAAAATTCAACCCCTAAGGGGGTGAAACGGGGCTCCAAAGTTCGTATTTTACCAAGTTTAAATACTTCTTCACGCTGCAACTACTGAACCGATTTGTCTGAAATTTCAAATGGAAAGGAGATAGATTTATCCTGGAATAATACAGTGGTTTCTTTTTAGCCCTGGAAAATTAATGGTTTCCGAGAGAATAGTAAAAAACGGATTTTCAAGCGGGAGAAAATATATTCATTCACGCCGCAACCGCTGAAAATTTTTGGGTAAAAGTTGGAATGAAGATAGATTTCATCTAAATTAACATTAAGGCTACTTTTTACTTCATAAAATGGATGGTTCCCGTAGGAATAGGGAAAACTAAAATTTACGCGTGCGAAGCCTCGGGTATCTGCTACTAGGTAATACAATACAATGCAATTTTACAATGCGAAATCGTGAAGTTGAATCGTGAATCGTGATCGCTTTGCATTTTGAAGTCAACATCTCCTGAAGATGTCCTAGTATCGGAGCGAAAAGTGCGCTGAAGAATTTGGAAGAATTGTGTGTGGTGTTTCATGTGGACGGTGTTCTTGGATATTGGACCATACAGATTCTTTTCAAGTAGCGGATTATAGCAAACAATTTAATCTGTCCTGCTAAATACGGATTTCCGCAAAAAATGCCTGCTTTCATTCGATATACCTAGACAAATTCTAGAAAATCTTACTATACTTATAGTTGGCGCAATACCTCATCAATAAATTGGTGAAAGAAGCCTGTTCCGTTCTCTGTCACAGCTGTTATGGGCTTCACGGTAGGCCTACTGCACGACAGGCGCCGTCGTCCCCATTATTATACCAATTGCATCGTAGGCAGTAAGGTATTGAGTCGACTAAAGTGGTTTACATCTATTCTGATGACATTTGATTGCGGAACCCTAAATACCTGAGCAGAATAGCGCAAAATAAATGTTGTGACACACAAGTCCGGGTCGCAGGGACCCGGTGACAGATCGCCAGTTCCGGCCGGACCCCGTAGGCTTATCGCGCCGGGATCGCGGACCCGCCGCCTGCACCCCGCACCCCGCACCCCCGCACCACCCCGTATATCGATGTCAGCTGGAGCGGTTTTTTGCGTCACTCCTTACCTAATACTCAGTCGTGACATAATGGGAATATTAACGGCGAAGAGGCGACGAGACAAGCATCGAGTCAAAACCCTCACAAAGTCGCTACAAATGTGGCATCTTGTAAAGTTTTTATTATACTTTGGCAATTAATATGACTTATGTACTTAAAGGGTACTTATTTACCTATACCTAACTCTTTAATGATTTTCAGAAGATTTGTAGGTAGTAAGTATCAACTGATCGCCTTGTCCACGCAAAAGAATTAATTAAACACATTGCAGTAGGTACATTATTATCAAACCCGTAATGTCCAATGTCCACAGCTGGGCGTGGGCTTTCCAAGGGCGCTCCGTTACTTCTCATCATCATTCACCATCAACCCAATTTTTTCCCCACAGCTGGACAGGAGTCTTTTCACAGAATGAGAGTGGTTTGGTCTTAGCGCCTATAGGCACCACACTCACCCAGTGCGGGTTAGTAGGCTTCGCACATCTTTGAGAACATTACAGTACGGTAAAGGCTCAGTGTCTATGTTTTCCTTCACCATGTATTAGACCTCAAAATTATTTTAAGCGCTCCTCAAACATAAATCTTTTAGTCCAAAAAGCACACTTAGTTTACCTCTTTTTGAAACGATATTATTTTCCGGGATGAAAAGTACTGTTTCAATTACATCCGATTCATGGATTGATACAGGCTTTTAGTTGCTTATTACTGAAATATCGAGTCATATAAATCGGTACCTACTGGCGTGAAGGAATAACGAGAATCCAATCATCATTCTAAAGGACGCGTGTTGTCAGACAAATAAGACATCAACATTCAAACCCCTTCGAATTAGCCCCTTGGTCCATGGATGCCTTGCGATGATTGACATTTTCAAACACGAAGTCAAACAAAACTCGCTGCGTACGCCGGTGTCAAGTATTAGAGCTGCGTGTAAAAGAGAGGCCTAATGACGGGCTGTGACGCCACTGGGCCGCCCCTGTCAGTTGACACTGATACATTAGTATAATACCACTTTTATTTTTTACAATCGTCACCAAGTATTTTTTAGGGTTCCCTATTGTTAGACATGGGGTGGATATAGAGCGCTGCTTTGAATTCTGGACATGCATCGCCAGAGAGAGATTTCACTTTAAAATCAGGGAAAAATTAAAGAGTTTTCTATAAAAATGATAAAACTTTTTTTCATTTTGTTGTAAAAATTGTACACTTACAGAAAAGCACTATAACTAGGTAGATATTTGTATAAGATACTAGCAAACCCGGCGAACTCCGTTTCGCCACCAGATGTCTTTCCCGCTAAAAAGATTTTTCCGCTTTTCTGTTGAAATTTTTCCTGAATTTTCTTTGCTATAAACCTCACGGAGCCCGAGACCTTTCCAACGAATGCAAAACCGTGGAAATCGGTTCGTGCGTTCTGGAGTTATAGCGTCAGGAAGGAAAACCCGACTTATTTTTATATAGTAAGATAGAGACTAAAGTCTAACCACAAGTAAATAATGAGCCAGGCTCGTGCACTAAAGGTTTCGCAATGCACTATTATATTTTGCCACTCACTAAACCTATAGAGAAAGTAGAAACGAATTACTAGACTAGACCTACTTGTTCACTTAAGGGCTGTTTATTAGTTTCGACCGAAATGCCACGGAACGCTCGTGGTTGAATCCGACTCGCACATGACCATTTCTTTTCTTTTTTTTAACCCTCTCAAGTCTCAAGTCTCGACTCGTAAAGCACACAAAAAGCTGCGACCCGCAGACATTTCGCACTCAGACTCGCGGCCCGTGTAGCGCGACTTATCAGTCGAGACGCTATTACATTAACACGCCGTGACGTCACCCCATAAATAGTCTACCTTACGATGAACCACCTGCATTCCTAAGTATATAAAGTTCAACTCATCGTGAAGTGCTTACTTCGTACTTACTTGCGCACACCTAAGTTCATGTCACCTACAACACACACTGCCCAAAAATTCTGTATTTTACCCTAAGTAAGCTCAGCCAAGATCAGTTGAACTTATTAGTATACCTACATTTCAGCGATCCGGCGTAGTGATAAAAATTATAAAATAACGAGGTGAATTTTACACGACCTTTTTTAATGTAAGCAACGTAGCTATCGCGCTGCGTTCAGTCGTAATTTAGGCGAGTTTTATTGAGTAGTCGCGTCGAGCGAGCACAGCGCGCAATGTTTTACACAACTAATATTACAAGTCTCGTTGCCGGTCGCTCTAATTATGTTGCAATATTAAAGCCTGTAGAACATGGAAGACTAGCGTCAAGAGACTTAGTTATAACATCTGATTATTCAGATTATAGTTACTGTTAATAAGACCTTAAATTTTCTGTGAATACTAGATACAGTTTCATAAATTAGCAACAATGTCGAATTCTCTTATAGATTAAGAACCTTTACAAAGTTTGATGTTACAGATGTTATTCAAATCACTTCTGAAATGTCTTTATTTTAAGTACTTAAGTGCTCTACTGGTAAAACCCCATCACCAAATAATGTAGCGTTGCCATGCGATGCTGTGTACCAACTGGTAGAGGTTACTTATCCCTTTCAAGTGAACATTTAATCTTGGGTAACACCTTTGTTTACCGTAAGGTGATATTACAGCGAAGTAGTATCTCGTAGTCCGTAAAAACCCCTATTAACAATTGTCGACTGAAATGAAATGAAATGAAATGAAATGAAATGAAATTCTTTATTTACACATACACATATTACACATAGGCCTAAATAATAGGCGCCCATGAAATGTCAAAAACTCTACCGCCAAGTTCGGAATGCAGGTTTGCACCGAGAAGAACTGGCAAGAAACTCGGCACTTGCTCTTTTCAAAATGTCATGATATACAATTATTCTTATATATTATGAAAAATTATTACATTTGACTGGAAAATTTAGTCGTACTTATAAATCGTAACTTAGATGTCGTTTTCTCTACTTAGAAGAACCAGAGACAAATTCTGCCAGAACTTAATGTTTGTATAATTTTACAAACAAAATACCTAATCATCCTTAATAACCTTGATATAACCATTACCCTTAAAATACATTCACATTGCGTTAGAAATGTACCTTGTAGGAAACAATTTTCAAAATCAATTAGTCAGATCAATATTATGTTGACAGCACGTCACTCAGTCCAAATATACGGTTAACGGCGGATTAATTTACAGCCCCCGAGTACGTCGGCGGGCGGTCGCGCTACAGGGGTGGCGTGGCGCCTGCGTATTAGGAGCCGGGTTATTTATTACTGTGAACGTTTGAGGGTTGCACGCTATCCGCTCTAACTTGGGAACGGGGTGATGTTTCGTCTCTCTCTCCAGGGACAATTAGTCGCGTATTGGCGTCGCGACAGCTCAATGATGCGTTGGACGCGGTGGGGCGGGTCATTGGTCAGTTTTTGCGTTGGTCGCTGACGCAAGCGTGGCTCGTGCTACTCGCTAATGGCATTCCGGGCCAAGATAAGGGTTTTGCACTGCCCTATTGTGCTATGTCCTCGGTGGGTTGCGTTTCCTTCCGTACAGAATGTACCTATAACCTAGTATTAATCATAAATTAAAGAGACCTCTTATAGAGGTAGAGAAAGATGTTTTTATTTGTATTTATTTTTCAGTCAAACTGATGTATTACACGTTACTATTCCCATTGCAAAGAATACTTTAACGAGGTAATTAAAGCTATAATGACCACGAAGTTAGGTATTAATTTTCTCTGTACCTATAGGTAAATACTATTTCATGATACTCTTCTAATTTGCTCGCAATAAGTAGTTTATTGCTTTTCATTTAAATAGGTAGGTTCTGTGCTTAGTGTCTATAAAACAAACTGTGTTATAGACATTCGTATAGAATAAGAAGAAGAAAATTATCCCGTACTACTCGTACCTATCTATTGTACAAAAAACGTTTAAGAAAACTGAATCATCTTCAAACTTAATCTTATGATCTTACTCAACACAAATATCACACACACTATATTTTGCAACCTTCACACCTATACTTTCAAAAAAGGTATGGCAATTCACCTATTGCTGTAGCTATAAATTGTTATAGCCAATTTTAGTTCAGTTTTCAGTTAGTCTATTAGGTAATCCATGTTATAGCTTATCTACGTTACGAGTTAAATATAGGTAAATCGGTTCAGCGATTGCGGCGTGATTGAGTTATAAATATGCCTTTGAAGTACTTATATCCTTTCCAATAAAGAAAGAATAATCGAAATCGGTTGGCCTAATACTGGGTTATTCGTCCATTTATTACGCACATACCTACTTAATTAAACTTTAAGACTCATATAGTTTTCTCATAATTGCCATTGTCAGAATTAAACAAAATTGACTTATTTGGTAAAAGCATTAAATAACTTTTAAATAAAAAATCATCAAAACGCTCTAAAACAGTCAAAAGTTCTGAAGTAACACACAAAAAAAACAGTCGAATTGAGAACCTCCTCCTTTTGAAGTCAAATGAAAAAGAAAATACCTCCTCATAATATGTATTTGTCAACATTATCGACCTTTGCCAAAATCGACACTTTTGTAAAACTACTTGAAAACACTAGCGTCCAAACCTATGATAATAACATCAAGATGAGCCTATCCGAACATTTTACGTAAACCTTCTTCATACAAGAAAATTTAGAGCCATGTGTCGAAACTCCTGCAAAATACTGCAGTGTGTCGGCTTACAGCTTACTACTGACGCCGGGTCTATAGTATAGGTGTCTTTGGTCCAAACACAGATTTGTATCACCGCCCGCCTTGGTCGCCGCGCGCCGCCCGCCTCTCCGTAACGCGCCGCGCGGCGGGGGATGAGCGATAGGGGGCCGCTCGTGTTACACTGACTGCAGGGAGATGGTATCAGCACGGAGCTCGTACCTGTCCCGATACCATCAGTCATCACACTCACCTCCTCGATCTCAAAGGCTCCAACCGTCGATAATGTGCAAGTTCAAATTTCAAAATCATTATCTTCACGTGCTCCTGAATAACAGAACAACGCTAATAATTTAAAGTTAAAACCTCAAAACTAGCGTAACCTTAAACTCTTGCGGGATAGTTTTAACTTTGTTTCCCTTTTATAACGAGTATTATTTACGAGTTTTCATATTAATTAATATAAAAACTTGTTCATTAGGTATATTTCTGTGAATAAATCTGTCGGTGTGTCAGTGATAGTTTTTTATATTAAAAATATCATGGAGTCACGTACAGTAATCATCATCATCTTGTAAATTGTATATACTAACCGAAAAATAAATTTATACCTATTTTCACAGTAAAGATATTATAATACTGTACTATATTTATATATGTAAACCTGATAAAAGATTCCTACTTTGCAATGCAAGCTACACTAGATATCCGTGACTCGTGTTAAACATGTATTATTTATATTGTTATTAAATAGACACCTACACTAAATATCTGATCATTTCCTTGTGTATGTTGTGGATAGATATGAAATTCACCATGTCATGATACGGGCGACCAATCATGAAATGGTTGTATTTAGAATTCTTGGGAATACTTAACCGAAATATACTTACGACATGACTTTATTTTTTGCCAGCTTTGAAGAATTAAAAAAAATAGAGTCTAGGTTATTAATTCGATGCGTATATTTATGTTTTAAAAAAAAAAAATAGAAAAAATAGGTTAAGTATTTATTTCATAAATGGGCATTTTATAAAGTGATCAACAGTAAAATCTGGCCACGACCGGGTCGGCAACATCATGAAACGATCAATTCAAGATTTGACCATGACATATATAAAACAAGCCATTCTTATAATTTAATGGCTTAGGTATTAATAATAATCTGACCAATAACCATCTGCATTATCATGAGGATCTTCGATAAAATACTTGTTTGGAACAGTCGCGGAATTTCATACTTAGTACCTATTTAAGAATACGTGTTGCCATCTTCTTGAAATATTACATAGCGTTTATTTTATACACATAATATACATATTATTTCCCTACCTATTAATTAGTATACCTACTTCTAAGTAACTAAATAATGTCTACTTACTTCCTAAAACATTTTATGCTATTCACAACTTCACTGACCACTTTTGGTACCCCTCGTTCCTGAATTTTTTGCTTTTTCTGATTCAATTTTTTTTCTATAGTCTATAAGTTCAAGGATACTGCCTTACAAACTCCAAATCTCTACTGACTCATCCATCTCAGAGCCTAAGAATCGATACAATTTAGTAATATACCGCTACGGAGAGGCTGCAGTAAAGTGTCGCTGGACGTAGGAGCGACACATTATCGCGAGTGTGTGTTATCGAAGAGCTATTACACGTATTAGAGGCACTAATGTGTGCGTGGGAGGATTTGACAACGGAATTTATAATGTTCATAATGAATGATTGCCAAACTGTGGTTGCCCAATGGTTTAGATGTTAAAACCGTGCATGCATTCGGGGGTCTAAGGTTCAATCCCCGTTCATTCAGTGGCTAAATCGAAGCAACTCACTTTTCTTCAAGAATTATCTACTTAATGTGTTTAAAATTGAATAGCTAGTGGTAGTATGATTGGCTTTGATTATGAACCAAACCGAACCCCTCTCATTTGGAGACGACATCCGTGATCAGTGTAAAAGGTATTTGGTACCTATCTTTAATAATAATAGTTCCCGATAGAAACCGTACATTTGAATATAATATGAAAGTGGTCGAAGTTACAGGCACTAACAAATTTAGTATAATCCAGTTTTAATCCACAATGAAATCGCTTTAATTATAAATCTCCACGGAATAATAATGTGGGGAACAAAGCGCGCCGCCGCGGCACTACAAACACGTTATGCCGTACTTACCTGCGAATGAATACTCTGATAAACAGGAGAGGCAATGCCTACCCAGTTTATCCTATAATTCATAAATGATTTCTGGTCAAACTGCAAGTGAGGCGTCGTCGCGCATCTCCGGCAGAAGCATTTATGGAACACTAACATCACAATTATAACTAGTTCATTATAATAACTCCGCTTTCAGTTTTATCAGACCATTATAAATAGTACTTATACCTCTTAATCTAAACATAGTACTTAGACATAGTCACCGTGATATATCTGAAACTTAACACTTTTAGAAACAATATTTTGTTAACCCCTCCTGTTGAGTACTAAATGTAACGGAAAATTTAACAATCAATAACACTACTGTAGTGCTGGAGCGGGTAGCGAGTTGGCGGGCGGTGGAGCGGGTCAATGACATCGCAGTTACAATACAAAGTAACAATGAATTTATTACAAGTTGACTCTCTGTAATACGAATTTAAACCTATTTGCATCCACCGGCGCGGTGTATTCCACATCAACTTATTTCTTTATTAACACGCTTTTACCCTATTTACATGTAACTTTGATCTGTAAATTTTGTAAATTTTCATCTGTGTGAGTTTGATAACGATCAAAGATGAATGTAATCTGTTATCTATGTAAATGAGATGATCTCCAGCCTTAGCCATATCCTCGCACCTATTACCTATCGGTCGCTCATTCCAGAACTTTATAAAATAAAATTCAAAAAACATATGAAAATGTCTTCGACGAGTCACGTCATCATGCTCTTGTTATACATCGATCTAAACGTTTCTATGGCTAAAGGGGCTGGTCATGGAACTAGGGAGTGCGATTGCTCTGAATGAAACTCTCGTAAATGATAATATTCATGACATTTTAAATTGAGTTTCTGTACTAAGGGTACTGCTTGGTGTTCTCCTTACATGGAGACACATAAATATTAAAAAATAAACATCGGGACAGGTGAAACTAAGTAAAAGCTTGTAAAAAATATTAATACATAGGTTTCCCTGAAAAATTTAAAAAAAACAGTTATTATATAGAGGCATTTCAGTGGGATAATTGACAAACATTCAACAAAAAAATAATAATCTGCAAACAGGCGCGACTGAACAAAGTCCCAACTTCGCGAGATCACGATATAGAGATCGTAATCGGGGATAAAAACACACTTTTACGACTGTCTCGGAACCTGTACAGTATACTTACAGCAGGGACATTAAACGCTGCCACGACCCAGCCGACTGACAACCGGCTAAATGATGACAAAATTACCTCCTCGCGATGACTGCTCTGGGCCGACGACCTCGAGTGTGTTGATGGGTGAGGATTGAGGAAGGCAGAGAACCTCAAGCACTGCCTGTATGCATGGCACACGACTGACTTACTGTAATCTAGGACCAGGGAAACATGACTTCCGAAGTGTTTAAATAGTTTCTGTATTGCCATAGTGTTTATTAAGGTCATCACACATCACACATCATAAGGATAAAAAGCACGGAGCGCACGTGTCGATGGCGGCGTAAGTGACACTTTGTTTAGTGGGAGGCTGGGAGCTTTAATTTTAATCTTTTACTGATGTATTTAAACAATTCGAAAGGAGAGAGTATTATATCCTTAATCCTGCTGTCCTTTTTACCTACGTTTAGGGAATACGAAATATTAAGAATATGAATATAAGTAGTAGCATAGTATATATAAGTATTGGCGCATTAAAAGAAATGCAGATATTTTTTTGAAATTAATAAAAAAATGAAAAATGACTTGAGTGTTTCCTGAAAAAATTGACACCTATTCCTAGTTCCTAGTTCCTAGTAGTACAAATCACAAAACCAGAAAACTTTTAGTTATTATAGGTATTTTTTAAGAAAATGAAAGCATCTTAGACACATAGTGCAGACTCTAGACTCATAAAGCTTTGATCAATTAGCAGGCAGAGAGGTGGTGATTGGTAGGGATCGTTGTCGCTTTGATTCATCGCGGCCGCGTCCGCCGCCGGCTCGGGCGCCGGGTCAGGCGGCGGCGCGGGAAGAGCTTACACGAGAACACAATATACGCTACAGCGGCTCCCATTATACCGACCCGCTGCAACAGAGGGACATCGATTAAACGACACGCCGCTAAGGAGGCCTGCTAACACCACGACATGAAAAAATATCTGATTATACTTAGGCATTTCAGGTACCTAATTACTTTCATAAATACACATGCCTTTTTATCAAATTGATATTATGTCTTTGTTCGTACCTAATTCAGGCAACTTCAAGAAAATGCTCAATTGGTATAGTAGTGCCTTTTGAGCTCTTTTGCGTTTTGAAAACTGTTAATGCGTTTGAAACTGCTACAGATGACTTTTTCAGTAATTGGTCAGGCCCGCATGAGTGGCTTTAAAACCGTAATCACTTTAAATTTAAACAATTTCACATCCATAGAATTTTCTACTTGGTAGCCTGGCTGTTGTAAAGGGTCCAGATTTTAATAACTAGAAGAACTATTTAAGGATTCAATGTAATTACTACGTTATTTCAAAATACATAATTACGAGTATTTAGTCTGAACTAGCAGAAAGCGGACTAATTAATATTACGAATAATATTTAACAGTAGTTAAGAGTTTTTTTAAGTTATACTTCTGTCACAAATTTAGCCGAAGTTGGAAATTTTTATGCTAGTTGTTTATTGCGGGTATACTTTAACTATAACACGCTATAGACTAGTGGACCACTGCAAACGTCGCTACTCGCTACCTTACTAGCGTCAATAAATATGTCGTATCGTGGATGAGCGGCTGCGGCGGTCGCTGGGGCGGCGGGCACGGACGGAGGCCGGAATGGGGGCGCCGGCGCTATCCGTGCGATAGCAACGCTATGTCGCGGTGTGATGTGCGACGTGCTTTAGCTTTTTATCATCTACAAAAAATGCATGGTTTAATAGTTCAATAAGTACCTACTACGTACTAGTACGGGAAAGCGCAGTGTTGACAGGCCTCCGACCAGATGGACTGAAGACATTAAAAGAGTCGCGGGAAGGCGCTGGATACAGTTAGCGTAGAATCGTGTGGGCTGAAATCATTGCAGGAGGCCTTTGCCCAGCTGTGGACGTCCGTCGGCTGAAACGAAGTACCTATGCTATATACCTAATCTAAGGTACCTACTTAGTATATTTATAAAAAATAAGTAACAAACGAAGTATGAGTATGCTGATAAAAAAGTATATAGGTACTAGGTAGGTACATTTTATTTTTTAAATATTTTCGACATGACATACCTAGCTAGGTAGTAGGTACTTACAATTCAAATGAATGCTACCATGATAAATTTTTAAGAGTTAAAGAGTTGATACATCAGTGACAATTAGAGACAGATACGAGTACCTGATACTGATTCGCTTAGAACTGGCAGATAGATCACATTAATCTATGTAGGTAACAAGAGAAACATGGTCATCCTTCGTCCATAATATCTGAGCGTCAAGTATCGCACAGCTCGCGGTATGCTCCCGCCCTAGTGGCCGGCGGCTCCGGGCTCGCGGCGTCAGAAGCGCCGCCTCGAAAGCCTTTCCGTGTTCCGCCACGAGCCCCCCCCCCCCCCCTCGACCCATAATTCCCTGCCGCCCCACCTCACCCCCTCCCCGCACTACAGCACTCCGCTCCTGCCCACTAGAGGACTCGGAGAAAGTATGTAAATCTCGTGACGTCACTCACACCGATGGGGCCAAAATGCCATAAGTGATAGGAACGGTACTCACTTATCTGTAATTATCAGCTTTATTAATATTATCTGAATGTAAATTATCCGTCTCTCGTAAAAGGGACAGGCTCGTACCGATATCTACTTACTTATTCCCTACTTATATGTTACAGTGCCTGAGCTGTGCTTCTTCTTGCGTATATGTTTGATGTTCATTCGTTCCCACAATTATTATTTTATTAGATTGAAGAAGTTATGTAAAGTTCGTGGTGTAACCCACCAATCCATTTATAAGTTAGAGCAGAGTGGAGGATTTAAGTTCTTATTGCCACTTTTCTATTTTATTTTTCTTTCTTTTGTTTCAATTCATGTGAATACATTTATACGGACACACTATAGGATATACTGTGCCTCGCCTCTCAGAATATACTATGTACTGTACGGGTGTGCCGTTGGCAGGCTTTATACATTTTTAAGAACATAAAGAAACACATATACCTGTTTGATATACAGATTATTTTAGGATTGCATAATATGTATTACTGAATAGTAAGCATATTAAAATTAGAAAAGCCGTGCCCTGAATACTATGTAACCTAACTAACCTAACCTACTACAGACCCCCTAATAAAAATGAGGTCAAAAGTTTTTCCTCTAGGTTATCGTTATTTCTTCACTGAGATATAATATAACCTATAGGTATTACATCTTTGCCAATCACTCGATTTTTCGACCAAGTGTTCGCATGTCTGTTATTCCGCTCGCCGTCCGTCTGTCCGTCGACAGTAAAACAGCCATTAACAATCCCCGTCCCCGACGATAAATCCCTGACGCGTAATGTCTAATGAATCCTAATCTAAGGGCCGGCGGTGACGCGAGGCGCAGGCGCATCTCAGTTACAAGCCCTACTAATTGCACCCCCTTCCGGCCGCCCCCGCGCCTCCGCAGCCCCGGGACCCGCTCGAGCCATGGCTCCGTGCAATCATCATCATTAATTGTGCACTTGTCTACCATTTGACATACGTTTACATACGGAACCGAGGGTAGGTAAGTACTATAGTATACCTATTATTGTGTTTAGGGTGTGAGGTTGTTTATGTGCACATTAAAAAATGTTCACAAGTACTTTAATGTGGCGGAATCACAATCACTGGCAATCATTTTGGGAACATCTAATGATTAAGTGACAGGTACTATTCTACTTGATAATACGTGATCAGTATTTATAGTATAAGACGAAGTGCCCTTCTTTAGTACAGCAGTGAAAGACAAATAAAGCTGTGGAGTTCCTGAACACAATCTTCAAAATAGGTGTACCTATATGACTTACTATAAACTATCTGCACCTAGATTGTGTAATCAGTATCGTAATCGTTTACGAATCTTGCCCGATGATTGGTTTCCGGATTTAGCTCAGCCGATCGGGGTGCTTACTATTATCAACGAATAAATAATATTACTAACGTACTATTACTACGTTTTTCCTACGCAATCAGACCCCAAGAGGCCTACCACCGTGACCTAAAGTAATATTATTGTAATATTATTGTTTTAAAATTTCCATACTGACATTGCATGAAAATGTTAAAAAAAATTACAATAAGTGGTAGGCCCCCCAGGTATTTATCCCGCTCAGATGTCCATCGCCCGAAGTCGTGGCTCGGCGCTATGAGAGGCTGTCATGGCGTTTTTTGTGGACACTCGGGGGAATGCTTTTACGCGGCGACGCCGGACCTGTTAATGTGTTAATCCACTCCCTTGTTTTTGTGATATTAATACCCAAACAAGGCGGCCCGCTGTCCCTCTCGCACCTGAGGCGCCGGCGGCGCGCGCGAGCGGGACAGGCGTATGGATTATACAGCTTATAATGCAGTTATGACTTTTTTGTTGTTCCGATGACAAATTAGCGCTCGACTGCGATCTCACCTGCGCCACGACTGAAGCAAAGGGGGATGATATTATATAGGAAGGTTCTATTATTTTGTGATATACCAGCTACTAATAGATGGATAAGTAATTGAGATTTAAAAAGATTTTGGTTATACAAAGACAGGGTACTGGGAAAGTATACATTATTGAAGATTTAATTTTTTAATCCTTAAATGTAAAGCGGAGCAAACTGAAAACCAGCGCTGGGCATTGTTGCCAATGCCCAGCACAGCTGAGTTTGCGGCCTATTGTCCTTTGTTAGATTTAATTTAGTGTTATAATATATAGTTAAGCGAATAATAATGTCTAGCAATAAGAAGTGACAATAAAGCTTTTATTTATTTATTATTTTTCAATTTGAAAAGTTTCTTAGCGGGAATAAAAATACCGTTCAATGAACAAAAGTGATTCCTTTAAAGTTTGAATTCTTTTGTAGTATGGAATATTCGGTGTGCGAGTCTGACTCGCACTTGGCCAGTTTTTCTTACGTTGGCCGTCAGACACTTCTCAATCTTGACATAATGCATTTGACGATCGGAGGCGGCCGTGCGTCAGTCAGCCAGTTTGTAGATCTTTGTAATTCTCCTAACAATGGGCACGAACAATAGTGTCTGTGGGTAAACTTACCGGTTGAAAACTTTGTATTGTTGTTGTATAGACTGTTGAATGATATCTGATTTAAGTACAAACATCTTATCTTATGATACTAAGTACGACTGTTTTAGGTAAAACGGTATTTGATTATATCTAGTAAGATTACGTCATGAAAAGATTAAAAAGTGAGCATTGATTTATAAACTAAGGATTGTGGGTCAGCGCTAAAAAGTGTCCGAACCGAATGACATACAAAACGCGAAAAGACATACAATCGCACTTCAGTATCGTGTTTGAAAATTAGGCTGTATAGTAATGGTTTAAGACATAAATTACAATGTTTTAGTTTGTTAATAAAAATACTCATGTACCCTTGTTTAGGTACAAAGGTTTTCGCGGTCCGGACACGGCGCGGAATAGTTCGTCCGCGGGTCGGGTCGCAGTACGTCACCGCGCGACAGTATCCGGGTCGGGTTCCCATGCGCCCGCGCCTGTTATCGGCGCCTGCATTAGTGCCCCCCTCCCCCGCGCCGCGCCCCGCGCCCCGGCCCCTCCTGGCGCCGCCGCTCTCAGCCGCTACAAGGGTCGGGCGGCGCGTTACCGCTGTACGGACATGTCATTAATTGGGCGGCGTCTTTGAAGGCTCGTGCTCGGTGGAGCTGGCCTGAGGTCACTGGCGACTAGATGTGATTGCAGAGGATTCAGAGGTTGTGTCATCAGCTTCCGCTCCTCACACCACTAAGGTAGAGGAATAAGTTGTATACAGAGACAACTAAGTCTAAACTTTATGCTGATTTTATTGCTGATATCGTCTGCCTCCTCAGGAATGATCTTTGAAATAATATAGTTTTATAGGTACCTTTACCAAATGCTGATTTATAAGATGTTTTTTGACAGTGAGTGTAATAGTAAGTTCAGTCGATTTAGTATTAGATTGTAATGAACGTACCTATAAGTATATAAAAGGCAAAGACTGACTGACTCACTGG
Source organism: Coenonympha glycerion (assembly GCA_963855885.1). Taxonomy (NCBI): domain Eukaryota; kingdom Metazoa; phylum Arthropoda; class Insecta; order Lepidoptera; family Nymphalidae; genus Coenonympha; species Coenonympha glycerion. Next base: position 18,635,644 of record OY979630.1, on the reverse strand, counting down.
ATCTATAGCACAACTCAAATGCTTGATGACTCGGGCTAAAAATGCCATTTAACACGTATATTTATATCAAGTACCTTAGTATGCGTTCGCGACAACTGCAAATGAATACGATCGACGTCAAAAGTCAATACTTATAGAATTTGCAAAGAGTCATAACTCATAAAATTTTTTGAACCTGATGGTGTTGTTTTTGATGTTGATATTGTAAGCTGTTTATGGCACTTACTTGCACACCGTTTTATCTAGTTATAATTACATTATATATATATTTTGAAGTTGACTCTACATACTTACCTATATCTGTTTTCTAGCTTATACTTATAGGTAATGTATTGAACTATATTTACCAAATATCCACACCACGCTACAGAACTCGTAACTCAGCTACAGTAATATATTCATATAACATATTATATAATAACACTATACTTATTATCTGCAGCGCAATAAAGTAAAGGTTATTAATAAAGCTATAACTCACAATGCAACTAAGTATTTTGAGATTTTAATTACATAGTCAACTACTAGGTAAGTAGGTAGGTACCAACGTAGATTGATTTGGATATAACTATGTAGGTAAATGTTAATTAAAGTTTTAACAACTTACAAACTTTATTCTAATAACTAATTATTACCAAAATAATAAAAATTTACCCTTAGGTGCGACTTTATCCGCCCCTCTCTATGTCTGTCTGTCTTTCACAGTCGATTTATTATTTCAGTGTTTATCGACTCTTTGGTGAACTTTGGTTTACAGAATAGAGGCCAAACGTCATTGTGATTTTAAAAATATAATTTTTTGAAAGGGGGAAAATAGGGAAAATGAAAAATATATTTTTTTTTAAATCGGGGAAATAGGGAGGAAAAATGAACCAAATACAACGTACCTGTACGGCTGGATGGTTTTTATATTTTCGTACTAAAATGGTTGAAATTAGACCCCAAACTGTATGAAGCCCTAACATCATAAGTGTAATAAAAATTCTAAATTTCCGCTCAATGCGTTTTCTTTATACAAGTACCAGCTGACCGGGCAAATGTTATTTTGCCACTTAGGGATAAAAATCAAAATATCGATGGTAAAAATAGCTTACGACATACTCTCAGACCTGCGCAACATACACAGAATTAAAAATAATCTGTCGAGCCGTTTTGGAGGAGTTTATCAACAAACAGTAGGGGATCCCAAGTAAGGTCGACCTTCACCGAGCTGTTTATTGGATGAAAACTATTTTATATCCAATTAAATATGTCAATAAATATATCGCAAGTGGGTTGCCTAAAAAATTTCAGTCCAGGATATGATTAATCAAGAATTTAAAAAAAAACCATTGTAACATGAACTCCTAAATGTTAGAGTTCCGTTGACATCTTAGTTCAAATTAGATTGGATGAGCGATTCAGGGGCCTTATTCTGTATCGTTCACTTAGTTAGTTAGTAACCCTAATTGGGTTATTAACTAAGAAAACGAAGGCAAAAATCCTATTTTTGCACAAATTACCAACCTAGGTCGGTATGGTATCATATCAGTATACCATGCTAGTTGCTATCTTGTACAAAAAGGATTTTTGCCTCCGTTTTCTTAGTTAATAACCCAGTTTGGGTTACTTACTAACTAAGTGAACGATACAGAATCAGCACACAGGTCGCAAATTGCAATTGTGCTTATTTACCTACGATTTTATTAACTATCTGTTAACTTTCTTTTGCCAAAAAATATAGAGCAGAAATACTTTCCTCAGCCAGGAAAGTATTTCTGGCAAAAAGCACTATCTATACCATCCAATCTAATTTGAACTACGATGTCAACTAAACTAACAAATAGGAGTCCATGTTACAATGGCTTTTTTTAAATTCTTAATAAATCATACCCTGGACTGAAATTTTTTAGGCAACCCACTTGGGATATATTTATTGACATATTAAATTGGATATAAAATAGTTTTCATCCAATAAACAGCTCGGTGAAGGTCGTTGTATAGCGGGATCCTAGACCAAAACAGGAGACACGAGAATTTCATAAACTGACATTCGTGACATTTTGCCGACGGCCGGCGGCAGTGGCGCGTCGAATCAATGAAAAAAATTATTGGTCTCACCCTCGAGGTCAGGGCTCGCGCCCTGAGGGTTCTATACTTCTATAAAAATGTACTTAGTATATGTAATTAACTAAAATATATTAAATCATTCAATATTGAAAATATTATTAAAACACCTTATTATTTCCGAAACTATAGGTATAATAATTGATAACAATTTATAATTATTTTGTAACCTTATTAATCTACATCCTTACCTTACTAGATACATCTTTGAAGCTTATTACCACAAACATATTTTCGTCAAATGAACAGACGAGATATACCTACGTTAACTGACAGCTAGCTATTAATAAGACATAAGTACTTACCTATAAAGGTACAGATACAGTTTTATCTCAGCAATGAAAGATGCAAAGAAGCGGGCGACTTTTGACCAAAAAGTTAATAATAAGTAAGTACTCGTAAGTACCTACGTAGTTATTAAAATTAAATATGATATGTAGGTAAACGTCGACTGCTTATATCAACTGCTCTATAAAAGTCTTAACACAAGCAGACCTGCCTGAGGTAACTCGTACTGAAGTAGATTGTAACACATTTCACAAATATAGAAGTTTGGCTTTATTGTGATAAGTCTAGGAAAATTTATCAATTTATCAGTTTTTTAGAGCATACTTATATTTCTACAAAATTAATAATTAGTTGGTACATTATCTCTGTTCTCTACACTTCACTTCTGTTATATCCTTATATGTAGGATTTTGGATTACGTATAGCAGTTACAGCTACACACTTCAATTTAAATTCAATTTAATTTGCTACAATTTTACATTAATTTACATCAAATACCTACAGAATACAGATGGGTGAAATACATGTCACTATAAACTACAGAATAGTTTATTAAAGCCCTTGTGTTTTTAATAAAACTTGAGAATCAACTTACTAGAGTGTCATGCCAATTCTTACCGTGTGTGTCGCGTGGTCGCCCTCGCCTCGTAACGAGGTACGGTAACTTACGTTACGAGTATAATAGCGCGAGCGTATCACCATAATTTCCCGTGCGGGCGGGGCGGGCGGGGCGGGCGGGGCGGGCGGGGCGGCAGGCGGTGGGCGGGGCGGCGGCGGAGCGGGCGCAGCACCCGCGTGCTTTGCTTGTACCATCGTTATTCATTACCTTACCCTGTATACAAATGTACAGTCGACAATATTATTACTTGGGCTTTTATTGAACAGACACAAATAATGTTCAGTGACAGTGTTACGGAGCGCTGTTCTAAGCTCCGGTGGTCGCCGACATAACGACGACAGAACGAGAGTTTTAAGTAAGGAACTCCCAAAGGTACTTAGTATATGTACCCAGGGACCAGGTATTGGGACCCAGAGTTTGCTGTAATGAGTTTAAACTTCCCCAGTCAAATACGAGTATAGATCTGTATGAGCAGCTATTTCAAACACTTTAGGTACAGTAAATAGGTATTGTAAGTATGTGAAATTATTTATTTTAATTTCAATTTCTATTTATTTATTCACTGCAGACAATAGAGTCCATTTATGTTAGTAAAAACAATATCACATCTTTTGGTAGGTATGTTAGTATTGTATATTAGTATAGATACTTATCAATAATAACTTGATATGTATAAGTAGGTACTTACCTTATAACTAACATGGATTTATCAGAGGATAAAGTAGGTACTTATATTCTTCAGAGAGAGAGAGAGAGAAAAACATTACCTATAGATTAAACAAAATTGCATTTAAAACAAACTTAAAGTTAAAAAAAAATATTTTAAATTAGGTTAGGTTAGGGCTGATATTCTGCTGCCTGTACTACGAGTACAGCCGACATTACATTAGTTTTACTTGCCAAATGTCGTTATTTATAGTACTTTTGACTAGAGTTCGTTGTCAAAGGGCAGGTGTTTCGCAGTGAGTGGGTATTTATCACATGATGGGACATTACAACTGTGTTTCTGTGCGCTAAACATGTTTTACCCGTTCAAGAAGACAATATACTCGTAGTTTAATGTTAATAACTTTATGGCGAATTTTTTAAATCAAATCTTACCTGCATATAATTAAAACAAACACCCTTTAGGAATAACCAAGAAGCCTGCCCGTACATAGAACCCCGGCAATTTATATGTTTTTTACCCCTTTTGGAATCACCATTTGGACTCATTAATATTCCTAGTACCACCAAACTCTAAGTATCTATAATATCGACCTATATTAAATTACATGTGTGATGTGAATGAAGACTTATGTTCAAAAAAACATACATACAGGCACAGGTCATTTCGGTTCCTGTTTATAATATTGTATAGAGTAGGATAGATATACAGACATATCTTTAGGCATTTATTGTAAGTTGCAGCTTTCAATAAAAATAATATGTAATTAAGTTGATTAATTCCTTAAATGCCAGTCTGTATAACTTAAGATAGTAGATAATATTGTAGTTACAGCTAACAGTGCACCTAATAAATATTGCTAATCATTTTACACAGGCCACATAACTCGTGCACAAATTGTTGCACCAGTTTCCACCTTTAATGTTCCCATACGCCTTCAACAAGCAGAGAACTGATGAATAATGACTACCTCAACCTCAGCAACTCGTTGACATGACGGTTTACCTCCTCTGGAGAACCAGACGATATGGTGCACTATACCATATCCTCTGGTTAGTTAGTGCACTATACCATATCCTCTGAGTCGGGCTAGCGCGCTAAGGATTCGATAGGACCGACAGTTTCACCCGTTCGTGAGAAAAATAGACAAACTAACTGATCCTATAGTTCCCCTTTTTCTCGTTTGAAGTATGGAACCAATAGTAGATACTTGCAGGGAGATATAATATACTCGTAGCTACCTAGATATCTACTTGGGTTTATGTAGGTAAGGTTACCTAATTAAGCTATATTCGCAATATAGCGTGCTTGTCGATTGAATTACAATAATTAATCGATTCATCAAAATTGTTTGGATTGGCTAGTTTTATGATTTTGAATTGTCGTTGTTTTGTAATGTGTTACCAACTTAGGTACTTACCTCTAATAGTTAGCTGTATTTTACTCGTAGCAAGTGTATTTAAAGGAAGATAATATACTCGCATGTATAATCCGACAGTCGACACTTTACAACGGAAGCTTTTCAAAAATTTCGGCAGTTATAGTTTATGACGCTCCACGATTTGCATATGAATTAAAATTATTAATGATTGCCTCTTATCAGCGAACGTCTCTTTATCTCGCTCGTAAAGATTACTTCTTAATTATTACTTTTATGAATTATAATTTGTATGTAGGCACTTGTGTCGGCCATAATACCTGCCGCGGTCAATCAAAGAGTGTCCAGTCTAGTTAACCAAATGTAACAGATAACGGCGACTGCGGGAAAGGTTTACGACGCTTTTAAGGACTAACTAACAATGTAAATAACTACCTAATTATAAAGCTATCTAATGGATTTGCATTTGGGAGTCTCCTTAACTTAGAAAGCACCTCAATATTCTGTTAACTAACAATAAAAATTGTCAAGTGCGAGTTGAGCTTGCGCACTGGGGTTCCGTAGTAACATGGCTAATCTAACTAGCTAACATGGTTACGATTTATAAGATAAAGCATGGTGACACACGTACACAGTTATAGTCTTAGTATAAAACTAGTAGGGCGCGTGAGGGCGCGGGCCACATGTGGCCCGCGTGCTGTCTTCTCACCTATAAAAGAATCCCCGTCATCTCCATCGCCAATTAGAATCCGATTGGCAATGGCAAAGAATTAGGTACCTCGGAGCACAGTTTGAAAAAAATATACACTGAACCTCATCGGATGAGGTTCAGTGTATTTTTTATTCAAACAGCCCTTAACTATCTTTAAATCCATGACCGTGCTCCTCAATCATCATCCAAATCGTAGACCATCATCTCTTCTCATACTTTTCATAGTTTTTCATAGGCCTTGTTTATTGTAGCATTCACATTAGCCATGGAAATATAAATTCAACCACTTTGATTTTTTTTCATTCATCCCGTAGACCTTGAGATTCTAATTACGTCTTGCAAAGAAATCACTCTCTTATCTTTTATACTTTCCGAGATAGAACAACACGAAATTTGTATGCAAAAAATACGCTGAACCTCATCAGATGAGGTTCAGCATATTTTTTGCTCTAACAGCCCTTAACTATCTTTAAAACCAAGACCGTGCTCCTCAACCATCATCCAAATCTTAGATCATCATCACTTCTTATACTTACTTCTGGCAGTTCTCCGAAGAACTGCGTCAATGCCTTGGATAGTTCCCTACTTATTGTAGCATGTACATTTTCCATGGAGAAATAAATTCCTCCATTTAGTTTTTTATTCATCCCGTTGAATTTGAGATCCTGTTAACTTTTGGTATGAAACCACTCTCCTTTATTATACACATCTTTTATACTTTTCGAGATAGAACAACACGAAATCTGTATGGCGGCCATCTTGAATCCGCCATTTTAATTTTTTTTCAGATCACTGCCAATTGCATGACGTTCCGAGTATTTTTTGTTTCAGCAGTCCCCACCTAACTATGATACCTTGCCCATGCTCCTCGACTGTCTTCAAAACCCTCAATCATCATCTCATTCCATATTTTTCCCTAACAATTCTCCGAAAAACCGCATCAAAACCTTGCATAGTTACCAACATTTAGTCTCTTCAAACTCCCCATACATTTTCTATGGAAAAAAAAATCCACCATTTTGATTTTTTTTTCAATCCATCGAATAGACCTTTCGGTCCTGATCAGTTCTTGTCAAGAAACCGTTTTTCCATCTTTTATACTTTCCGAGAAATCGACGAAATTCGTATGGCGGCCATTTTGAATCCGCCATTTTGAATTTTTTTTCAGTTAACTGCCAATTGGATGACATTTCAAATGACATTTGGTCGAACACCCCCCACCTATCTGCAATACCCTTGGCTGTGCTCTTCACCCGTCTTCGAAATCCTCAATCATCAGCTCTCTCCGTATTTTTCCTCCGAATGAATTTTTCTCTTATATACGAAGTGATCATTAAAAAAAAAATTTTTCATACAAAATTGTTCAGGAGAGGTGATCAATGAGTCAGTCAGTGAATCAGCACGAGTAGCTATATATATATTAAAGGTCCCGTTTTGGCCTTTGGGTATGGAACCCTATAATATTTTGATAAGGTTTTGTTGGGTAGCTATTTATTCCACTCTATAAAATATAAGGTGTATAAGTAACTTTAAGTTAAAAAATAAAAATTGTTAATATCAAACTATACGTTTTTTCACCCTAGGAGGTTTCATGTCTTCAGATATCAGAGTATCAATTTAAATAATAACATGATTAGGTACAGCTGCATCTCAATAATTAAATGAAGCAGATTATTAATTAATTTACAATTATTCCAAAGATAAACACTGCTGTAGACCAATTAATAAAGACTTAGTTAGGTATCTTACTACTTAAATAAATTCTAACTCTGTAGTTAAGTATAGATGCATATAATAACAGCAAATGTATATAGATACCGATTCATACAAACGTATACTTACCTAACTTGCAGTCACATTTGCTTAGTCAGAATATCTTTAAACTGTTCTGTAGTCTAGACGTATGTGTAATATTTTTTTTACATTAAACTATAAGTACTTACCAAGTAAGTATTATTTGACCAGTGGGCAGCGGTTTCGGTAGCTAATCTAATTGCAATAAAGCGCTAACAAGGCCGAGTTTATGAGCCGGGGAGTGGTCGCCGGCACCGCGCCGCTCTGACTAAGAGGATATGTAGACATCACGGAGCTCATTACAATAATGTAATGAAGCCAGTTGATTCTCTCATACTGACGCCAGTGTGCATCAAAATATTGTCACTAGATTTTAATAGCGTCAGCTAAAAACTGGATTTTTTTAATCGTATGATTTCTTTCTTTTATTAAATAATAGGTAGATGCTTAGGTGGATAAGCACTTATGTCCTGAAAAAAGGCTCTTGACTGATGTAGAGATAGATGGACGTACCTAGAAGGATGCACCTAGTGATCTATACAATAATTATAAACATTGCATTAAAAGAGCATTAGAGCTGGTATTGGCGGTGCGTTTGTAGCAGATAAAACATCGCCTATAAAGGTAAACACTAAGCATTCGTAGTCATAGAAAGAAAACTTTGAAATGAAGATATATTTAAAGACCGTGTAAATTTTGAAATAAAGATTTATGTTTTACAGAAAATGATGACTGAAATGTCGTTTACAGATTTCATTCGTAATTTTTCAATTTCGGCTTCTTATGCCTTTGTTTCATGTTCTTTCTATATTATAGGTTTACTCCGAGATCAACTTTGTACTGTGTACTCAGTAAGTTAGTGTTCGGTGGGTTGGTACATGTTTATGATTGTTCATTTGGTTAGGTTTACGACTTGATTGCTCGCAGGCCGCAACGCACTGAACAGTGCCAGTGCCTCGTGGAGCCGCGGCTTTATGATGGATCGTAAGCGTTTGTAGATACAACGGTTTACTTGGGAAGTGTAGTTAACTACCTATTGGATAAGATACGCGAGTCTTTAAAAAGTGATGGATTTTAGGTAATTAATCTAACTATTTTACTGTAATTAACATTATGCAAATCATACGTCAAACGTAATGATACTAACGTAAGTTCGTTTATCAACTTTTGCATGAATATAAGTAGGTAGGTAGTACATACTAGAAATACCAGGCTTATGTTTCGAAAACTTTATTAATATTATCCCGTAAATATAAACTGTTTCACATAGCACACATTCACATATTATATTGTTTCTTTCTCTTATACCAAATTAGCCACCAAGGCTTTGATTTATATTACGAATAAAACCCCTCACTTGCAATATTTATAATACTTATTACTTACCCCCATTACCGTGTGTGCGCGCCATATTTCAGCGCTATCTAATCTGCACACATGCGCACGCGCCTGTGATGCCCCGCAGCTGCTATCAGCGCTTATCACGAGGGATAGCGGCCCTTATCACTCACGCAATTAGCACTCTGACACTTAGGTAATTTGACTGTTTTTGTTGCTGAGATGTGCTCACATCTGGGGTTACCACTTCTACTTCCTCGATGTACGAAAAGGAATTCACTGTTAGGTACTACAGACTACTAATGCAATGTTCTTCTCTCCTAGTATCTATTTAAAATAACGTAACTAGGTATATTATCGGAGCATGAATAGGTTTGACATCGATTTAGCATTTAGGCATTGGTCAGCGCTAAAAAGTGTCCGAACCAAATGAAATCCAAAACGCGAAAAGAGTTCCAATTGCTCTTAAGCAAAATTAGGCTGTATAATAATGGTTTAAGACATAAATAACAAGGTTTTAGTTTTGTACCCTCGTTTATATAAGTTCAAGTTCTAGGGACACTTTATCGTGAAGCTTATAATTACACCCGCGGTCACGGATTTATAAGACAATGCATTTAGGGGATGAGACTCTACCAGTAGGTAAGCACTAACATACCTAACTGTAGTAGGATACCTACTCATCATCAAATTGATCATAATGTAGGTATAGCTCAATATATTTAGTTACGCGATCATTTCCGTAGCATTTTTACGATACCAAGAATAAACATTGTTTTAGTGCCAGAATGCGTTAGGCATACTTAGATGCATTAGTAAAACATTTTATTACAAAAAATCTGTTACTCTGCGTCTTAGCTCTGAAGTGACTGCACCTGCGGCGACCACTTGACACCACGTGCACCGCTGCGACCACTTCACCGTTGAACGGCGTTTCAAATGATCTTCTATGTCAATGTGGTAGAGTGTAAAGCGCATCGTCCAGCCGGAATTTCAACGTCGTGTGTTTTTGTGTGTGAGAACTTTGAAGTTGTGCCGTTATTGGCTTTCAGTTTCATATGCAACTGTTCTTTGGTCGACATGCTCATCATCAGCCTAGTAACGGTTCAACTCCCTCTTCTTAAACAGGAAAGAGAGTCTTGTGGAAGATAGACTGGAGGCGAATCATTTATTCGGTTTACATACATCGATAAATAAAATATTTAATTATCAACATAGGCATTTAAACGATATGAGAATCTAAAAATTAACTTATATTTAACTTTACTATACTTATATAGCAAGCGTAATTGTTTGTTTGCCTCAAAAACGCGTCCTTATTGGATATGAATAAAATCAAAATATTTTTGTGTTTTATAGGTATTATCATATAAATTAAATATCGAAATCTGAAACTAGTATTCTAGGATCTTACTTCTAGACTCTTTTGTATAAAACTAAATAGCTAGGTACTTCTCGTATAGTGATCCTATGCAAGAGGAGAGACCGAAGAAGAAAATTAAATACAAACTAATCCCGTTATATTGGATGATAATAATCTTCAAATAACTATCATCGATTTTGAAATACCGCCATATCTGTAATACTAAGATGGCACATAATGGAGAGATAATAAGTAACAGATCGGGCCGGAATCGCAATAAATAGATCACACAGGGCGGATCGCGAGAGCGGAGTGGAGTGGCGGCGCGGAGCGGAGTGAGTGCGGAACATTGATTGATTATCGAGAGCGATACGCCAGATCCCGCGCCGCGTCACCCGCAGGGCTGCCACACATAAAACAAGTTATGTAGGTACTTAAATAGGTATTTGATAACATGGCCATTTTAATATCCAGCCTACAGAGTAGGTACAGACGTCCACAGTTGCACAAAGGCATTTCTGAGTGAAAGCTATCTGAATGAAAACAATGATGGGGTCTTGGTTGGAACGCGCTTGCCTAGGAGATGCCTATTCACTCTTTTCTTGAATCCACCTAGATTGTATTTGTCTGGAAGGACGGAAGCTAGAAGGGTGCTAGCACCTTAGCGGTTCATATCAGAAACGTGGAAGAAAAACGTTTCGTGCGAGTTTGTTGGATGCCAGTTGCCACCGCTCTCGGCGTCTTGTAGTCCAATACAGTAGAAGAGGTGAAGGAATCACAAGCTTATGTCGCTGAAGCAACTGAATATATTCTGTACTCTGCAATCTGCACTATGCAGTGTGAACCCTGTGTTGTACTGGTTGAGTGCGGCGCCGCCGAGCGCCAGACGCCTCGAGTGGGCTAAAAGCGCGCCGCCGCCGCCGCACCGCCGCCCGGCTTGCCCTAGGTCACACGAGCAGACGTGCAGACCCACTTAACTGCTCCACCACACGTACACCGCACACTGCAGCGCATTATACCTTCGACATACTCCAGCGTACGCGCGATCAAAGGAAACTTGACGTTTGTGGAGCACTCCCGATTTAACCACTGACTGAGCTTAGTTCGTAGGTAGGTCTACTTTACCTTCGCCAGCGAATATTCGTAACTCAATGTAGGTTGTACGACGTGAGTACTTAGATCATCAATTCCATTCATTTTAAATGGAATGTACTTTAAAATTAGGTATGTATCTCCTAAGAGAATATTCAGCATGTGCTCAGCAGTAGGTAAACATATAAAAGTATAGGATTGAAATATTTACCGAAAAAATCAGTGGAAGAATTAAAGTGGTAGATTTCTTCCGGGCTTCCATAACTTCTCCTGTGCTTTTAAGTAAGTAAAGACTTAATGACTTAAGATCATGTTGCTATATTATGACGTTTAAGACCATGTTGCTGAAGTGTATTTTCAGATCAGCGCGTGAACTGATCGCGGGGCGCCACTGGACTGATCTAGGCATACTTAATACAAAACCGATCACTCGAGGAGAACTATGTCTAGCAGAGGCCAGTGGACACATGTAGACGGGGACAACAACTTTTCCATCTCATTAGGTACCACGCGAGCCCCATCACCGATAAACGTATCGGAGTATAGCCCATAAAAACGTAACCGACTATCGATATACCATATACCTAACCGACGCATCAGTATAAATTACAGCGTGCGATGCGCCCGTTACTTGCGATTTACGAGCGGGGTGCGGGCGACGGGGGGAGGGTGTGGTGCATAATGTCCGTGCATCATTTTGGCCATATAAATCGCGTGGTCGAATGGCAGCGGAGCGCGGAGGGCCCGGCGCGCTAATGCATCGCATAAATCCACCTCTATAGAGCTAGCGGCCAGGACTTAGTGCGTATTTGCATTCCAATTATGCAAACAAACCTTCGATGGTTCGTGTCTCCATATTGCCATAAATTGCATATTATTTACGTCGACGATAATTGGAGATCTATTGCTTGAATGTATAAAGAAGATCATCTTTACGATCCTATGATGAACCATTTTTGAAAAAATTCAGCACATACTTAGCTAAAAATATAATAGTTCCTGAAATACAACGGTCATAATGAATTAGAAGTGGTGTTGGTTGGCGTCTAAGTGTCAGTAAATCTCCGAGACACGGGACACCCCGACACCCGCCAGCGGAATGTCTGTATTTCCCCCTACAGCCCCGTAAACTACATTCCGCAGCTTCTCCACATAATTACACGAATATCGTTAGTTCATTCCTTTCACACCTTTAATGAATGATCATGATGTAAATAAATCATTTGCCGAAGACGAAACTTTTTTGCTCGGGTGATATACCTACCTACTTAGATATATATTGAATCACCGAGTACCTACTAGTATCAAGCCTACTCAAAATCAAAATGTTTAATTCCTTCACATACTTAGATCCAACTTACAGCCGTGCTATTCTGCAAAACAGCGACAAGCGTACATCTCTGCATCTATGAATTTGTCAGTTGTAAATTGTAATAGGGTACAATTTTGCATGCCATATTCGGGTTGGCAGCTGTCTGGCAGCTATTTCATTTTGTAGAATAGTACAGCAGGTCAATTAAGTAGGTAGGTATAGAATTTCGGACTCTACTTATACCTACCCCCTCGTTTGGAAGAATGTTTTGCATTTACATAGGTACAAAAACGGGCAAGAAACTAGGCTCTTGCTGTTTTAAAAAAACCTCTAGGTTTATGAATGTTATAACTTAGCGCTGTACCTATACCTACACTCTATATCTATAACCTACACTTACAGCATCGTACTGGAATCATGGCGCGGAAGAAGTCTTCCACCAAAACAGACTTTATATTAGGTTATACTCTCGATTCCGTTACGAGTATCTCCGTATTATTATATTCAGAAAAACTCTGCTGCTAATAGAATCTGGAAGTGCAATATCCTGATCTGTTGCTTAGTACCTACCTAGTATACTGTATAGTGTTTTACACGTTTTATTGTGAAAAAATCAGTCCACTTGTTTATTAGCTAGGTTAGGTAGTAGATAGTTAGATACTTGCTGCAACAAATAACATAATATAACGTCATTATTAGTAGACTGAAGAATACATAACCGTTAATTTGCAATGCTTAATCTAGGTAAATGTAGGCCGGTAGGTACTAGGCATGGAATACCTATAACCTTATAGTAATACGTGGTCCTATACAAGTGGAGATAAGAGTACAATCTAGGCTGCCGCGTTGCACAGAGCACAGCACATCTGGGCCGTTTTTTGCGCACGCACAATACTCATAAATCCTCGCCTCCAGCTCGGTTCCTAATGGTGACAAATTCCCAGCCATGTGTCCGACACAGGACACCGCATATGAAGTATGAACGTAACGCACCCATAAAACATCTCTACCGATATTTCATAGGGTTACGACAGCTTGACAAATGGAAACTGTGGTTAGTAATTAACTTATTAATAAACTCAAGTAAAACAAAAATCTCCGATCATTTAGATTTATATAGAGACCGAAGATTCTGTGAATGAGAAGATTTTTTCAATGCATGTAACAGTTGGTGGTGAAGAATTTGGAAAAGACCAAATACACTGCAGTATCTGGCCATATTCTTGAGTAATTTTGGCATTGCCATTGTATATTTATGTAACCTTGGAAAACATAAGGCTATGGATGCTCGGTATGAAGCACGGATTAATGTCAAGAATAGTATTTAGGTAATTTTTGATAATGCATGAAATGCAATAACATAGGTGCAATAAACTGCTGTATAGATAAAGTGAAGCAATTAGTACATTTTATTATAAACATTGGGTACAAATTACAATTAACAAATCAACAGTATGTGCAATCAGCCACTTGTCGCCTCGATACGGCTTACAGCTGATATTAGGAAACTGAGTCACTGTGGCAAGACGATATCCCTGAACCAAGTTATTGATGCATTACCGCAAATACAACGGCGCTTATAAATTGTATCAATAAAGTTCAAAGTCGTATGATTAATTGTATAACAACCGCAAGCGGCGGTGTTTGCGCGTGCGTGATCTATCTCCGAGAGCGCACGCGCAGCTATCAGCTTATGTTATGATACGCTGAACGCCATCGCTGTATCATAATTATTATTAGTTTGTTCTGATTTCTGAGAACCTTTATGGCGTAGAGGTTAGATTCAATATTAGTTTCATCTGATAGCTGTAGTACTGTGTGAGGTTAATTTAACTTTAATGTTAGAATTTTCTTACCATTTAAATTGTACTTATAGATTTAGATTTTTTTCTGACAAGTCTTCTCTAGTAGATACCTATTTGTTTTCTGGTAACTACAATCTAAGAATTACTTAGCTGAATTTTGCATAGAAATAAACTCAAGAAACATCTAGGTACATGTATGTATAGATAGGAAATAGTTTGGGCGCAAGCATGGTTCCTTGGGGTACGCCTTCAGTTAGGCTTAGGCACTATGAAGTTCACAGAATGTCAGAAAAGTGGGTAAAAGTAATAATTACTGACTGTCAGTACAGTCATTAAGTATAGTAGTTGTTAGGTAATTAGTGTTATATTATAGCATAGTGATAAGAGGATAATTGGTCGGAATCACGTCTATGGACACTTTAAGGTTCCTCCTGAAAACCAGCGCTGCAGCTTGCTGTGGCTTTGTGCTGAGTGAGGAGCCTTATTTGTTCACGTATAGCTGATTTAGTAATAGAATCATTTACTTTTGTAAGCATGCAATATTGTAATGTTTCGTGAACAAATAAAACTTCTATCTATCTATCTAGATATATGTATGCGTATTGAGTTGGTATAATTTTGGTGATATTTCTGACTAATCGTACTTTGTCCACAGAACCGGAGTACAAATGAGAGAATGAGGGTCTAGAAGGGCGTCGGAGCGACGGGAGAGCGAGCCCCGCGCGGCCAGGGCCCCACAGCGAGCGGCGGCGAGATGTTCGGCGGCGGGGGCGGCAGCGGCGCGTACGGCGGCGAGTGCGGCGACGGCTACGGGCTGGGCTACGTGGCGGGCGGCGGGCGGCTGCAGCAGTACGCGCACTTCGCGCCGCACCAGACCTGGCACCACCACGCCGCGCACCACGACACCTACGGTACGTACGGCGCGCACTACGGGCTGGGCTACGTGGCGGGCGGCGGGCGCCTGCAGCAGTACGCGCACTTCGCGCCGCACCAGACCTGGCACCACCACGCCGCGCACCACGACACCTACGGTACGTACGGCGCGCACTACGGGCTGGGCTACGTGGCGGGCGGCGGGCGCCTGCAGCAGTACGCGCACTTCGCGCCGCACCAGACCTGGCACCACCACGCCGCGCACCACGACACCTACGGTACGTACGGCGCGCACGGCGCCCACTGCGGCGACGGCTACGTGGCGGGCGGCGCGCGCCTGCAGCAGTACGCGCACTTCGCGCCGCACCAGACCTGGCACCACCACGCCGCGCACCACGACACCTACGGTACGTACGGCGCGCACTACGGGCTGGGCTACGTGGCGGGCGGCGGGCGCCTGCAGCAGTACGCGCACTTCGCGCCGCACCAGACCTGGCACCACCACGCCGCGCACCACGACACCTACGGTACGTACGGCGCGCACTACGGGCTGGGCTACGTGGCGGGCGGCGGGCGCCTGCAGCAGTACGCGCACTTCGCGCCGCACCAGACCTGGCACCACCACGCCGCGCACCACGACACCTACGGTACGTACGGCGCGCACGGCGCCCACTGCGGCGACGGCTACGTGGCGGGCGGCGCGCGCCTGCAGCAGTACGCGCACTTCGCGCCGCACCAGACCTGGCACCACCACGCCGCGCACCACGACACCTACGGTACGTACGGCGCGCACGGCGCCCACTGCGGCGACGGCTACGTGGCGGGCGGCGGGCGCCTGCAGCAGTACGCGCACTTCGCGCCGCACCAGACCTGGCACCACCACGCCGCGCACCACGACACCTACGGTACGTACGGCGCGCACGGCGCCCACTGCGGCGACGGCTACGTGGCGGGCGGCGGGCGCCTGCAGCAGTACGCGCACTTCGCGCCGCACCAGACCTGGCACCACCACGCCGCGCACCACGACACCTACGGTACGTACGGCGCGCACGGCGCCCACTGCGGCGACGGCTACGTGGCGGGCGGCGCGCGCCTGCAGCAGTACGCGCACTTCGCGCCGCACCAGACCTGGCACCACCACGCCGCGCACCACGACACCTACGGTACGTACGGCGCGCACTACGGGCTGGGCTACGTGGCGGGCGGCGCGCGCCTGCAGCAGTACGCGCACTTCGCGCCGCACCAGACCTGGCACCACCACGCCGCGCACCACGACACCTACGGTACGTACGGCGCGCACTACGGGCTGGGCTACGTGGCGGGCGGCGGGCGCCTGCAGCAGTACGCGCACTTCGCGCCGCACCAGACCTGGCACCACCACGCCGCGCACCACGACACCTACGGTACGTACGGCGCGCACTACGGGCTGGGCTACGTGGCGGGCGGCGGGCGCCTGCAGCAGTACGCGCACTTCGCGCCGCACCAGACCTGGCACCACCACGCCGCGCACCACGACACCTACGGTACGTACGGCGCGCACGGCGCCCACTGCGGCGACGGCTACGTGGCGGGCGGCGGGCGCCTGCAGCAGTACGCGCACTTCGCGCCGCACCAGACCTGGCACCACCACGCC
The DNA here is from genome assembly GCA_963855885.1 of Coenonympha glycerion. Taxonomy (NCBI): domain Eukaryota; kingdom Metazoa; phylum Arthropoda; class Insecta; order Lepidoptera; family Nymphalidae; genus Coenonympha; species Coenonympha glycerion. The sequence goes on along the minus strand of OY979630.1, from coordinate 18,618,664 downwards.
GCGCACCACGACACCTACGGTACGTACGGCGCGCACGGCGCCCACTGCGGCCACGGCTACGTGGCGGGCGGCGGGCGCCTGCAGCAGTACGCGCACTTCGCGCCGCACCAGACCTGGCACCACCACGCCGCGCACCACGACACCTACGGTACGTACGGCGCGCACGGCGCCCACTGCGGCGACGGCTACGGCTAAAGGATGGAATATTTTAACTATCTTCAGGGATAAATATATTAGAGCAGACCAACTCGCTTGGTAGGCAGCCGAGAAGGCGTAAGCTTCTTTACGCCTTCCCCAAACCCGGCCTTTTGGCTTTCGTCTGCCTTTTGACAGGACATATTGGTGAGGTAATTGGAGTAGAGAGTTCCGCATTGGGGTAGTGAAGCGATGAGATGCTTGGTGCCTATTATCTTCGTTTTAATAATTAGGTTTTAATTTTATATCTTGTCTAAGAGTTTAGAAAAACCAGCATACCTACTTACTTTTTCAAAAGATTACGAATTAAATACGAAGCAGATTATTCAACTGGAAAATTCTCCATTACCGTTATCTTCTTATAGTAATTGGCTTTAGATAATATTTTTCCGATGTTATGATAGTGATTCTTCATCAAGAAACTTATCACAAGTTGATGATACGTCTAAACCCACTTGCTACTCGTATTTAGAGCAAATCCTGCGACGCACGGCCTTTATCTACATTTACTTACGCACTTAAAGCCGCAAACAAAACAAACCGTGAATCAATGGTATCGTTAATAAGCGTTAATTCCCAGAACGATATGATTTCCCGTCAATTCGTCTTGTTTTTCAAATATCATTTTTGATGCCAATTTGCAAAATATAGGGAAAATAATAGAGGTCTTGGCGTCAGGCGATAGCGATTTGCGGACCTGCTAACTGCACTTGTAAGTTTCGAGATACAACTTGGGTCATCCATTATTACATACATAGCTTTGCCTGACCGCCTTACGCTGATGCTGTATGTAGTTTTAACGATATTTATTAGATTACGAAATCATTGACCCAATAAAGTGGGTACCATTCTTATGTATCGTAGGTACGTAGGATTTCTAGACACCTGACTAGCTTTTGTTTTCCAAAGTTATTTTGGCTTTGGCGTGATCTTTTTAGCTCTTTTTGTGGCCATTGCTCCCTTCTATTTTCCGCCCTTTCTTTTCTATTGTTTTACTTAGTCTCGCGAAACAGTTAAAGATTTGGCTTGTCCCAAATTGTAAAATTGTGGATTCTTTTTGAATCTTATCTCTTACCTACTATTAATTTACCAAAAGTGTCCAAATTACGTGAACTTCTGGATGATCTAAGTATTCTTCATAGTTTATCGCAAAGTGCGTAGCTTGTGGCAACTAACACAACTGCAGAGCTTAGTGAATCAGCACTGATAAGCGAGTTAGATTCGCCGCGACCGACGCCCGTCACCCGTCACTCACCCGTCAGTCAACCGTGTGACCTCTGACCGCGGGGACGTGTGCCTCTGCACCTCTCGACCTCGCACCTCTTTGTGTCGCCTCTCGGCCTCTGTTCCGCCTCGACATGGACGGCCCCATACCTCAGTCGTGGCTGCAAAACATCGCGCTAATCGCAGGTTTGTTTCAGATAATGCTATTTGGTATGATGGTGTACTCGTGTGATATCGGCGAGTAATAATTTATTTATTATCGCATATCACAAACATTGCGTGTCGCTACATCTTTGTGGCGTGTCCTAAACCAACCTTATCAATAACGATACCATTCCGACAAATTTAATGCTGGTTTAAATATTTGTTTTAAACAGTTTAACAGTTCTACGTCGGTCAGTAATTTTAATAATGTTATGGACTTCTTCTTGTTTACCTACATCTTTTTAATTCTTCGATGCCATACCTGCGTACTTAGAGTTTCCATAACCATAACCATCCATTCAGCAATTATTGCTCGATGAACTCGAGTCTAGTCACAAGTTATGTGAACCTATGCTAACAAACGACCGTGTGTTGCAGGCAGCAGCGGCGTGGGCGCAGTGGGCGGCGTGGGCAGCGTGGGCGGCGTGGCGGGCGGGCTGTACGGGCAGAACATGGTGATGGGCTCGTGGTGCGCGCCCTACGACGCGCTGCAGCGCCCGCCGACTTACGGTAACCACATTTGACACTACATCAATAGGGTATTTGACTCCAATTTTTTTATTGCTTTATTATAAAGTAGAATTAAAATAATGACGTGCACTGAAAGAACTAATTAAATCGATCAAATAACAAAAAAGTTATAAGCATTTAAAGATTTGTGATTAGACAGAGATAGCAACATGAAATTGTGACGTCACAAAGTACCAATGCCATAGGAGTTTCGTACGGCTTCATACAAATTTTCGTTTTGCGAGAAAGGGATAGAAGATCCCCCCACTCCAAAGTTTAAACGCCTGTAACTTTGTAAATCTTCGTTGGATTTTAATATTTCTTTCACTGCACGTTATTATTTTTATCCTAGTTTATAATAAAGTAATATTTTTTATCAAATTCAAAAGTAGTGTAAGACCCCATTGTTAATCACTTGAAGCAATTTTTTTTAATTTATAAATTAACTCTTGTTATCAGTTCAGACAGTTATCACAGGGATCACACCAGATGAAAGGAGATGATGAGCCACTCTTGCCTGTTATAGATTAGAGAGGAACACTCTAAGTTGAGTGTCCCTTTCTTTCGTGATAGGCAACGGACGTGACGTCCACTTAGAACATAGGCCTCCTGCAGAAATCTCCAATTTGAACACTGCATAGTCTACATAGTCATAAGTTAGATGTAGTGCCACACCGTTTGCGTAAGGTAACAGAAGTCGTTAGTGGGGTTGAGTGTACGCTTCTACAATATGATCCCAAAGTCTGTCTTGGACAGTTGGACTTACCTTTGCATCGGTTTAAAGATACGATACTGTCACAAAACATCTAATAAATCAGTGTTACTATACCATTGAAGAAATTTTAAATAACAAGGATTCTTGGAACAATAGTGATATGCTTCCATCTCCTCACGAGATATCTGAAAAATATTGTTTCATACTATGTACTAGAAATTATGAGACATTTTTAAAAAGAGCAAGTAGTTACCTAAGTACTTACCGACTTTTTTGCCAGTTCTTCTCGGTGCAAGCCTGCGTTCTAAACCTGGCGGTAGAGTTATGACATTTCATGAGAGCTTATATTTGCTTATATCTAAGCCTAGGTATGTGAAAATAAAGAATTTCATTTCATTTCGAATTTCATTTCTTTTAATTTTTTTTTAAATTCTCTTGTCGTCAACCTGAGGTTGGCGCCTGAAAGCGTAATGCGCTTTTCTGTGCTAATTCGTGTATGATTATAAATCTTACCCTTTAGATGTCCTCTCTACCTAGTACCTACCTAGGCACCTACGTACATTATGAAAGCAGAAGCGGTATGCTTAGAAAAATGTTAGTCGAAAAAACCTGTTTGGTAGGTAAGTATATTGTCTGGTTCCTCGTATAAGTACTTACCTAGGTCTTACCGAAAAACAGCAAATGGCAAATTATATTAGGTCTTCATTGAATAATACTTAATTACTTATGATAACTTACAAGGATAAATATAGTTAGTAGGTGCCAAACCTTAATTACTAAATTGTGATTTAGAGTAGGTACTAAAGCTCAATTTTTAGGGTTCCATACCAATTTGGTAAAAATGGAACCCTTATGGTGAGACTTTCTCCGTCCGTCCGTCCGTCCGTCCGTCCGTCTGTCACACTCGATTATTTCAGTAACTATTCAAGCTATCGACCTTAAATTTAGAATAGTTATAGATAATAGTGACGCGACGTCATAGCAATCGTAAAATTTTGAAAATTGTTTTTATTTTTATTTAAAAAGGGGGGAAAACCGAGTCGCCGAAATTTCAAAATGAGATAACAATATTGAGTGGGGTATCATATGAAAGGGCGTATATTCTAAAACAAATTTTTATTTATTTTTATGCCTGATAGTTTTTGATTTATTGGGCAAACTGTCGAAAAAAATACCGTTCCCCCCCCCCCCTTATCTCCGAAGTTTACAATTCGAAAAATCTGAAATAAATATTATCAATAGAAGTTAACGTATATTTTACAGGAAAAATAAAATCAACCCTGTAATTATTATACTTTTTTTGCTAATAACAATAATCCGCCGAAAACAAAGTTAGGTTTGCGGTTTGCCAACAAAAGTACCTATATGTAAATTATACTAGTAAAATCATGAACAAAAGTGATTCTTTTAATGTTTTACTTCTTTTATGGTAGGTATGGAACCCTCGGTGCGCGAGTCCCACTCGCACTTGGCCGGTTTTTTCCTTGTAAAAACGCTTTAAAAAAAACAACGTGCGTTTCTCACGGCATAAAGATACCAAGACAATGTAATCTTATAGTATTTTCACCCTGTGTATGCGTTGTATGTGTAAAATATGTAAAATAGCAAACACTGTTGGTTGGGAAATAGGAATGGAGATAAATTGTACACTGTAAAATCCTGCGAAGGCTTCGGCATTTATGAAAACCAATGTTCATGTGTGTAGTCGCGATGAAAGCTACAAAAATGTCTAATAAGTTTCGGTCTAAACTTTTATCCGCTACCCGCCGCCGGGCGCCACGCCGGTGTGGCCCGCTACCTCTTTTGGGCTGTGTCAAGCAAAGATTTATATCGTTGGCACAGATTTTAATCGTTGGTGTCAAGTGACCTTGGCTCGCGTGCGGACCTCTGAAGGAAAAACAAACAATATTGTTATGTAGAGTAGACAACAGTAGCACGAGCTCACTGTGTGCATTTAATACAGTCTACACTTACAGGGTGCGTCATGGTTGTCTATAATCGGAACATTGCGACGCCAGTAGGCACTGGCGGCTGGCAGCTGACGTCAGCTGACCACGATAGCTGATTCGGTGATTCGCTCTTACTAACGGTTAAAATTAACTGTAGGTACAGAGGGTATTCATACCTATATGCCCACGAGCCCCCTCGTCCTTTTTACCCCTAATGTACGGTAAGCATGAGCTAGGGATAAAATTGATCCCCTAGGCCCTAACACAAAAGGGAATACAATTATTTTCTTCATTGGCCAAAGCAAGGCAAACGGAAAAAAGAGAAGTCCTTTATTTTATCCACGAGGGATGTAAAATATCTCTATTCTCCCGTGTATGCTTATAGAAACAATGTGCTTTGAGTGTTTGATATCATCATATTTTGAGGTAGGTACTTTCTCTCGTTAAATTTTCCTTCCTGCCTAGGTACGTACAATAAAGAATTTTAATCATAAGTCATGAAATGATTATCATTTATCATAAAAAATTATGCAGGTAGGTAATGGTAGGTAACTGCTGAGCAGTTTTCAAACCTTTTCTTATCAACAATCTGTTGCATTGATATTATGGATATCATTTTTGTTCGGAGATAAGTATGGGCACTTATTTAATTACAAGCTTTTTATAACAGCGCTTCGATATGGTCGTATAGCTAATCAAACTTATCTATCAGTATGATGTGGTGATATGTATCCACAGTCCCTGGCATCTACCTACCTCTCCAGTGCGCACTGACTGAGTTCACAGCGACAGATAAAACATCTGAGACGCTGTCACTGGCTCACTTGACATCTAGATAATGGCAGCCTGTAATTGACTAGGTGGCTACTATACATAATATTATAATAGCTACGATAACTTCTTTCAGTAAAGTATTTAAAAATCTCTAAGGTTCTCTTCTCATAGGAACTAGGTACTAAGGAACGACGCGACGTTGAATTTTATAGGAAGCGCAAGATATTAAATGAAGGATAAGAACATAGCAAACATAAAATTATACTTAGACGATATGTCAATCTACCTACTTATTGTCTTAAATGATTGAATTAGGTACTTAGTCCCAAAATATGACTAGTTAATAAATCTTTTTGAATCGAATAATCAATCTTTACGAACTTATCTTAAAAAGCTTCTAAAGCTCAAGGGACAAAGACCTGTTTATAAATTAATCCTTATTAGTAGGTAATCCTGACGTAGGTATTGTAGGCACGTTCTGTACCTATCTACTCTTACTGCATTATTTCATAAGTGTCTGTATTTTTCGCCATTAAGAAAGAATAAGTATTTATTTTTAATTAAAATGATAGCCATGTAGGTACCTATAGTACCTAGGGAAAGTTTCTGCAAAATACCTAGACTTTTTCATCGTCTTGGAACCATTTCAACAGTAGGTACCTATGCATTGGGTTACTAGGTTATACTTAGTTTCTTTTTTAAATTCATCCAATAAACAACAAGGACGGAAACATGGGCAGCAGGGAAACTGTAGCAGCTATTGTAATCTAAGCTAAATAACATTGTTTGTGACAGATTTAATTGTCAGCAGCGGGATTTACCCAACCGCAGCCATCGCTCCCTATCGCGTTATATTGACCGCTAACAGGATAAAATAACATGTATATATCTACTGCGCATTGCAGACCCATAGCTAGGTAGGTACCGATTGCTGAATGCCCAATAGTCCGTCCAAAGGAACCACCAGTATTCGAGCCCCTTTGCCACATGTGACAAACTTTATACGTACAAGTTGGGCGGAAGCGCGGTGAATACGAATTACGATAGTGAATCCCTTACTCCCGCCAGCGGGTTCGTCATGGGAACAGACAGTTTTTAGTGAGTGCAAACGCCCTAAATAAAACCCCTCCGCTTCTCCTGACGAATGGGTGTGTGTCGCTCAATTTTTCTATTAATAAAAATGGGAAATGCTTTCCAAAAAACCAACTTCAAATGCCACTACAAAGAGTGAAATAATTTTTATTTAAATTTTAGGTACCTACACCAATTCGAAGTCGGGCAATGTTTCATACAATCCCTAATAGTCCTTCTTACTTACTTGATGTGCGAAGAAATGACGAAGTCATAGACAATCGCCCGACTTCGAATTGGTGTAGGTACCTAAAATTTAAATAAAAATTATTTCACTCTTTGTAGTGGCATTTGAAGTTGGTTTTTTGGAAAGCATTTCCCATTTTTATATTATACTTTTTAGTGGAAAACAATAAAATGCACAAGGCGTTGTAAAATACCCAAATTGCTTGAGGAGTGTTCATAAAATCTGAAGAGATACCTCAAATTCACCAAGATCCCATCATCAGACCCTGACTTGATGACTTTAGTCATCAAATCAGTATCTGCTAGCAAATGCACCAGTAACTATAAAAAATACCCAACTCGCTTCAAGTATACTAGCAAAATTTGAAGAGTTCCCTCGATTTCACCAAGATCCCATCATCAGACCCTGACTTGATGACTTTAGTCATCAAATCAGTATCTGGTAGCATATGCACCAGTAACTATAAAAAATACCCAACTCGCTTTAAGTATACTAGCAAAATTTGAAGAGTTCCCTCGATTTCACCAAGATCCCATGATCAGATCCTGACCTGATGACCATAGGACAACTTGGAAAATATTACTCTTTCTAATAATACTCAAATAGTTTCATGTGTCCATACAAAATTTGAAGAGTTCCCTCGATTTCTCCAGGATCCCATCATCAGATCCTGACCTGATTAAAATGGGACCATCTGGAAACAAAACCCTCTTAAACAAAAAAAGAATTTTTCAAATCGGTCCACGCGTCTTCGAGTAATCGGTGAACATACATAGATAAAAAAAAAAAAAAAAAAAAAAAAGATTCCGACGAATTGAGAACCTCCTCCTTTTTTTGAAGTCGGTTAAAAAGTGCCTTTAAACTCTTTAAGTAGGTACTTCAGTAGGTACTATAATTAATTCGCAGGATTTGTCATTAATTTTACTCATCCTTAATAATAAGAATTACTTTCATTTCCGTAGATGGATTTTACATTATAAACATATTTGCATGAAATTGTCATCTCGTTAGGAATACTTAGTACCTACCTACGTAAAATGCACCTGTGAGACAATCAGGGGTCATTGGGGTCAATACTTACAATCTAGATAGATGCCTAAGTTTGAGATCGCATTGATATAAATTAAATCAATGGAAGAACGCTAGTTAGGTACTTGCTTTGCATTGAGAAGAACTCTCAGCATTCCGAGCAGTACCATAATGAGGTAAAACATATAATGTAAGTCAATAGGTAACACCTAGTACTGGTAGACTCATTTAACGGCGATAACAATAATGTTAATTCTGTTATCAGCTAAGCAGGTTGATGTGCATGTAGGTATGTGCCTATGTAGGTACTTAGTTGTAACTTGTCCCTCAATTAGACGGAGTTACAATAGGTAGTAGGTTATAGTTGGGCATACTTTAGTTATATCTATGGTATACTTAGAACGATCGTTTGTTATTGTTCAAGCGTTCTAGGAAGTGATAACGAACTTTGTAACGAAGTCTACAAGCAGCGTGTGACCAAACTGACTATCGATCCCTACCTTCTCATTTGAATTATTATAGATAACCATTTATAATACTTATGCACCATATTGAACCGACAGTGATAACTATTTAAGACAATGTACACTATTCTACGTGAACCCTTCTCATGTGTAATTCTTACCTACTTACCTAATTATGCTAATTTTACCCTCATTTACAGAAAAGTTAATTCTTAATCCGACCTAGGAATCGAACCCAGAATGAGCTCTATACATATAGGTATTATGCGCTATACCATGGAGGCCTTGATGTTGGCACTTGGCAGCTGTCTTACACAGATTGACGCTGGCCACATGGAAGGGTAGGGTGTTTCTGAGCTGGAGCGGCAGTCGCTAGAGCGAGTGTACGAGGCAGTGCGTGCGCAGATGGCGTGCTGGAGGCGTACGAGGAGGGCCGCGAGTGCGTCAACTGCGGCGCCAACAACACGCCGCTGTGGCGCCGCGACTCCACCGGCCACTACCTGTGCAACGCGTGCGGGCTCTACCACAAGATCAACGGCGTCAACCGCCCGCTCGTCAAGCCCAGCAAGCGGCTGGTGAGTCACGCCCACCGCTAGTGTAACGCTCTGTCTGACGCAGGTGCGGACGCCGAGCTCCTCACGCGCTTCTATAAGGACGGCAGCGTCCAGCGCTGGATGAGCGTGGAGGGCATGGCCAGGGGCATGAAGAAGGTGAGTCGGTGGCGTGTAGACTAGTGCATGACCCCCGCCGCCCGCTGCGCCGCTCCGCCTCCCGCACGCTGTAGACTCGCCCCGCGCTTGATGTGTCCGTTTGCTAGGGAACTACACGCTACCGCTCCCCACTTCCATGGCAAAGAGCTCGAGGGTCTCCGCAAAAGTTCAGTTCTATCAATGGGGATCGGTCGAGGGATCGTTCATTACGTACTTGTTACCTACTTGGAAATAAATTGGGTTGACTAGTTTTTATTTTACTGGAGTTTAAACAATTTAATTCAGGTTTAGCCGTCGGTTTAATATTTGCCCGTTGTTCGCACCAATTTCACTTTATTTTATTCATGTTTATTATCATCCTTTTTATTATAATTAATATCGTAGAGTACTTACTATTAACTTAGGTACAAGAATAATTATCTCTTTAGCAGTTCCTAAATAATATAATGTGCTATTTTTCCAACTTACATAATAGCAAGGAATAAGTAGATAGGGACGATTGCAGGTAATATAATCGTAGTACCTACGTATCTACCTAGATCGGTAGTAAGTACTATAGCTAATAGTTGGTAAGTAGATACCTATCTATTTGAGCACTTTTGGGAGACCCTCGCTTGAGCACTTTATTCAGAATCTATTACTCTTATAACTCTTGGCTATGTTCCCGACCCAATATTATTAGTTGGAATAAGTTTAGTTGTGGAGATAGCTTATCGCTGAGTGGGTAGAGGCCGCTGCGGCTTGTCGGGGCGGTACGCGGCTGGCGTCGTGCCGGTACGCGGCTGGCGTCGTGCCGGTACGCGTAATGCGGGTTTGTTTGCTTGTTAATCGCCCCGTGCTTGATAACGGCACTGTTAACTGTTGTTATCTACGCGTTAGGGTTGCCATGATATTATAAGCACGTAATATAAGGATTCTATGCCTTGATCATTATTTAATTAAAATGGACCTATGGCGTCCTGCGGAGGAAAATAGCTCCCTCTACTTATTCCTTTTTTTCATTTTAATTTACATATTATCTACCTATTCTAAACCTACCCAAAAAATCCAACGTACATATTGCTCGTGAAATTCTAATTTCTATATAGACGATTTTCCATTTAGGTAAAGTACTTATACGCCAAGGTAATTAGGTACTAACTACTTACTTCGATATTTAGAAGTAAAACAAGCATGCGACAATTTAGGTAGGCAATACCTACTTACCTAAGTATAATATGTTCTATGTAGATTATCTTGTAGAAATTAGTTACCTACCCATACCAATCTGCTGGATGCTGCCAGCTAGGCCATCAAAGGCCATCAGAGTAAAAAAAATTCTTACAAGTCAGTCATTGGTACCTACATTATTTATATAAGAGTATCTGCTTACTTACAATCTGTATTCCTTATAAGTTAAGGTTTCTTTTAGACATTTATATATTCTTATACCTACCTAGGTATCTAGCAGACATCGTTCTCCAGTCTGCTAAAACAATCCATTGCGCTATTCCTACTAAGTATTCCTACTAGCTACTGCTCATCAATAAAAATAGACACAGCTCTGCACTCTGCGAACTGGTTTTCACTCATTTAAACATGGCAACCCTGGAGCGTTATACGAAATAATGGGCCGGCGCTCGAGTTCATTCCGCGCACGAACCGGGGAGGAGACGCGAGTGGCGACCGACGAGCGATCAGCTATCTCATGCATGCATTATGTAGTCGCTGTAGTAGATAGGTGTAGGTAGGGTATGGCTGAGGCATCGCGGCAGGTAGCCGGCCAATCAGCGCCGCCGCGCGCGCCGCGACCGCTATCATTGGACAATCACAATGATAGCGAGCCTGTCCCCAACACGGTGCAGCATGTTCCGTGTCGTGTAGTGTATACTATAGTCTGTAGATAGGTGTAGCAGCGCATCTCCCATTTATCGCGCATTCCGGCGGCCTGTAGGTAGGTACACAAGTTGTACAGTAGAGTAGACCGTAATCTGTAATGTACTATGTGTAGAGAGTAGAGACCGTAGACAGGTGGAGGGAACTTATAGGGGCCTATAAATGCTTATCGACGTATTATATAAACGGGACTTTATGTGCATCCATTTTATTTCTGAGGACTTTGTAGAATGTAGATATTTGCTTAGTAGCTACCTACTATAGGTACCTAATAATATTTGTAACCTAACCTGAGAATTACCTACTGTAGGTATTTCGTACGAACTACGATAGGTAATAGGTAGGTATATACCCTACCTAGCTAGGAAAAAGTTCTTAACTGTTTTCAGATAAGTATTGTGAAATAAATTATTTGTAGCAATATCAAAATAGTAAATAATGGGTAGGGTTAATTTTGTAACAAAAAAAATTATAAAAATTTAAAGCTCAGTTTTACCCTACCCAGAGGGCTACGTTCAGCTATTGATGTACCTACCTATCTATCTACTTATGATCTTACTACTTAGTTTTGAATTTCGGCTAAAGCTGCAGCCTGCAAGTCATATTCAAAGCATCACATTAATAGAGGGTAGTTTAGACGTTCAGATTACCTACCAATTTAGCAAACATATTACCTACACAAAGATAGGTCATAAATTGTGTTATAAAATGATATTTTCCTATCTTACGAATTGCATGTTAATTGTTAATCCTACAATTAGATCGCCAAGTTTTATTTAAATATTCGCAAATAGTAGACCTTTACCTACTTTGTTAATTTATGGCGATGAAAATACGAACAGTAGATAAGTAAGTAACACGCCTTTATATTTTTTTGTACTTAAAAAACTTTAATGAAAGCCATACCTACCTATATCGAGAAGTTCCCGTTAGCTCAAAATCTAAGTACCTAATTACTCCACTAAATCATACCTAATAGATATATCTATGTATTTCCATCGATACTTACCTACTGTTATTTGCGCACTAGTCATTGCCATAAGGATATCACGTGGAATTCGTTTTATGGCGAAAAACAAAAATCGAATTAGAATTTGGCGGGCTAATGCGTTGTGACGTCGCAACTCGCAACCCAACATCCCGTCGGCTATCAGTCCCCACTGTTATCACGATGCTCGTCGCAGTCGGCGGCGCGGCGGCACGGCCAGTGCTGCACCAACTGCGGCAGCCGCAACACCACGCTGTGGCGGCGCAACAACGACGGCGAGCCCGTGTGCAACGCGTGCGGCCTCTACTACAAGCTGCACGGCATCAACAGGTACATAAACACTTCTTCACTATACCACTAGGTAAACCCGCTATAGCTAGCACATTGGTAGGGAAAACGAGCGAGGGAAAATAACACGTAGGGAGTCAAGAAGGCAACACGCCAATAATCCAATTGATTAAGTTATACCGGACGGTCCCCTTCCGCGATTCGGCCCTCATATTACAACCGCGAGGTTGTGATTAGCCTATGAGTGGTGGAGGGCTATCCATATGCTACCCACTATTTTTTGCTGTAGGTACCTAAACAGCTTTCCAGAATCTCTTGGAAGCAGCAACTGCAAGTACTTATATTAAAGTGAGGTTTTCCCACACCCTGTAGTTATCATTAAGACAAGTAAGGATGAGAAACCAGAAAACGTAAAAGATATACCTATTAGTACCTATAGATACCGATGTTTCATCTTCATGAGTGTAGGCTACTTTGTTGCCTGCATGGTGCACTACGAGTAGGTATCTACTGCCGACCATTAGTAAATAATCCTGAGCACTCCAGTATCTACTCCATCCCAGAAGTCTTGTTGAACTTTCAAACAAAGCCAGGGAAAATCATACGGATTTACCAGTTTGGAGCAGACAAATGTACCTAAGTATATCTGCTTTCACCACCTAACTTTAAAACTTAACCTTTGTATCCGCAGGCCCTTAGCGATGCGAAAGGATGGAATACAAACAAGGAAACGGAAGCCAAAGAAGTCGGCGAACGGCGTCAAACCTGCGCAAGACGGCGCCAAGAAAGATGAACACAATTCACCTGGCATTGACGGTAAGCTTCTTGCCTTTCATGATGGATGCTAGAACCCTGATTTATACACCGTCACTTTTTCATAATCCTGTTGACCCTTTCTTTATCATATTCTTATTGCTTTAAAAGGTGTGCCAGACAATTCGTGAGAATGATAGGTAGGTATTATTAATGACTTCTTACGGACTTCACCTTGAGATGAGAACATTGCCTAAATTCAGGATAATTTCTAAAATCCACTTCAAAGATACATTCATTTAGCTTTTTGCGCCAAACCGTTAAAACCCTAAAGGAATACCCGCAGATTTTAGGAATACCTGCCAAAAATAAGCAAAAGACACAGCCTATCTTAAATCTGTCTGTTCAACTTTCAGAGAGTAAGCCCAGCATAGCGGAAGTGCCTCTCCCGCTCACAGCGAGCATGGCGGGCTCGACCGGCAAGAGCCGCGAGCCCGCGCCCTCCCCGCACGCGCACGCGCACGGGCACGCGCACGCGCACGCACATGCTCCGGGCACGCAGTACGCGCACGCCGGGCTGGCCGCGCCCGCCTTCCTGTCCAACCCGTCGCTGTTCAGTATCAAGAGCGAGCCCAGCGCCGCCGCCGGCTACGAGGGCTACGGCGCGCACGCCGGCTCCGGCGGACCCTACCACTCGCAGCAGCATTACTTGCACGCGCTGCAGGTGACATTTTCAAACCTAAAATAATTATCCCTAACCTTGCAAACAAGAAATATCATGATTGATCATTCATGGGTGATTGAAAGGAGGCTCACCTCAGGTAACTTCATTTTACGACCACAAAAACAACCTAGTCCAAGATCAGGAGTTCCCAACGCACCTAAATGTGCCCAAAAATAAGCAGTATTTATCGTAGAAGAATTAAGTTATTTTTTCCAAACATTCTGCCATTCTGAGAGGGCCATTAGCGATAGTGTTTGTGTATAAATTTCAATTTAAGTTGAATCAAATAAGCGGATCAAATTATTATCTAAACGACTGCAGCGCCTCAAGCAGACTCATTTTGAATTAAGCTTTCGACTGTTGTCCGCTTGAGGCGCTGTAGGTACAAACCCTACATAAGTGTTATAATTTTGTTTTCAATTCTACCAGTACGGCCTGAGCAACGGCGAGGAGGAGGAGGGAAGCGGGTTCCTGCACCAGCGCAACGTCACGGCGCACGCCAAGCTCATGGCCTCCACGTAGCAGGCCTGTCTCTCCGCCTGCACACGGCAGAACAGGAGATAGTGCGAAGGGTTCAGGACACAAACCCGTCCTGCCGTGACCACCTGGAAGTGTTTCACGCAAAATAGGACAAGGCTCTACAAACAAATGACAATGGATGGCATCCATCCAAGAAATCCATCAAGAAAGTCTGGACTACTTGTTTGAACATCTAGAACGACAAGCAGAGAAGCACGACGCGACGAGACGAAAATTCTCAGACTGCTTCTTATGATTCTGTGATTTTTCATCAAACGACCAGTTAAATGATACGAAAAATTATGTGTTAAATAATTAATGATGTAAAATCTGTGTAATGATGCCACTGGATATACCTACTATAATAAGCATGAATTTGTTGGTTGAAGGGTCCTGATGTTGTTGTCTTTGGAAGTGCCTTAGCTCTTATTTCGATAAACAAGTTCATCCTCGCAGATAAAACAGAATACAAAAGTTAGATCTTATCTAATTTTGTTTCTTAATTACAAATAAAATGTGTTCTAGTATTACTTAGTCATATAGATGTCTTACATGTGTAATATCTAACTACCCACAGCAACATCTATTCTAATTTCTAATGGTTACTTGTCTGAGACTTTCTGTAATATGGTTCAAAGGAGGTGTATATTTGAGGTAACGGTTGGATATTTGAATTTCCTAGATATATGAACTATGAACCCATGTAACTTTTTCTTATAAGGAGATCAGTATTATAGGACTCGTTAATAAAGTCTAGTCATTTCGGATCATGAAATGCAGTCTGTTATTTTCGTGTCGCCCGACAGGTCTCTCGACTTTTATGTAATTTGTATAAAAAAATAATTAATTTGAGAATTTAAGTGTAGTGATAACGATAAGACAAATAATATGTAGAATGTAAAGTACTTAGCATGTAAATATCTAATTAAGCAATTTCGACTGAGCGATAGTCAGATGTGAGTATTTATGCGATGGCTGTTAAATTACTTAAAACTCGATCAGGCTTCTTGAAGCGAGTTATACAAATATCTAGATATACTGTAGGAGGGACCTTGCTGTTAACCGCCTTGACAGTATAATTAGATGCAAATCGAAACATACCATAAGTAAGTATGAATCAGTAATTAAAACAAAACTATTGCAAGTTCCTCTGGACATAATATTATAAGAGTATAAAAAAATAGAAAAAGTTAAGGCACCGCTGTCACTTGATATTCAAGTAATTTGGACAATTTTATGCAGAAATATTAATATCAAACGATGCAATATTTAACTCAGAAACTAGTTTTACTGACGAGTGCAACTCAGATCTGGAAAACAAAAATTAGTTGTTTCAAGTTATTCTTGCCAAGGTATACATCAAGGATATAATATCTAAGATAGTTTTGTTTTTAAATGTCATTTATAGGTACCTAATACAGACTACTACCTATTCAGATTTACTTAACTGCCTAGAATGTAGCGTTACTGTTTACAAGTATGAGATTGTTTCTAGAAAGAAGGTGTGCAGAAAGCTTACTTTTACAGCTTGCACTAATAATGATTGAAATTAATTTCAGTCTATAGGGATATTCAATAGCTCTTTCTTTCATTTTATTAGTAATCTGCATAAATTGTTGTTACCTGGTTCTTATTAATAAATTCCTAACATTCACAAAGTCATGTGCACATCTTTGGGCTCTCACCATAGAAACTTATGACAGAGTAGATCTAAGAACAAATTGCATTTATTAATAATTGTATATATTAAAATAATAATGTAAACATGTAGTGCATTTCCCAAACACTTTATTTAAAAAGTCTTTTGATAACAACATATAAATGGATCTCTTAGTTACGAAGAGAAATGTACAATAATGTATTAAAGTTATTAATGCACTTATCTTTTTTGTTTTATTTCTCTCTCGCATTCTTGGCTGCCTTCTTTAGTGATTCCCCTGCGAGACGGTAGAGGCACCATTCCTCTGAGGCAGTCAGATTAACTGCACCTTTGCTTTCATAGAATGATCTCGCATTATTCCATTCCAAAACATGAAAATCCACTCTGCAGCAGCCCTCAGAATATGCTTCCTACAACAAAGTTTTTTCAACACTTCATAATTTATCACACCAGGGGCCCTACCAATATCTCTTTTAGCAGTATTATTGTAATATTGCTTTGACATTTTCATACAATGTCAGTACGGAAATTTTAAATCAATATTACAATATATTACAATATACTACTATAAGAGACGATGGTATGGCCCCTGATGGCAAGTGTAAATGCAGTTTAAGGCAGACAAAATTTGACTCAGTAACTCATTGACTTTTTGTATGTCTGTACTGAGCTCAGGAGGTTACAAGATTTTTTAATCTTACATTAGCTACTGCATCAAACAGCATAGTGCCAACACCATGTCTCCGCTCACTTGGCCTCACATACAGATCCTCAAGCAGCATGGATCGGCCTTGCCAAGTGGAGTATATCGGGAAATACAGGGCATATCCCGCTGTCACTGTTCCCTCCGCTTTCTTCACATCTGCTACCATGCACCTAAAAGCTGGTGGTGTCGCATCAAAGCCATCGCGCTGCAAATCTGGGAACAAGTGATAGCCGTCAGATACCTCTGCAGTATCATTAAAACTATTATTGTTATAGTAGGTATGCAGTAAACAAAAATTACCTTCAATTGAGAGTGTAGGGCCTTCTGGCATTTTCTCAAAGTCAGCAAGCTCCTACAAAGCATTATTCGTTTAACACTTAACAGTTTTATGCTTACATAAATAAAAAAGCAAACCATAAAAAACTCTTACTTGAATCATCTCAGCCACTGCCACCATGTCTTCCTTTTTGGCGCGACGGATTGTAACGTCTGTAGCATTGTATTTGCTAGACATTGTCGTCGGTTCCGATTTTATTGTTTTTATATAATTATTGTACTTTGTAGTTAGCGTTTGGTATCACAATAAAATTTATCCTTAGATGTTGAATTGAACATGAAAAAGGGCAAAGGCTAGCACTGTATAGCGTTAGCAACAACCTAACAAATCAAGATAAGATAAATTTTTCAGAACCACTGGGTACCATATTAATTATTTAGATCAATAACAAATAATGGAATAGGTACACACTTTCTACTAAAATTTTAAATTAAAATAAACAAACAAACCCCTCAGAAATCTCAATTCTCTGATTCTCAGCCTCAGCCCGGCAAAAATTTGAAATACCTATTTTGATTTTTGAACTGATCGAAATGTCACTGTCAAAAATTGTCATTGTCAAAGTTTTTCGCTATCAATATTACTTTACTCTATGCTATGGATTCTTACTCTTTTGGCTGTTCTTGCAGTAATGCTAAACTGTAAAGGATCACACACACAAGAAAAGGATTTACTAATCAATTTCACAAATACCTACTTTGGAATTTTTTTTAGATACGTCGCGTCGTCTTCTCCGTGGGGACAAGTCCTCACGGGGTTACGGGCCTTGAGGCATGCCTCCTTACTAGGGCGAAGTGTCGCAGGGGAGCCTCGCTCCCCCTGGTATTGTTCTTTTAGCCCCGGTAAGGGGCTAAGGCCTCGCCTCCCTGGCTGAAGGCCCGTTGGTGTTGTAGGTCCGATTGCCCCTCGCGGTCAGCGATTGTATATCCGTCCTGCACGGGGATGGTGGGGTCCGTTTGTATAAACTCGCGTCGTCGCCTTCGTCTCCGTTGTAGATAATATTATCTTAGATACATGCGGCTTAAAAAATTAAATAGACTAACACCAAAATAGATGGCGTGGATGTTCAAATGATACAAACGTTCATTTATTTAGTTAATGCATTTAATATTATATGAATTACTTAATGATAGTATTATGATACACGTTATTGATAATAATTTCGTCTTAAAATGTACAGATCAGATTCACAAAAAGTTTAGAGCACATTGTTACCTAATACCTTCTGTTTTTAAGAATCAATGCAATGGTCTGCCTGCGAAATTCCATTTTTATTTGGTATTTTACCATTTCTAGGCTGATAGAACGTTATTAAGATGTCTTTTAGCTTACATATTGCAAAAAAAGTATCTAAAACTTGAATTTAGCCGGTAAACCCGTTTAATTCACAATATCTATGGTAGAAGGTTAGCAACATGCCTAAACTTTGTATAGGTATTAGGTATTTTCTATAATACGAGTAGAAAAATATTAATCTAGCTACATCCTTAACTATAAATCAATATAATAAGTATTATGTGGAGTAAAATAAAATAAAAATATCTCATTTAGCTATGCTACACTGTGATTATAATCGGCTAACATATTCCACTCGTTTCTCAATGCATTTAAAGTGCAAAAGACCAGTTAGAGAGAAAGAGAGCGCTACATGAGGTGCTAAAATTGTATTGTCCAACCTGCAGCGAGGTTCTGCAAGTGAAGCCTAGCATATTATTATATATTTACAGTAAGGCCGCGCAGGGCTGTTAGGCCGTCACTGGCAAGAAAAACATACTTCCACAATTCATGGTTAAAACTTCATCCATCAATTTAATTACATAGTATTGCACAGATACCGTACAGATGTTCATAGGGAAAAAAACTTCTTTGTAGTTCTACAAAGCTAGCAAAAATGAATAGGTGATTTTGCAATTCACTACCTGAAAACATAATGGTCAACCTTGTATTATTAAGCTAGGCACCATGCGCTCTCGCATTTTCGCAATTTCGCATCGTAAAGTCAACATCTCCTGAGGATGTCCCGGTGTCGGGAAGAAACGTGTGTCGAGTGTTGTAAGTTTTATGTGGCATTGCTTGCTTGGGATCTTGGTTCTTGAGTGGGAGGGTGGGTTGTGCTAGGCTCGCTACTGCATGTTTGATCATTCTGATTATTTTCAGTTAGCAGGTTATAGCAAAATTAATTAATCTTTTTTCCTAATTCAAAGAATGTCTGTCTCCTGCAAAGTAATGCCTGCTTCTGTTAAATAATTTTACAAAATCATAATTTGGTTTCAGTAAGGTGGCGGTCCACTTCTACTGGGACGTTGATATTGAATCCGCCAATTGTAACCAACGGAGGTAAGCGCAGATGATGCTTCTGCCGTGATGAAGTCGCATACTTCGCCACCCTGACTTGCCAATCCGGCCCTTTTTCAGGAGCGCCTCTCTCAGCCGAAGCGTTCGAGTACCGACGTAATCTTGTCTCGGCTTTATAGCCGGATCGTTCGCCTTTATAAATGTCGTTTCGGCATCAACTGCTGACAGTCTTCAAGCTGGCACCGGCCTCTGTGCCGCATTGATGGATAGCGTAGCGTCCTGCTGCCGAGATGGTCCTCGTCCACTTCCTGTTGCGTTGGTTTTCGCCTTCAACCAGAAGAATCAGAGGTGGCAGCGGGGACGTAATGACGGAACCACTCTTCGTTATTTGTTATTCGTTATGCGCCTTATTCGGCCGCATGCGACCAAGTGTGGGCGGTTCATTCGTCTATATTTGCTTTATTTGCACGAATAACGCATAAGCACGAATAGCAAATATGCGTATCCATCCTCTTGTCGGTTTTTAGCACACTTCACAGGACACGTATTGGCAATATTTGGTACATAGCACCAAGTGTGGATAGCACGTTTGTTACTTGCTCACATAAACACATATTTGGACAAATACAGCGTAGCCGCATAACGAATAACAAATAACGCAGTCTGCAGGACAGATCAATTTGTTTTGCTATTATCCGCTACTTGAAGGGATTCTGTATGGTGCAATATGCAGGAACACTACCCACATGAAACACCACACACAATTTTCTAACACTTTCTTCGACGCACGTTTCGTCCCGACACCGGGACATCCTCAGGAGATGTTGACTTCACAATGCGAAATCGTAGAGCAATAATGCATCCTGTGGGTAGTGTTCCTGCATATTGCACCATACAGAATCCCTTCAAGTAGCGGATAATAGCAAAACAAATTAATCTGTCCTGCTAATTATGGATTTCCGCAAAATAACGCCTGCTTCCGTTCAATATTTAACGCAGTCTGGTTCCGGCATCAGCCGATCAGCGCAGCACCTCGCTGGTGGGTCAGTGCGAGTAGTCGGCGCGCAGGCCGAACTCCGCGGCGTACGCGCCGGCCCACGTGATGGCCGCCACCGCGCCCGCCGCGTCGCCGCCGCCCGCGCCCGCCTCCGCCGCCGCTGCGCACACGCACACTCATTACCAAGCCGCACTGTGGTATGGTAGCCATGTTGAGTATTAGTCATAACAAAGATATTTAAACAGATAGGAAAATAACAAATAACGGACCACACACGAATGTTATGAATAGCGGCCCAAATGACATGGCCGGATTCTGCCCTCGAAAAAAAATATTCATGGCCATTGACAAACAGTACGTCATATTAAAGCTCATCATTATGTCTTTACAATAGTTCAATTTTTATAATCAGAAAACTTGCGAGAGACTTAATATTAGCGTAACAACTTACAACAAAATGCGCCTAAATATTTTAATAGCAATGATTTTTTTATTCAAAAATTGCAATTCAAAATGTTTACTCGCATTTTCTAAGCTTTGTAATATGAAAAAATAATTAGTTCATAAACAATACCTACGCATATTTTAATAAAAAATCATTGCTGTTTAAAATATTTAGGCGCATTTTGTTGAAAGTTGTTATGCTAATATTATGTCTCTCGCAAGTTTTCTGATTATAAAAATTAAACTATTGTAAAGACATAATTATAAGCTTTAAAATGACGTACTGTTTGTCGATGGCCATGAATATTTTTTTTCCAGGGCACAGCTCCATACAAGTTTCGGGCATGTCCTTTGGAATAACTATTTGAAAACATACCCTAAGTGCAATGAGCATTGCCACGAGCCAAAGGTTAACACCCCGGAGGGTTCACCGACCTCCCTTATACGGTCTGACCTGAATACCTTCAGGCCACGTGTAACCGATGATGTCATGACCTAACTATGTTACCTCATTTTACACGTGCCACCCCCACTCCGATGTACCAATATATATATAAGCACTAACTCCGAATAAAAGAGCATGAGACCAGTTTCGAACAACCCTTCGAGTGTTTACTATTATCAACCCTGTACCCTCGTCACAGTACTACAATAGCAAAGAGGTTCGTACTCCGTAGCTAGAATGATAAATGGCGCTAGAAGTATCTCGGAGAAAAGTTTCCAAACAATGAGGATCCTTCATTAAATATTCTGAGTGCTAAAACTCGATCAAACAGTTTGACCAGTTTGAATGGGTCCAATGTGGTAGGTAAACAGTACATTACGGGTGAGCTTATTCAAGTTATTTTAAGTTATAGAGATATGTGTGAAATTATAATATCTATCTCAGGTAGAAGAAATCTAGATAGGATAGGTCATTATGAATTCCACCTGTAAAACCATTAGTCGGTTTCGAGCAAGATCCCTTATTATTATTGGCAATGTTTGACCACATAACTCACAATATACACTTAATTCGTTAAAAACCATTACGATGGGACTCACCTAGAGCCGCTTGTATTTTGGAGCTCGAGTTTGCTCGAGACTCAGGGCTTCGGTTGAGCTTGCTGTCTGCATCTGAAAATATTGTAATAGCCACATCAGTATGAAGATTTCTTTCTCACCTTCAAACACAACACAGATATTTTTGGCTTAAGTCAACGAGCATATTTTTCTCTCACCCTCTTCCAAACTCGGTCAACGGAGATTTACCTCCTATTCATAGATGGTCATAAAAGATAATAACTAATAGATAATGACTAACCACGAAATACATCGATAATATTTTAATATCTATAGATAGTTACAACAAACCTCCTTCTGATCAGATGTCTAGTGCCTATCTGTGATTGGCTATTTTGGCGCGGGGTGTTACCTGCGGCGATGGCGGGGTCGTGGTCGCGGCGCTGCGCCTGCGCCTTGAGCAGCTCGCTCATGGTGTTGCGCGGCGTGGGCGGCGGGCGCGGGGTGTTACCTGCGGCGATGGCGGGGTCGTGGTCGCGGCGCTGCGCCTGCGCCTTGAGCAGCTCGCTCATGGTGTTGCGCGGCGTGGGCGGCGGGCGCGGGGTGTTACCTGCGGCGATGGCGGGGTCGTGGTCGCGGCGCTGCGCCTGCGCCTTGAGCAGCTCGCTCATGGTGTTGCGCGGCGTGGGCGGCGGGCGCGGGGTGTTACCTGCAGCGATGGCGGGGTCGTGGTCGCGGCGCTGCGCCTGCGCCTTGAGCAGCTTGCTCATGGTGTTGCGCGGCGTGGGCGGCGGGCGCGGGGTGTTACCTGCGGCGATGGCGGGGTCGTGGTCGCGGCGCTGCGCCTGCGCCTTGAGCAGCTTGCTCATGGTGTTGCGCGGCGTGGGCGGCGGGCGCGGGGTGTTACCTGCGGCGATGGCGGGGTCGTGGTCGCGGCGCTGCGCCTGCGCCTTGAGCAGCTTGCTCATGGTGTTGCGCGGCGTGGGCGGCGGGCGCGGGGTGTTACCTGCGGCGATGGCGGGGTCGTGGTCGCGGCGCTGCGCCTGCGCCTTGAGCAGCTCGCTCATGGTGTTGCGCGGCGTGGGCGGCGGGCGCGGGGTGTTACCTGCGGCGATGGCGGGGTCGTGGTCGCGGCGCTGCGCCTGCGCCTTGAGCAGCTTGCTCATGGTGTTGCGCGGCGTGGGCGGCGGGCGCGGGGTGTTACCTGCGGCGATGGCGGGGTCGTGGTCGCGGCGCTGCGCCTGCGCCTTGAGCAGCTTGCTCATGGTGTTGCGCGGCGTGGGCGGCGGGCGCTCGAGCGCGCGGCCGTGCGCGGCGCCGGCGTGCCGCTCCAGCATGTAGCGGCGCTCGAAGCGCTCGGGGCAGAAGGCGCAGCGGAAGAGGCGGCGGCGCGGCGGCGCGGCGGCGGGCGGCTCGTGGCCGGCGTGCGCGCGCGCGTGCGCCACCAGGTTGTAGCGCTCGCTGAAGCGCTTGCCGCACACGGCGCACTCGTGCCGCTTCTCGCCCGAGTGCACGCGCTTGTGCCGCTTGAGGTGCGAGCGCGTCATGAGCGCCAGCCCGCACACGTCGCACGCGTGCGGCTTGACGCCCGAGTGCGACAGCTTGTGCATCTTGAACGACGACGTGTGGATGAACGACTTGCCGCACAGGTCGCACTGCAACACGACAACGGAGCGGTCAACACTACGAGAACTGGAGGGATCAGGCAGTAAAAGGTATCTATGACACAAAAATTGTGCTAAATGATTTTCGAAAACTCAACCTCTGATAAAACACATGCTCTACTGACCAATAAAAATTGTAAATGTAGCTTGATTGCGAGTTTAATGTAATCCACCAAAAATGACCGATATACAAATTGCAATTTGATATGCAAATTGAGCCACGTGTGAGCAACGTCACCTGATAGTTGAGCTTGCCGGTGTGTATGTTGTTGTGTCTCTGCAGCGCGCCCTTGGAGGGGAACAGCTTGTTGCACTCGTCACACTTCCAGTCGCTGATACCTGTGGAGGGCGGATAACAGACCTCTCACTTTTATTCCATTTCTTTATTTCACACTTTTATTTATTTCCAGGCGAGAGTACTGGATACGTGTGATCCAAATGGAACACTTTGAGTCAGCGATTGAGTCTTTGAAACGAGGCTCGCCCTAGAAGAGCCACCTTGCTCGCCTGAGTCTATTCTTGGACAGTTCCGGATTACTACGTGTCGGGGGACGCCTTAAAAACTCCAACCTCCCTTATGGAACGCGACATCCTTTGCTGCTCCCAAAGGATGGCACTTTTGTTAATTTGTTGATAACTCATTATCATAATATTAAAAATGCTCATGCGGGTTGCAATACTCTCTCAGCCATTTTGCAGCGTGAGTTTTGGATTTTGGCAGGTCGACTAGCCATTCGAAGCGTGATCTTCAAATGTATTCTTTGCTATTGTTTGAAGGCATCCATTGCACAGCCTGTGATGGGTGACCTAAGGGCCACTGCATGTGAGATTGCCTGTGACTCACCCTTGTGCAGCGCGACGTGTATGTCGCACGCCCGCTTGTGCTTGTAGTGCGCGCCGCACACCTCGCAGATGTACGGCGGCTTGGAGTCGTCGTGCTTCAGCTTGTGCTGCTCCAGCCGGACTGCGATCAAAACAAACCATGAACATCAATTTCTCCTGTCCTAAACAAACATCACAGAGTACTAGAAAGGACCTGTTGTCTTAATGTTGATAACACTAGGATTATTTTAGAGAAACTTGTTTTAGAGAGGAAACTCCAACCCTCTTACAAATAAACGTGGAATAAATAATTATTCCACGTTTATTTGTTAGGCGGCAAATATATAAACAACTTGCTTACCCAGCGACGTGTACCGAGCATTGCACTGGTCACATTGGTGCATGACCTTGGGGTCCTTTTTCTTCTTGCTGGCCACCTCCTTGAAGCCCTTCTTGCGCGGCCGGCCGAGCGGCTTGCTGCCGTGCCGCTTGCCGTTGCTGATCTCCTCAGGCACATAGGTGGAGCTGTCGTCATCGTCATCGAACGTGTCGGCTTCGAGTTTCAACATGTCATCCAGACAGTCCATGCCAGGACTTTGTGATCTGAAAACAATTAAAACCCATAACAGTTATTCATCTTTATTTATTTGGGGCATCAAAACTAGCTGTTCAGCTGGTTCTGATGGCAGTTGTTCAGGTTTCTACTCGTATACTAAAAACGTTAAATTAAGAATGCTGGCTATCAAATGAGGCAGGGATCAGCAAGTTATATTTAGAACCTTTAAATAAGGCACTATTTCAATAACTTAACTAGCCCACCGCAACCAACCTCTTTCATCTGCGTTCTGGTTGGTTTGCTGTTTGCATGGATGGTTCGATGGATGGTTGAATGGATGGAACTCACCTGTCAGGTGACTCCTCCTTCTTCACCTTCTCCACGTTGAGATGCGCCACCAGCATGTGCGCGGTGAGGGCCGCCGCACCGCCGCTCTCCCCACTAGCTGCACATTCTGTGCACTCCCATACACTGGGGAACATTATATAAACATTAATTTACCAGTGCGGGCTGGAAATCATTGCATGAGGCCTTTGTCCAGCAGTGGACGTCCGTCAGCTGAAACGAACGAATGAACGAACCGCTGACCATAAAAAAAGACCAGATATTCCATGGTGAGGCATTGATTGCATAACATAACTGATTCTGTATAAAGGGCACTGTAGCCTGGGAAATTACAGAGCATAAGACATAACAATGCAATGCATGCTCCTGACATAAGCAGATGTGTCACAAAGAAATTATTGAGAATTTCAACTCACATCCCTGCGCAAGTCACCCTCAGTACAAGAAAGGTTTGACCATCGACCCTTCAGCTACACCAGTACCAACTGGTATGTTCACAGTCACACATTTTAATAATATATTTAGCTGTCACAATTGCATATTGCATATAGCTGCTCTGACAATCACATTCTAAGGGTTCAAACTCAGACCTTGGAACAGGATATATCACAAAACTTAAGTCTAGGGTGGGATAGGAAATACCACTACTAAAAGTATATTATGAATACAACAATTTACCTGTCTGCGTTTATCTTACTCCGCATTTTACGTTTATTCTCTGGGGCAGGTTTCTTTTTTCTCTTTTCAACTTTCCGGTGACGCTTCTTTTTTTTGAGAGCGAGGGGCTCGTCTTCGGAGTCATTGTCACAAACATTATCAACGAAATCTAAATCCTCATTCTTAACTACTTCTATAGTAACATGAGAGCTTGTGACCGTCGGCTCAAATAGCGGGTTCTTGCTCACAACAGCGTGGAATTCCTCCTTTACTTTGTGATACTCTAATTCGGCTTGTTCTAATATGTTAACTAGGTCGAGGCACGTCTTACAAACACATTTGGGGCCACTCAGAGGCTTCGTGAGGCCCGCGTGAGTGAATTTACTCAAGTAATCGTTTAACGAAGTTCCCGCAGATGTTTTGGTCGAATTGAGGTCAAAGTAGTTGCCGCTGCGACCCAGGCACACCAGACACTCCACGAGCTCCTGTTTGACGATCACATCAGCTTCCTCCTTGACTTCATCTCTTTTTAGTGAACACTCGATCTCTGTACTGCTATTCACTGCAGTGGCTTCCGTCATTTTGGATTTGATGTTTAGCACTAAATACGGTCATCACATGAAAGTGAAGATTCACCAAATGTTCTCATTGCTGAGTTAGGTATAACAATAAGTATATAAATTTTTAGGTTCCTCAAAAATTAAGAAAAACAAAAAAATTACGCTTGTGAACTTCTTTTGACAGCTGTAGACCACAAACAAACATAGAATGATGACATTTGACAGCTGTGACGTTTATGATTTTGTAGATTAAAAAAAGCCTTTATAGAAATTTTAGAATAGTAATTTACTATCATAAGTTTCTCATCTTATCATTTAAAATTACAAATGCACACCCACATAATACATGAACAGAAAATCTGCTTTAAAAAAAATAACTTTAATTTTGGAGTAAAGACTTAAATTGTCTATGGACTGTTATTTCCGATAAAAATGGCGGGTAAAATAAAACAGGAATCGCAGCGAAACTTGAGCGAAACTCACGAAACAGTCATCACTCATCACTGTCCCAGATTCTACAGTTAAAATATTATGTCAACTGGTAGGTATCAGTAGGTATACATTTTTCTAAAACAATATTACGGGTTAGAGTAGAGTTCACTTTGAAACTTATGGGTGCAGGTTTGCCAACAGCTGGAATTGTTTGTGCTGTCCACAATCCACATGATTCGTATAGTTTCCCAATATCATGCGAGTTATCTCAATCAAAAGTCAAAACAAAGCACAACGTCCTTTGATAAAAAATAAATTATTTACATACTAATGTATGTGACCACAATATTACGATATGAATAAAGAAAGGCTTAAAAAACCTAAGAAAATTATAATAATATGGGTTTGGATAAGAGATTAAATGGCAAGCAAGTAATGGACACAAGTTAGCTTGCAATATATACCCAGCCATAAAAAATAAAAGGTTAAAAAATAAGGCTCGTGCTCGTATACCGTAACCGTCTGTTAGTGCAACTGCAAACGGCAAACCGTAAACAGTTGTAGTGTAGCAGTTGTAGTTTGAAGCTGTACCGCGTAGGGTTGATCGTTTCGATAGTGCTTCGTACTCGATTAATTTCAATATTGTTTTGATATCGCACCGCGAGGAATATTATGCCTTAGTGCGTTTTGACGAGTAATTTAAAAACATTTTCAATATTTTTGGAGAATAATTATTCCAATATTCCTCTTGGATTCAGTGATTGTGATAGTGATTGTTTTATGAATATTGGGAGGTGTGAACAAAATTATAGAATTATTTACGTACATTGTATAAAATTTTATGTGAGTAATTTTCGCCCCTTTTTTTTAAAGTATTTTTAAGAATTTAATATTTGGCCATAATTAGAAGCTTCTATCTTAAATTCTTCTTCTGCCCTTATCTTTCGGACTGTTTTGCGGATTTAGCTCTATTCTGTCATCCTGGATTTTTAAATGCTCTATGGATTTATGGATGTTCATTGATTGTCCTCGACTTGACATAGGAATGGAGTAGGCATCCCAAGCCAACGACTCTCTTCGACACTTTGATGTACCCAGGTACCTTTTTGGGTGCAGATCATATTTTGAATATCAACAGAAAAATACTGAACAGAATTTGATGAAACTGTGTAGTAGGTAATCTTATCATCTTCAAAGACTTTTTTGTCGTAAAGTGTAGGACGTTCCTATTAAAAGTCATAGTTCAGTTGTTAAAACGGATTTCCGGACTTCGACTGCCTTAAAGACCTGACTCTTTTGCGAAGTTTTACGTGGACGTAGATAAATATATAAGGCAACTCCTGAACTGTATAAGGATACATAATATAACCGCCTTGTTTTACTTCAAGAAGGAGAATTGGGTAACCGTCTCAAGTTACAGCAGAAGCGACACGGAGCGTGGTATAGTGTGGTGTGGCGCGGTGGGCACCAGCCGTAACGCGGCAACGGCTGGCCTACTTACTCGTGTTATGATGCATGGGAGATATCGCCATTACTTTTATCCACATCGCCCTTTGCTTTGTGCGTAAAAATAGGAACAACCTTTCCGCACCTATTGTCTCCTTCATACGCGAAACCTCCATACAAAAATATCAAGTTTCTAGCTCCTAGAGAGGGTTGGGCGAAGATGACCTGTTTTCCCATTCTTAGATGAAAGAACCTCGTGAAAACCGTCTGCCTTTTTGAACAGATATAAGAATGGGCTCCAGTGTTTTTACCCCGTCCGTCTAGGGAGAATCTGCCGTGCTATTCTGCAAAACAGCGACGAGCGTACATCTCTGCATCTATGAATTTGTCAGTTGTAATAGAGTACAATTTTGCATGCCATATTCGGGTTGGCAGCTGTCTGGCAGCCATTTCATTTTGTAGAATAGCACAGCTGCTTTCCGAAAGTGAAGGTAGAGTTCTTACTTTTAAAGAAATAGATTTTTTGATTTCCTACGGCGACCTGAAAATATTCTGGTTTGGGGTATTATAGTGTACCCGCCAAAACGAGCCTTCTTGAATAGATGTCACTGGATTAAAGAATAGTGTCTTTGGCTTTGGGCATAATTTATCATAATATTATTACGTGTATCAGAGAATTCCTGAATGCGTGTAATGTGTAGTGTGGATGGCGAGGCGAAGGAAGCGGAACCTGTCGCTTTGCGCGCATGAGTGCACTGAAGGTTGGGTTACTTGAAGGGTCGCACCGCACCACAGCGCTCCGCAGCGGATGCGCACGCGCACATCGGCGGATCCAGGGGGGGGGTCATGGGGGTCATGACCCCCCCCTGGGCCTTCCAAAACGTAGATGGACCAATAGTTAAAATTGTAAAATATAATATTAAGGAACGAAAGTATCGAAAATTTGAATTTTACCTCGCCACCGCGACCTTTTAACTGATGACCTCCTAATTTCCCAGGAGATTTCCTGATTTATCAACAATCCTCCTTATTTACTGATTTTATTAATTTATCTCAAGATATATTTGGGTTTTGAAATTGTATTCACGTTAAAAATTATGGAGATATCTAAGTGTGCTACACGGCAGATTTTCACGAAATGACCTTGAATGCACAAGGTCATTTCAGGTCAAGGAATAAATGGTGATTTATCATGCGAACATATAAAAAAATTGAGCTCGCTGCGCTCGCATATCCAGTTATCAAAATATGTATGCTCCCAGGATCTTTATGTTGTGACTTTTTCAGTAAAAAAAAAACAGAAAATTTCGCGCTCGCTTCGCTCGCATATCCAGTTGGTAGAATCTGTAAAGTTCGTGTTCGCTTCATTCAGGACTATTTTAGATTTGAAGGCGTTATTCCACCTAAAAATTATGATAATATTTAAATTAAAAACTCAAGATTGACCACACTATAAAACGAAATAAAAAAAGTAAAATATTTAAGCTCGCTTCGCTCGCATATCCTGTTATATCAAAATATATTTTAAGTTTGCGCCACTTCATTCAGGCATATTGTGATTTAAAGAGGTTATTATGTCTAAAAATGATTATATTATTTTTATTAAAGATGAATCTCACTGTCAAACCATGTTAAATTCAAGACAGAAATAAATAGTGATTTATCCTGCGAAATAGTTAAAATTTTCAGCTCGCTTCGCTCGCATATCCAGTTGTCAAAATATGTTTGCCCCCAGGATTGTTGTTACGTTGTGACTCTTTTAGTAAAAAAAAAACAGAAAATTTGGCGCTCGCTTTGCTCGCACATCCAGTTGTCAGGATATATAAAGATCGTGCTCGCTTCATTCAGGACTATTTGCGATTTCAAGACGTTATTCCGCCTAAAAATTAATAAATTATTTTAATTAAAGATCAAAGATGGATCACATTATAAATAAAAAATAAAAAACGTAAAAAATTTGAGCTCGCTTCGCTCGCAGATCCAGTTATCAAAAATATATACAGTTCGTGTTCACTTCATTCGGGCATATTTGTAATTTTAAGACGTTATTACGCCGAAAAATGATTATATTATTTTTATTAAAGACTGATCTCACTGTCAAACCTGGTTAAATTCAAGACTGGAATAAATAGTGATTTATCCTGCAAAATGGTAAAAATTTTGAGCTCGCTTCGCTCGCGTTCTCGTTCTACACTGTTACGAAAATTCTAATCCTGGCTAAGAGCTTCAATAGTTGAAATACGTCTTAACTAGACTGGTTAAGACGTCTCCACGTCCGAAAAACGCACCCATTGAAGTACCTAGATGAAGTGACACTGCGTTTCGGAAAAAGAAATATTGGCTCTTTCATTTAAAGATAGGTTTTTTAAGTACAGTACCTACTTATACACATATATAATAAAATACCTACTTTTTAACTGAATCAATTAGTATCATAATTAAATTAAAACTTCTTGTGACTTGACTACAACTATGTGAGTTGTGACCCCCCCCTGGCACCAAAGCTGGATCCGCCCCTGCACGCGCATGTATGAGTACGTAGCTACGAAACACACAAATTACAGAAACCGGCCAGGTGCGAAGTGTTCCGTACCAAAGAGCGATAACAAAAATAATAATAGCAATTCCGCTATGAACATTTTTGGTATTAGTTTCATATCTAAGGCAAATGCCGTTCCTGAGAAAAAGAGCCGGAAAAGAGATGGACGCATGCGGGACAGATGAATACACAGACAACAAAGTGCTAAGGGTTTCGTTTTTCTTGGAGATACGCCTTTATGTAAGACATTGCGTACTAAGATTTAAGCAGCACATAGCGGTATATGCATGCGTTGAGATCGCGAAACATCGTTTATGCTGTATGCACATGAGCAGCGACTGTGTGATGAAATCTGCATCTCGAGTGGGTACGTAGACATACAAGAGCCTGTGGCAACAAGCTGCCGAGTGCCCGCAGGTTTGATGTCGGAGCGGTGACCGCCTTGCGCGCACCGGCGCCCGCGCAACTCGCTTGGAACCGCGCAGTTGCACTTGCCGTAGTCTTCAGTTCTATACGAAACATTATAAAGCTAGTTGGCTAGTACTCAGATTCCTATAAATCATAAACTAGAACGACAGTCATTTTTGAATAATGACCATTTCAAAAGGCGTGATATTCCTGTTCACTCCATGAATTCTGGTAGAAGGTCTAGAATTTGTGGTATCTTGATTGTCACATCAGATTAAGATTAGAGACCCATTTACTAATTTGCATGCCACTCTTCGGGAACGATGCATATTAAGTCGGACTTACAAAAGCCACGTTACAGGCCTAATAGGTAGTAATTACCTACCTTAGCACCATAAAGTAGAATATGTATCGAATAGTGTATTTTCATAAGGAATATAATGGTACGGTAATAGTACGGTCTATTTATTTATGTACGGTAGTTTAAAGATGGAAGATTCTTTTCTTCCTGTCTATTTTCCTAAAAACTCATACATATTACGCTAACTTAGTGGTTTCCAAACTGAGTGCTTATAATAACCACTAACCCATGTCGCTGTTTTCAGTTACAGTATTAAATTCACATAATATCCTTCAAATACATTCAAAGTAATGCTTCAATGGATGTTAGAAAGGTAGTAATTAAATATCTACTTCGGTGTAAAGTTTTCGAGTAGGTAATTCAGCCAAGGTCGTCAAACGGGAGTTACTGTTGAATGCGCTCCGCCCGGTGTTCTCAAACAAAGAATCACATGTAAATTGTCAAAAGAAAGCGAAATTAGCGTCAGCCCACGGCCACACCGCCGCCGTAGGTTGATGCTTTTCCGCTTTCTAGATCCGTCTCGTCAAATAGGAGCTCAACTGGCTCAGCCTTACGGTTACATACAAAAAGCACTTTGTAAAGATGAGGCCTTGTTAGATGAGAAAACTTTATATAAGTTTTATACGCAGCACAGTGCCGTCTGATATTCATAAAACCCCAGATTTAGATAGATTTGAACTGGCTTCTCACCAAGATGCCACGAGTATATACAGTACTAGCGGACGCCCGCGGCTTCGCTCGCGTTTAACCTCTGCTTTACATCCTCAGGCATTTAATTACTAAAATTCCTGTCTTAACTGCCATTTATTTTAATAATATTAAGACGACAAATTCTTCCTTTGTGCTTGCTGCTATCGTCACTTATCGGTTTTGAAAATATGAGGTTGTTACAAAAAGTTTAATATACTCGTAGTTCAATTAAGGTACCGTACCAATAGGGAAAAAGGCGGGAACCCTATTAATGAGACTACACTGTCTGCCCGTCTATCCATAATAAATGGCGGCCACTTTTTTTAATTCTGACCATAAATTCGTTCTCTATTCTTGCTGCGATACTCAAATATCGATTTTCAAAGCAATTGGCCCAGTAACAAAAAAGTTCAAAATGTCGGCCACTTTTTTAAATTTTGACCACAAATTCCTTCTCCATGCTTGTTGCGATACTCAAATACCGATTTTCAGAGCAATCGGCCCAGAAACAAAAAAGTTTAAAATGGCGGCCACTTTATTTAATTCTAACCATAAATTCGTTCTCTATGCTTGCTGCGATACTCATATTATATCGATTTTCAAAGCAATCGGCCCAGTAACAAAAAAGTTCAAAATGGCGGCCACTTTTCTAAATTTGACCCATAAATTCGTTCTCTATGCTTGTTGCGATACTCAAATATCGATTTTCAAAGCAATCGGCCCAGTAACAAAAAAGTTCAAAATGGCGGCAACTTTATTTAATTCTGACCATATATTCGTTCTCTATGCTTGCTGCGATACTCATATATCGATTTTCAAAGCAATCGGCCCAGTAACAAAAACGTTCAAAATGGCGGCCACTTTTTTAATTGACAATAAATTCTTTCTGTATGCTTGTTGCGATACTCAAATACCGATTTTCAGAGCAATCGGCCCAGAAACAAAAAGTTCAAAATGGCGGCCACTTTATTTAATTCTGACCATAAATTCGTTCTCTATGCTTGCTGCGATACTCAAATATCGATTTTCAAAGCAATCGGCCCAGTAACAAAAAAGTTCAAAATGGCGGCCACTTTTTTTAACCCTGACCATAAATTCGTTCTCTATGCTTCCTGCGATACTCATATATCGATAATCAAAGCAATCGGCCCAGTAACAAAAAAGTTCAAAATGGCGGCCACTTTTTTTTAATTTTGACCACAAATGCCTTCTCCATGCTTGTCGCGATACTCAGATATCGATTTTCAGAGCAATCGGCCCAGTAACAAAAAAGTTCAAAATAGCGGCCATTTTTTTTTAATTCTGACCACAAATTCCTTTTCCATGCTTGTTGCGATACTCAAATATCGATTTTCAGAGCAATCGGCCCAGTAACAAAAAAGTTCAAAATGGCGGCCAATTTATTTAATTCTGACCATATATTCATTCTCTATGCTTGCTGCGATACTCATATGTCGATTTTCAAAGCAATCGGCCCTGTAACAAAAAAGTTCAAAATGGCGGCCACTTTTTTAAAATTTCGACCACAAATTCCTACTCCATGCTTGTTGCGATACTCAAATATCGATTTTCAGAGCAATCGGCCCAGTAACAAAAAATTTCAAAATGGCGGCCACGTTTTTTAATTCTGACCTTATGGTCACGAATTTATATTCGTTCTCTATGTTTGCTGCGATACTCAAATACCGATTTTCAAAGCAATCGGCCCAGTAACAAAAAAGTTCAAAATGGCGGCCACTTCAAAATTTGGATTTCAAGAATCCCAAAAAAAACTGAGTACGAATTGATTTTATAACCTGATAAAAACCTAGGTACCAATTTTCAGATCTGAACTACTTTTAGTTCTTCGGGAATTCCTGGAACAACGAAAAAAATCACTTTTGTATGGGAAAATCCCTTAAATGTACGATTTTTACCCCTTAAAATTTGAATTTCTGAAATCCCCGTCTTAGTACGAATTCATGACCTAATATCGACCTAGGTACCAAATTTCAGATCTCTACGACTTTTAGTTTTTCGGGAATTCCTGGAACAACGAAAAAAAAATCACTTTTGTATGGGAAAATCCCTTTAATGTACGATTTTTACCCCTTAGGATTTAAATTTCTGGAATCCCCGTCTTCGTACGAATTCATGACCTTATATCGACCTAGGTACCAAATTTCAGATCTCTACGACTTTTAGTTTTTCGGGAATTCCTGGAACAACGAAAAAAAAAATCAATTTTGTATGGGAAAATCCCTTTAATGTACGATTTTTACCCCTTAGGATTTGAATTTCTGGAATCCCCGTCTTAGTACGAATTCATGACCTAATATCTACCTAGGCACCAAATTACAGAGCTCTACGACTTTAAGTTTTTCGGGAATTCCTGGAACAACGAAAAAAAATCACTTTTGTATGGGAAAATCCCTTTAATGTACGATTTTTACCCCTTACAATTTGAATTTCTGGAATCCCCGTCTTAGTACGAATTCATGACCTAATATCTACCTAGGCACCAAATTTCAGAGCTCTACGACTTTTAGCTTTTCGGGAATTCCTGGAACAACGAAAAAAAATCACTTTTGTATGGGAAAATCCCTTTAATGTACGATTTTTACCCCTTACAATTTGCATTTCTGGAATGGCCCCGTCTTAGTACGAATTCATGACCTAATATCTACCTAGGCACTAAATTTCAGAGCTCTACGACTTTTAGTTTTTCGGGAATTCCTGGAACAACGAAAAAAAATCACTTTTGTATGGAAAAATCCCTTTAATGTACGATTTTTACCCCTTAAAATTTGAATTTCTGGAATCCCCGTCTTAGTACGAATTCATGACCTAATATCTACCTAGGCACCAAATTTCAGATCTCTACGACCTATAAGTTTAGGCGGAATCCGTGGAACAAACCAAAATGCCTCATTCTTTTATATATATAGAAGACAAGTCTGCCTCTTGGCAACAGTTCGAATCCTCGTCACCACTAAATTTTGTATGAGCTTGTATGGAAACTAAATATCATTGAATGGAAGCAGGCGTTAATTTTCAGAAATCCATAATAATCAGGACATATATATATTAACTAGTAGGGTGCGTGGGGGCGCGGGCCACATGTGGCCCGCGTGCTGTCTTCCCCCTATTTGCCTTCCAACTTTTAGTCTATTCAACATTGACCATACATTTTCTATGCAAAAATAAATTCCGCCATTTTGAATTTTTTTTCTATCCATCGAATAGACCTTCGGGTCTTGATCACTTATTATCAAGAAACCGTTCTTCCATCTTTTATACTTTCCGAGATATTGGCGAAATTCGTTTGGCCGCCATTTTGAATCCGCCATTTTGAAATTTTTTTCAGCTCACTGCCAATTGGATGACATTTCAAATGACATTTGGTCGAGCACCCCCCACCTATCTCCAATACCCTTGGCTGTGCTCTTCATCCGTCTTCGAAATCCTCAATCATCAGCTCTCTCCGTATTTTTCCTCTGAATGAATTTTTTTCTTCTATACGACCCCATCCATGAAAAAAAAATTTTTCATACAAAATTGTTCAGGAGAGGTGATCAATCAGTGAGTCAGTCAGTGAATCAGCACGAGTAGCTATATATATATTAACTAGTAGGGCGCGTGTGTGCGCGGGCCACATGTGGCCCGCGTGCTGTCTTCCCGCCCATTAAGGTATCGCCGACATCTCCATCGCCCATTGAAATCCGATTGGCAGTGAGCTGAAAAAATTACCAAGGAGCACTGTCATGGTTTTAAAGATAGTTAAGGGCAGTTCCATCAAAATAATACGCTGAACCTCATCAGATGAGGTTCAGCGTATTTTTTGTTCGAACTGCCCTTAACTATCTTTAAAACCATGACAGTGCTTCTCAATCATCATCCAAATCCTAGATCACTATCTCTTCTCATAGTATGTACATTTTCCATGGAAAGATAAATTCCGCCACAGTGAATTTATCTCCATGCATCCCGTAGAACTTGAGATCCTGATCACCTCTTGCTAAGAAACCACTCTCTTATCTTTTAAACTTTCCGAGATAGAACAACACGAAATTAGTATGGCGGCCATCTTAAATCCGCCATTTTGTTTTTTTTTCAGCTCACTGCCAATTGCTTGAAGTTCCGAGTATTTTTTGTTTCAGCAGTCCCCACCTAACTATAATACCTTGCCCATGCTCCTTGACTGTCTTTAAAATCCTCAATCATCACCTCATTCCATATTTTCTCTGGTAGTCTTCCAAAAAACCGCATCAAAGCACTTCATGTTTTACAAATCTTGGTCTCTTCAATATTCCTCATACATTTTCTATGAAAAAATAAATTCCGCCATTTTGATTTTTTTTTTCTATCCATCAAATAGACCTTCGGGTCCTGATCACTTCTTGTCAAGAAACCATTCTTCCATCTTTTATACTTTCCGAGATATCGGCGAAATTCGTATGGCGGCCATTTTGAATCCGCCATTTTGAATTTTTTTTCAGCTCACTGGCAGTTGGATGACATTTCAAATGACATTTGGTCGAACACCCCCCACCTATCTGCAATACCCTTGGCTGTGCTCTTCACCCGTCTTCGAAATCCTCAATCATCAGCTCACTCCATATTTTTGTTCTTAATGATTTTTTCCCCTCTTTACGAAATGATTAGTAAAAAAAATTTTTTCATACAAAATTGTTCAGGAGAGGTGATCAATCAGTGAGTCAGTCAGCACAAGCAGCTATATATATAGTAATAGATAGCTTTTCGTGGGGTAAGGCATACCTTAGGTTTTAGGTAAGATTACTAAAGTGATGATCAAGCAGATGAGATCTGGAGTGCTCAAGCTTACGATACAACTTGCTCATCATATTATGTACTTCATAGTTAAAATCTGTGTTCATAGTCATACAAAGGTACTTGACCGTAAGAGAAACCTCGAACAAGGCATCTCGCATGGCATGAGTGATGCAGCAGATAGGCTGGTGACAAGAAACGACATCGTAAGATTATTTTTACTGATAGCGACGTAAATTGGCCATAATTTAATCACATCTTATATTATACTAATTGCAGTAGGTAGCCTAGATTTCATTTACCAGATGGAACGAACTCCGGTTTTAATCACGAGTATTCTAGGTTACAGGTCTGTTTTTCGGAGTTAACGTTTTTAACGAACAAAAGATATTATTAGGAAATCTGCATGCTCGACAATTTCCCACAAGGCGCCTTAAGATTTGTGAAGCGTGCCTTGCACGCCACACGGTGGGCTGAAGACCTATGGGCTATGACCAATTATTATTGGTCAACGCTCAGTAATGGTCTACAGAGTCCCAATGGGTTAAGAATGATGTCTTGTAAGTTGTAACTTGTCAGTGCCTTAGGAATGTACTTAGTAAGCGTTAACAATAAGATTACCTCGAGGCACGCAGTAATCCTATTATTTAATCCATAATCAACTCAAAAACGCGGTCGCGAGTATAAGCTAAGACAACATTTCTTTAGTGCCGGTGGCTTGAGCTCAACTTTGACTTCAAATTAGTTAATTAGCTCTGTCTGTGAACCATTCTTTATTCGTACATCTTTGGACTAAGCCATCTTAAGTTACCTACACGCATAGATTTTACCTACACGTTATTTCTTCTGTTAGTGTTAGGATGAAGACCTTCTTTTTGAAGTAATGCTTTGTGCGGTTCCGGGAGAGCCCGAGAGCGTAGGAGGTTTTTAGTCCATAGGTCGCTGGGTAACCACCTCTCCCACTGAAGCCACATTTATAAACATTCATGAGATTTTCCTACAAAGAAAAAAAAGTTTAGGATGAGAGCTTCTGTGAGCGTAGTAATGTACTGACAATTTGCCTTTTTCTTTCTTTGTTTTTCGCCTCACTTGACTGGCTGATGCGTGGCGTCTGTTGCAGCGAGTACAGCGCCGCGCGGCGGGCGCCATGCGGGACGCGCGGTAGCGGCAGCATGGCCGCGCCGCTGCTGCTGCTGGCGGCGCTTGCGCTCGCCGCGTCGCCGGCGCCGGCTGACTCGCAAGGTACACACTGCCACACTAGAACCCTTCGTCTCGCGATGCGTGGCGTCTGTTGCAGCGAGTACAGCGCCGCGCGGCGGGCGCCATGCGACACGCGCGGTAGCGGCAGCATGGCCGCGCCGCTGCTGCTGCTGGCGGCGCTTGCGCTCGCCGCGTCGCCGGCGCCGGCTGACTCGCAAGGTACACACTGCCACACTAGAACCCTTCGTCTCGCGATGCGTGGCGTCTGTTGCAGCGAGTACAGCGCCGCGCGGCGGGCGCCATGCGACACGCGCGGTAGCGGCAGCATGGCCGCGCCGCTGCTGCTGCTGGCGGCGCTTGCGCTCACCGCGTCGCCGGCGCCGGCTGACTCGCAAGGTACACACTGCCACACTAGAACCCTTTGTCTCGCGATGCGTGGCGTCTGTTGCAGCGCGTACAGCGCCGCGCGGCGGGCGCCATGCGACACGCGCGGTAGCGGCAGCATGGCCGCGCCGCTGCTGCTGCTGGCGGCGCTTGCGCTCGCCGCGTCGCCGGCGCCGGCTGACTCGCAAGGTACACACTGCCACACTAGAACCCTTCGTCTCGCGATGCGTGGCGTCTGTTGCAGCGAGTACAGCGCCGCGCGGCGGGCGCCATGCGACACGCGCGGTAGCGGCAGCATGGCCGCGCCGCTGCTGCTGCTGGCGGCGCTTGCGCTCGCCGCGTCGCCGGCGCCGGCTTACTCGCAAGGTACACACTGCCACACTAGAACCCTTTGTCTCGCGATGCGTGGCGTCTGTTGCAGCGAGTACAGCGCCGCGCGGCGGGCGCCATGCGGGACGCGCGCGCCGCTGCTGCTGCTGGCGGGATAAATAAACAGTTGCACAGCATCGCGCCAGAACGCTGAATCGCTTGGCGGTACGTCTTTGCTGGTAGGGTGGTAATTAGCCATGGCTGAATCCTACCACCAGACCAACCTGAGCCAATTTATAGAAATTACGGCTCCCTATGGCAATCAGTTCAAACTACACCACGAATTCGTATAGTAGGTTTGAAAGAGCAATAGGTATGTGCCCAAGTGTTGTCTCATTGAGTTATCTATGGCTTGGGTCATCATTAAGGCCATCAGCATCAGAAAAAGACGCGAGGCAAACGACTTCCTACGCATAAGTAGTTGCTGACTGCCGTCCTGCTGTTAATGTTTATTTTAGAAGAAACTTACGATGATAAGAGAGAACATTGCTAGAAGCTACATTTTTGTCTTCAAAAATATCAAAACCGTTAAACGTTCCACTTTCACTATAATAAATCAAAATGACGACAATAGACTATAGATTTGACAGTTGTTTAACAACAATAGAAGTTGATAATTTATAACAGCAGGCAGCATTTAAGGAAGACAAGGTGCTGTAGACAAGTTCTGAGTGCAGCTTTGCTATAACGCAGACCAGCAGATCGATACAGCACCAGCATTTCAGTTCGAAGTTCGGACAGTATAATTAGTTACTCGTCCGTTGCTCGCTAGTATTTGTTGGAACATTGTTCCTACAGGGCAGGGGAGGTTAGGAGGGGGGGTTAGGTCTGCTATGGGCTCATGACTATCGTAAAACGTAACCTACGCCATCCACGTGACAGCTCTATTCAGTTGCATGTAGGTATTTTTTTTAGTAGTCCACATTATCTCATTTAATAAACATTTCCATGGGCCATTCGTCGCAATCCGAAAATTAGTAGATAACAGATGTGAATTTTTAGCTTAGTTAGCAGTAAGTACTAAGCTTATAATGTACTTCAAAAAATTATCTTTTGTTACAATCCTATTTTGAATCCCACTTCTGACAGAGGCGACGAATAACTTCTACGTAGTTATAAGACGCAAACACAATTAAAATTTTAAGTACCTATACCTACGTGCGTACTTTTGTACGTGAAATCCTATAAAATCTACAAGAATTTCGGAAAAAAAGCAAAAGGATTTGCTTTTTTTCCGAAATGTTTATCCATGGACTGCAATACAGACTGTTAAGTATTAATAAATAGGTCATCCATACTAAGCAGGTAGTATAAGTCGTAAGCATTAGGGAAGTATGTGGGTTACATGAATCACGGCAACCCTCCCCCAGACACCCTATCCGAGGGGTGGCGGGCGGCGGCCATTCACTCGGCAATCGCCGGCCATTGCACGAGCGAGGTCACTTCACTTCACTTGGCATTTCAATGCCGATGTGACTTATGGACGTGCTGAAGCGTGGATTGGCCAATTTTGATGGACATTTTCAAATAATATGGTCTTGCTCAACTATTGAGCAGAAGAGATAATATGGCGCTATAGGTACTTATAAGGAAATGCATGGATGGTTTATACGCATATCAATAAGCGACTGGCGTGGATGCATAAAAGCTGATGATAAAAACGATGTCGCCTTTAAAGAACTACCCATAGTTGCAGATTTTGTTTGCTTATCATGGACTCGTAAGTTTAATATCCCTGTCGGCAAATAATTAGGTCATGTCTCTTCATTACAAGTTGTTCAGGAAAAATCTCCCTGACAGTCCGACATTCAGACATTGGCATTGGAGTGATCCTTTGGGGTTCGATTCCCATTTATGGATGAGGAAAAGGAAGAGCTCCAACGATACATCCCTGAATCTGGAATTTATAATTTTCAAAATTTAATACCTACAAAGTCATACACAAGTAACAGGTAAACAATTGAACAATCAGCCATCGAAATGGCTCATGACATCCAGATGTAGGCAGAAGTGTTAGATGGAGAAATCTTTCCTCACTAACAGGGCTGTAGCCTGTATGATCATGAAAGCGTAGGTAATTACATAAATTGACTGCGTGTTCAATTAATGATAATATTTCTTGGAATATGAAAATAATACAATAAAATTGGATCGAATCGTGAATTTGGAAGGCTTCCTGTAACGGCTAAGTTCTGTAATCCGTCGTGAAATTTTTGATAAAGCTGAAAATTTCGGCGATGCTCGCCCGACGGCTGCGGTAAATGCTGAGTGCTGACTGACCATGTGCTGACCGACAAGGCATATTTTAGTTATGCGTTGTGTTGTGGTTATTGCCAAACACGACCGCTATATGCCGTGAAGGGCGAATGACAAGTGTGATATGGAATATTAAATTTAAAGTTAAAAAATAGGAGTGATGTTAATTACAAAATAAGTGTAGCTGATATTGCATGTCGAACAGTTCAGATAGACAGATCAGTGGTGATCGAACAGTTGAAAACTAAAAAGATAAATATTAATTATGTAATTATATTAAGTAAGATTTTAAAAGACCCAAGTCAGTATAAAGTTGCAGTTCGGTGCACTTTTAACGGTCTACGTGCTTAGCATCTACGTGTTAAATGCAGTGTTGTTTTTGTTAGCCCACTGCCGTCGTCTGCCCAGTTTAAACGGAAGTTTTCTTTGTT
This sequence comes from Coenonympha glycerion, assembly GCA_963855885.1. Lineage (NCBI taxonomy): Eukaryota > Metazoa > Arthropoda > Insecta > Lepidoptera > Nymphalidae > Coenonympha > Coenonympha glycerion. The sequence continues at coordinate 18,577,094 of OY979630.1, read as the reverse complement.
TTTCTTGACATGAATTGCCGTGTTTCATGATTCAATGCAAACATAATATGCACGTTATTTCGTTAAAAACGCTATGAGTCAAGCTGTATTTAGACACATTCCAATTTATTACCTATAAATACTTCCCTTATAATCTCTACTTGATGATTCTACTCTACTTTATGAAGACAATGATTTTGAACCACTAAGTACCTATACATATAGTGGTACCACTTCATACTAGTATCCCAAATTCCATGTCTATAACTTAAATAGTTACTGATAAAATCGAGTGTGACAGACAGATGGACGGACGAACGGATGAAGTCGACCATAAGTGTTCCATTTACACAATATCTTCGTATGGAACTCAAAAAAGTTCAAAATTGACTTTGACCAGCCCCAGTCCCCAATTGTTTATTTTAGGAAATGCATGCAATATGTCAAGCATCATCCTCTCAAATTCCTCAAAGATAAAGAATATCCGAAAATTTAAGACGAAGGAATATAAAGACTGACAGAAAGAAGGACAGCTAGCGAAGTGATAACCATAACAGTTAGTGTTCCCTTACACCCTATTGGTACTAAACAAAAAAATGATTTGTCTGTTCATGACCTAACTGAAATTATAAGTACGAGTTTCCCGTTAACTAGATTCTATGAATTGATAAGAGAATTGACGTAGGAAATCGACTACTTAATTCAACTATCAGGAAGCAGATAGGTTAAACAGTTACATGCAGTTATTAAAATAATTCGCATATTCCATTTGGGTAACATTAAAGACTTATTACCGCAAGAATATTACTGCAAGTTACAAAACCGATAGGACGTTGCTGCAATTCAATTTCAATACCGATTGTCATGGGCAAGTTGTGATTTGTGAGCAGTGACAAGTAGGTAATACCTAAGTAGAGGTAAATACGGAACCAGCAAGAAATGTAAACGGGTGATCTGCTTGGTTGGTCCTATTGTTGTGGGGTCGCCACTTCCTTTGAGTCGCTTATGTAAACGGGTTTCTAGCTCTATAGAAGCACACAAATCACAATTCACTAAGAATATCAAAATATTAGGTTGTGCTAGACGACTTCGTTTGCGTCGACAATAATAAAGATCAAAGATATACTTACTTAAAAAAATAGAGGATGGGATTTTAGGGAAAAAAAAAGAAATACGTCTAAATTGATATTTCAAGGCTAGGTAAGTATAGTTAGTCCTAATTCAGCTAGATTGTTCCAAAAACGTCCAAATAATATCTTTGTAACAGTTTTTGGTTGTAAAAAGACGTGCAAACGAGTAAGAATTTTCCAAAAAAATACATACGTGTGGGTTGATGTGTGTGAAAATTACGAAACAGCTCGGTAATAGGTTTTTTGCACTTTAAATATTGGAACTATAAGGCTAAACAATGTACAGTGTACAGTTAGTGCAATAAAACTTAATGGTGTACAGTACTTTTCCCAAGTAAAGGAGTCAGCGAAATAATATACTTATATCAACAATATATTAGGACATAATTCCTTCCATCTTATTCCCCATTCCGTATGAATTATACTTAATTGTTACAAAACGTTAACCTCTGCTCTACAGAATATGCGTAGATTCCCTAATAAATGCATAATTAAAGGTTATTTCAATAATATCACTGTGATTTCTAATGGATAAGGCGCGGAATTAAAGCAGGTACTATAGTTAAATTATTATTTTAATCGCTCAGCAGACGTTGAGTTTTTTGCAGTTGTTATAACATCCTAGAATATAAAACTACGAATGCATAATGTACACACAGACACTTTTTACCTACTCTGTCCACGTAGATAATGCTACGTAACTTAAATAACCAACATCAAAAGTTGATATTATTGGGGCATAATATGAGCATAATTGGCTAGTGACTAGAGTATGATTAAGATCTCCAAATTCCTTACGAATACTTGACAGAACTTCAGAGAACTAGAGCAAGTAGAAAGTTTAGATTTTTATTGCTATTTATCTAATAGATCTAGAAGATGCTTCATGAGTCCAATGTTTTTATTGAACATGTTTAACCTACAATTTCCATTTCGATTAGGAAAGTTTGGATAAAATGTGTCTCAAATCTAATAATACAAACGCCAGTCCTTTAAATAATATTATGTAGAATGCATGTTTTTCTTCATCGGGTATAGGTAAAAAGGGCATAGGCTTTGTTGGTTTTAAGTCAATGATAAGCAACGTCGGATGGGTATTGTTCTGCGGACTGGAGGATGTGAGCCATCAGTTTCCTGCTGTTCACTGGATTACAGTAAATTTATGCTTCCTCTGCTATTAACGCCCAAGGACACCTCGTTTATATAACTTTGCTAATCCAATACTGAAACTAAATGTACTTATTAACTTATAATTGCGATATATTAAAATGAAACCGTCAATATTATAGATAAGTAAGTGTATTACAAGGGTCACTATTGGCTCCGTTTATAATTCTGACGTATGCAAATGTTCTAGACTTTACAGACTTCCATAATTTGCGAAATATATTTGACGAAAACTGATACTAAACAGTCTGGCATTTGTAAATACAAAATTATGATCAGTTTCATAATAATATCCGTGAAATGATGAAAAAATTGTAGGGCGATGCAACTAATTTGCGGTTAATTTTTTCTGACGGATCGTTGATTTTTCTGCCCACTTTTCTACTTTCCTTGTTTTCGTTTCTCAATTATTCCTCGGCGTGAAAAATATTTGTTTTACGGCTTTAGGTAGAGATAAAGCGTAGCGAAATATTAATCAAATTCGCACATTTCACTGCAGTTTAACGCGTAGCTGGGTAGCTGTTTAGTTTCACTTTCTTTTGTTTCACTTGGCTTTAAAATTTAGATTAGGTAACCTAATAATACGGTTCTTAATGAGAAATAAGATGAAATAATTAAAAGAGTCACTTTTCTAAGCTTCATAAAATATTCGTAATCTACGAGTAAGCTGTTTAAGAAGACGACAGTTCTTTAAGAGCAACAGACGACTCAAAGAGAAATATCGCAATGTCAAAGGGCAATACGCCGCTATAGCAAATAACAGATACCTATATTATGTAGTTCAATATGAGGACGAAGACGCACCCCAATCCTTCCTAATTTCTTTCGAATGGTATGAAACATATGAGATTGTAAAGGAATGAAGCGCGTGTTCGTGGATTGCACTAGTACCTATACCTACAATATAAAATACAGAAAATTATAAATCAGTTAAGTAGTCCTCAAGTCAAGAAAAATGGAAAAAAAAGCATTCATAATAAATAATACCGATTCGTTATCGGTATTATTTATTATGAATGCTTTTAGGGTGGTTAGAAGAATGGTTAGGGCAAGACAGTAGACAGAACAATGTAAAGGCAACCCTCAGGTCAGCGCAGGAGTCGCGCAGTGCGGTGAGTCGGCGGATACACGCTTGACTGAACTCGACCCCGTCAACGCCGACCACTATCACCACTCGCCAGTTACACACTGCACTAAAAACTGTTACAAAAATAAAAGTATGACAGACTGCTAAATTGTCATCAAGAATAAAATATAAGTAATTGTATAAAAGCTCATCTCAGGACATCCTCTTCGCTGGTAATAACTACTTAGCAGCCATTTGGCCTTGCTTTACTGTACACTATCGCCATAAACATTACTAAGTATGTTAGTTGACAAGCTCTTAAGTCTTAACAAACTAATATAGTAATGTTTTTAATTTATACAATCATATTGATTGTCTGGTGACTCTTTAGAAAGTAGGTAAATAAGTAAAAAAAAATGTCTTTTTTAAAACTTGCCGGAAATTACTTGAACTATTTCTAGATAAGCGTGTATTGTCTTGTTTTATCCGATCACCAGCCGAAATACGTGTAACTTCCGACCTAGTTGATGTAATAATGTGCATTTCATGCTTTGATTGACGTCTAAATCACTTGGCTCTATCACAACGTATTACATAAAAATAATCTGTAAAAGGACATGACTTAATGAATGCTTCTTAATTGAAAGTACGGATATTAACCTCTCTTTCGGAGGATTTGCGGTGTGGAACACCTTCACCTGATATTGTTGAGAAAATCAAAATAATTTTGTGGCTCATTGGTGGGAAAAATTAGTAAAATAAGCAAAGCAAAGCAAAGCAAAATAGTAGATACAGCAGGGTAGTAAAATCAGCGTTTTGAGCAGGTGCGTCCAGACAAGTGGGGCAGCACACGATGCTATCAACAAATCCCCTCGCAATCAACTTCCGCCTCGTTTACTATTCAAAATGGCGACCGCTCCGATTTTACGGGGAAACCACTGACCGTAGACCAGTCACACTTTTATATTGAGGCTAACTTCACCACCGCATTGTGAAATACGAGCTTTAACTGCCCTAAACTTGGAAATAACTCGGTTTACTGGTCCTGATTATACTTTTATTGCCCATGTTACCAACTAGTCTGACAGCTACTAATGCGGGTGGTTTGAATATCCATGTTATGTTTACAAGGGAAATAAAATAACTCCCAATACAATTTCAACTAGCAATTTGCAAAGCAATGTTTCATCCAAAGTTGAAGGCAAGGATTAACTTCTTATCTTCTGCGATTTGAGTATCTACTGCGTACCAACGTTCAGGAAAAACTTAGTCAGTGGACAACCACACACAATCGCATTACCTATTTGGAATTTACGTACTTCTGGATTTTGTATATCCAAATACAAAATCCAAAAGTACATAACCAGGACTAATTTTAACAATCAGTTAGGACTCGAACCCATGTCTCAAGTAACTCAGTAAATGTTAGAGTTTTTAGTAACTCAGGGGGTATATCCTGTAAGGGCACCCTGCGAACGTGCGTGGGCACTTATCAATTCGAACATAACAATAATTTTTGTTTTCAATTTCAAACTTAATATAATGTTCAATTTCGGATTTGATCACTGTAGCAATCAATGGTGAAGTAAATGGCCAATTCAGTAGGTAGTAATATGAAAATAAAATGTGATGTACATAAGTAGTAAGCTATTTTGGTAACGTCAATGACTTGATATGAACTGCAGGGTCAAGCCCGCCTCCCGCGCTAGCAGCAATAGCTCTCTCCATACGTTCTCGGGGTGAGTAGCGAGCAGCGAGCACAGTCAGCAAGGTTTCTGAGGAGCACCCTAAAATAAGCACTCAATTACTCATGAACATCTCTAATTATTATGAGATACATGTATTTAAATAAGTAGAACTCACAGTAAATTTTAACATATTTGAAAAAAGTATGTTAGTAGAGAACAGAAGAGATGGACGCATGTTTAAGTTTTTTTGAAAATAGAAGCTCACTTAGTATTTGACTAGTTTTCAAGTATGTAGGAAGTACCAACGTACTTGAAATAATTGCTGCATGACGAAACACTGAAACTTTTTGATTGAGTCATAAATCACTTTAATTTATTACGTAGAAAAACTAAAACTAAAGTGAAAGACTAAAGTAAGATAATAAAGAAAATAAAGAAGACGTCAATAAGACAAAAAGTGAAAAATCCGTAATAAAACTATAAAGTAAAAAAAAACCGTTTCGAATTTCGAAAGTATCATCACGTAGTGTACGTCGTGTGAAGACACGCAACTGGCTACGCTGCGTGCCTTTAGAGACCATAGGTCACGGGAAATTGTCGAAAGTTGACCAATTATATGGCTACGATTTTAAAATAATGAGCCTTCAAAGCGCTTTGAATCTTATCACAATATTGTTTGATTTTTCGCTGAAGTGTGATATAAGAACGCTCTTTATTTTGAGTTCTTACTTCTTACTAAAAGATTGAGTTTTAAGAAATTTATATTACCAAAAAACTCTTTAACAACAATTTTAAATTTTTCTCGCTTGTTATTAAGAATTGATTTTTATGATTTTTAAATATCTATTATTTGCCGGTTTACAGTTTTATGTATGCGTTAAATGACAACAATTTCAATTCCACAAATCACGCAACTCGCACTTTACGCTCTGCATCAAACGGTTTAATTAATCACACCTAGTTTTTGTTCCAATCAGTATGATTGTGTACGCTCTAGATAGCAGCACGTACAGAAAGAATAATTGCTATGTTTAATTGTCACACGCTGATGGATTGTCAATGATAAAGTGCATACAAATGGCAACAATCACGGCTGCACTTGGCTCCTTTTGTTTTTTCATTTTGTTTTTAATCCACATAGATGATGCTTGTACCACCATTTGAAGGCCACCCACATTCAAGCAGCTGGGAGATACGGAAGTCTACATCGCTCTGTTTAGATTGATGAGACCTGTGTTAAGAAATATTTCGTGGATTTTGTCGTTTTTCAATTTCATCGCTACGATGTGTAGCGTTGGTTGGAAGAGTTACTAATTTTATATCTGATAGGACTTCAATCACTATCAGCTAGAAAATGTAGCTTGCGTGGATTGCTTTACATACATATATCAAGATCCAACTACATATTTAACATGTAAATTCAAACCCTTATCTAATAATCATCCTGATTAGATTCGTATGATATCCAGTTACAACTGCCATTGTATTAAAGCTTAGAACTCTATTGTTGATTGTTAAGTATCTTGATGACGATTAGCTTTTTAATAACTTGCTAATGTCTTACTTAATGTTATTGTGTTCATTATTTGAATATTCCCATCGTTAAATGTCTAATCTTAAGCCTAGACCAACCTCAATTTACTTCCCCAGGTAACAACAATCCTTTTACTAATACGTTATGAATAAAATTGTCATCAATTAGATTCACCGTATCTAGAACTTAGACGAATTAAGTTTAAAGTCATTTGTTTTCAGAATCATCGTTTAAATTATAAAAAAATATAAGAGTACTCTAAATTTCGCAATCTTAGAAGAACTTAGTTAATGTAAACCTCAGTGCATCGTAGAATTTTTTCCTCTAATATGCCACCAGTGTGGTTGCCCATGACTCTTCGTTTTATATTTCGTACCCTATTGAAGAGTCATTTGTAATAAGTATCGGAATATGACCTGCTTTCGCTCTCATTACATTTATCGACGGCTGTTGACGTCCATTCACTAATCCATTAGCTTAATTCCTATCGTGACTTGGATTAATATCAGTTCCGATTCATTAAAGTTTAGTTTTGCTCTAGTTTTCTATAGTTTACATCTTATTTTAGTTGCTTTTTCTCACGAACACAGTTAAACCGCAAGTTGTCATAGGTATTCTGAGTTAAAGACAAAATTACCGTGAAAATAAGGAAACAACGTAATTTATTTATTTTGCATCGACTGTGGACTACTGTGGGTAGCCCAGCCTTGTTCTGTGACATCTTAGTCTGAGATTTTGCTTTTTGAAAGATGTAATACAAAATCAGAGGATTTGTTATTTATAAGGTCCTAACGAGAAACATTCATGTTTCAGCTATTCAAGATAGTCGATGTTACTTGATGAACGGTGGTGCTGTGGAGAGCTTCTTTATTGGTGAAGACACACCAGTAGGCAGTATTATAGGTAAGGTTTTAAAGGATTAAGATACCGTTACGTCTTTTAAAAGGAAGTGTTCGACAGTTATCATTTTGAGAGTTCACTGAATATTTTGAAGTTGAAATCTTGATCGACAAAAGAAGGTTCGGTTCAGATCCTATGAAAATCGGCTCTGGAAATTGTAATCCAGTTCTATCACAATGAACTTGACCTCAGAAGTTAAGATGAGTTTCGTGTATCATATATATAAATCAATATTATGTTACACTGTTAAAAACTGTCGAGACACAATTACATCTTTACTGGTAAACTAGGTTAATTTTACCAAATAATTTTTATTCAAAGGTACATTAAGCGTAAATGGCGACCCAAGTGAAGTGGGCGGTGACATATCTCTACATATCCAAGAGAAGAACGCTCCAGTTGAACTGGCTGCTGGATCCAAGAACATCACGCTTCGAAGAGCCCTCGACCGGGAGGAGAAGGCCGGCCCTTCCAGCGTTTACGTCAACGTGCGGTGTGACCGACGACACACTGCTGATCCGGTGAGTAATCAGCAAAGTCTTTGATTTAGTTCGAAGTACAATGCAATGTCATGAAACGCAGTGCACTGGATGATGGCTCGTCATTCTGAAACATCAGCCTCAAATTATCCAGTATTTATTTCGGCTTCAGTGCCTTTCAAATCGAACACAGCATTGCTTGGCAATACTGCTTCACGGCAGAATATTTGACACAGTGGAAGAATTAGAACCCTCTGCTGTGAACTCTGCAATAAAATATCAATTTTAGTTATGTAGAAATATGGTGCAATTTTCTCAAGCATAGAATAATCTGTTAACATTAGAGACATGATGATGATTAGAGACTTTTAAAATGTCAATTGAGTCGCGTTCTTGTGATATGTCCAGAGTTTCGTGATCCCGGTGTCGGTCCGCGTGTGGGACGTCAACGACAACGCGCCGGCGTGGCGCGGGGCTCCGTACCGCGCGCGCGTGTCCGAGCTGGCCGCGCCGGGCACGCGCGTGCTGGCTGCGCCCGCGCACGACCCCGACCAGCCCGGCCCGCACGCCACCGTGCGCTACTCCGTGTTGCCCGGGCCCGCCTCTGTACGTCACCGTCATGCCACCATGTTTACACTCCTTACTGAATACTTAAATGATACTTTACTTACTGTCTTCACTAAATAGCAGCTAAGACAATCTCTGTTTTTTTTACCGCTCGTCAGTCGTCACACTAACCAGGCGTGGATTTAGCTGGAATGACATACATACTTTTGAGCAATGTTTGCGTTATTTTTATGCCTAGTTTAAAGTATTTATGAGATTTAGGTTTTGAGCCAAGGACTAATGATTATAATTAATTGAGTTTGTACATAAATTAATTTCAGGAATTCGTTGGATTCCAAAGCGAACTAGATAGCACAGTGGTAATCAAGAAAGCGCTAGATTACGAGACACTGCGTAACTTCACAGTGCGGTTGCGAGCGCAAGACGGGGGCTCCCCTCCGAGATACAACGACACCACGCTGACAGTCGAAGTGCTCGATGCAGACGACCAGAACCCGCAGTTCACGCACGAACACTACACTGCCGTCGTACCCGAAAATGCACAGGATGTAAGTACAAGAACTAATTAAATATTCTCGGGTATTATTGTAGCACAAGACAATTTATAGCAAGGCACGGGCCTCCTGCCTAAATTGTTTCCGATTATGGAACTAATTTTTCAGGGCACAGTGCTAGAGATATCCCCGGGTCCAATTTCCGCGGCGGATCGCGACCTGGGTATCAACGCGCCCGTGTACTACAGCGCGAGCGGCGACGGCGCGGCATTGCTGCGCCTGCACCGCGACAGCGGCGCGCTGGCGGCCACGGAGCGCCTGCTGACACACCCGCTGCCCATCACCGTGGTGCTCAAGGTGACTGTCAATATGGCGATTCCCGCCCGTGTATTTCAGACGGCGAATGATTTCTTATTAATTTCTATTGAATGGAAACAGGCGTTATTTTGCGGAAATCCATAATTAGCAGGACTATAATAAAAAGAAAGAAATAGAAAGGGTATATAAGAACGCGTCGCTGACACAACAGTCACTCTACGATTTCGCATTGTGAAGTCAACATCTCCTGAGGATGTCCCGGTGTCGGGACGAAACGTGCGTCCAAGAAAGTGATAGACAATTGTGTGTGGTGTTTCATGTGGATGGTGTTCCTACATATTGCACCATACAGAATCCTTTCAAGTAGCGGATAATAGCAAAACAAATTAATCAGTCCTGCTTATTAATTTCTATTTGTAGGCTACGCAAGTGGACAACGCCGATCGTTACGCGCTCGCGACGGTGACAGTGCGCCTCGCGGCTCCTACTCCAGCGGCCGGCGCATCGGGCGCCATCACCGCGGGCGCGATGGAGCCCGGGGTGCGCTTCGCGCGTCGCGGGTACGCCGTGTCCGTGCCGGAGGATGCCCCGCCGGGCAGCGTGCTGGCGGCGTTGCAGACGAGGTCGCTGCCCGAGGTACATTTAAAATATTAAACACTAGTGACATGACCATTCACTCATAAAGCCTAATATTTGTATTAAACCCCCTTTACCCCCTAACTTCACTTCCCCATATACATCACCATATTTGTTAAATGTAAACGAACAATTGTATCTTGCCTTTATTCATCCACCACTCCCCTCATCTCCACTCACCCTTCTCCCCCTTAACCAACCCCTCTCAACACCTCACCTTCTACACATTATCGCCAAATAAACACGAACTACATGATACAAAGTAGCGAAGTGTAGTGTCTGTTGCCGCAAAAGAAGATGTCTAGCGGGTCATTCCAGATCCTTTATCAATGGGTCCCTTACTAGAGTGTAATGTGTTCCAGGCGCCGCTGCAGTTCTACGTGTCGGACCGCAGCTTCTTGGAGAAGTTCGCCATCAACAGCGCCGGGGAGGTGCTGCTGCGCAAGCCGCTGGACTACGAGACCGCGGACCAGTACCACTACCAGGTCATGGTCACTGATGGGAACACGGTAAGACTATTCTACCAGGTTTTGTGATTAAGGATTTATTTCTCCAGAAATATTAATTAAGGGCATCTAATTCAGTCCATCCGGTACTCATCTATGCCGCTGAAACGTAGACACTAACAAATGATCACTGATCCACAAATAAGATCGTTCAGCGTGACATGGAAGGGGCTATGGTAGAGGTTTCTCTGCGTGATAAGATCAGAAATGAGGAGATCCGCTTTAAAACCAAAGTCACCGGTATAGCCAACACCATTAGCAAGCTGAAGTGGCAATGGGCAAGTCAAGCCGGAAAGTCCTGGAGTGGAGTGGCGCCACCTGGCGCCTACAAGGGACAACTTCCAGCCCGCTGGACAGACGATATAAAGCGGGTGGCGGGAAGTGATTGAGGATAGCTGAGGACAGGGTGTGGTGGCGCGCCCTTGGGAAGGCCTATTCAACAGTGGACGTCCGCATGCTGAGATGATGAATTCAGTCCAAGATGGCAATACGAAACATCTCATCATCTTGTTCCAGAATGACACAGCGTGGATCAACATCACGGTGCAGAACGTGAACGAGTGGGAGCCGCGGTTCCGGCACGCGCACTACGAGTTCCTGCTGGACGAGTTGCCGCCCGCGGGCCCGGTGCGCGTGGGACAGCTGCACGCCTTCGACGGAGACCGCGCCGACTCCGTGGCGCTGCAGCTATCCGGCCCGGACGCCAAGTAACACATATGCCTTTATATCACTAGACCATAATCGCCCTCTCAGGAAATTGCTGGCACCAAGATAATATGAGGTTTAAAAAACCTGCTCAAGGTTTCCTACCGAGGTATCTGCTTGGCCTCCTGGCTATCAGTTCCGTCTTAGCTACGGAGTCTAGCTGGTCTCCTCCTCCACAACTTTTAGTCTTAGAGGATACATACGCCATTATCTTTAGGGGATACAAACTGTACTGCAGCCTGCAGACCTTTTTCTATAAGGTTTTGTTGGTTGTTGGTTTTGTGTATAGTTGCACTTTTGGAAGCAATCCAGTTACAATAGAAGTAGAACATTCCGTTGTGTAAATAACTGAAGTTGTGTATCAGGATGCTGTACGTGAACGAGGCGGGCGAGGTGTTCGTGCGCTCGGAGGCGCTGCACGCCCTCAACTCGTCCATGCTGCACGTGGTAGCCACCGCCGTGGACTCCGGCAACCCGCCGCGACAGGTTTCGAGTTCTTCTATAGTCTTCACCCTATGCCTTTACATTTATGATATACTCAAAATGCTCAACGACATTGAGACAGACATGTAACAACTAAAAGCTTGTCCAGATTCTCAAGACAAGTGTGTCCCAGCCATTGGACCTTGCACATTACCACAGTCAAATCATGGTCATCTCTTTTACGTTGAAGATGCATCCGAAGTTGTAAACGTACAATATTAAGGAGGTTACTGTATCTGTTGCTAAAAGTAAACCTTCCCAAAACCTGTGTTATTTTTTAATGATGACATCCCAAGTTGACCCGTGTCAGGAATCGAGTATGGCGAGTGTTTGTAATGTTGTGTCGCCCTCAGACGTCGGTGCCGGTGTCGGTGCGCATCTCGGAGCGCGCGGCGCACGCGCAGCAGGCGCGCTCGCCGCTGTTCGCGGCGTTCGCGTGCGCGCTCGCGCTGCTGGCGCTGCTGCTGCTGGCGCTGCTGGTGTACCTGTGCAGGCTCAAGTGCGTATTGCTTGAACAACAACATTAGCGGTTATTAAATAATAATCGATTCTGAGTCTGATTCCTTATGTAGAATAATTGAAGTTAGAATCACGTTCAAAGCTAGTTTTCACGTTGTTGCATTTTGTTTTCAATCAGACGTCGGCGCCAAGTGAAAGACAAAAGTGCGACAGTCGCGGTCGCAGCGCCCGAGAAGACCGCGCTGCCTGCGACGAGCGCGAACGCGACTAGCGCGTCGAACCTAAACAGCAGCGGGTCCCTGCAGAGCGTGTCGGCCGGCGCGAGCAGCATCCTGGCGGCCTCCACCACCAGCCTGGACCACCAGGCGGCGCATGCCGACAAGCCGCCGAGTGAGTTACCGCGCACGACGACAGCGCGACTAGCGCGTCGCACCTCAACAGCAGCGGGTCCCTGCAGAGCGTGTCGGCCGGCGCGAGCAGCATCCTGGCGGCCTCCACCACCAGCCTGGACCACCAGGCGGCGCATGCCGACAAGCCGCCGAGTGAGTTACCGCGCACGACGACAGCGCGACTAGCGCGTCGCACCTCAACAGCAGCGGGTCCCTGCAGAGCGTGTCGGCCGGCGCGAGCAGCATCCTGGCGGCCTCCACCACCAGCCTGGACCACCAGGCGGCGCATGCCGACAAGCCGCCGAGTGAGTTACCGCGCACGACGACAGCGCGACTAGCGCGTCGCACCTCAACAGCAGCGGGTCCCTGCAGAGCGTGTCGGCCGGCGCGAGCAGCATCCTGGCGGCCTCCACCACCAGCCTGGACCACCAGGCGGCGCATGCCGACAAGCCGCCGAGTGAGTTACCGCGCACGACGACAGCGCGACTAGCGCGTCGCACCTCAACAGCAGCGGGTCCCTGCAGAGCGTGTCGGCCGGCGCGAGCAGCATCCTGGCGGCCTCCACCACCAGCCTGGACCACCAGGCGGCGCATGCCGACAAGCCGCCGAGTGAGTTACCGCGCACGACGACAGCGCGACTAGCGCGTCGCACCTCAACAGCAGCGGGTCCCTGCAGAGCGTGTCGGCCGGCGCGAGCAGCATCCTGGCGGCCTCCACCACCAGCCTGGACCACCAGGCGGCGCATGCCGACAAGCCGCCGAGTGAGTTACCGCGCACGACGACAACGCGACTAGCGCGTCGCACCTCAACAGCAGCGGGTCCCTGCAGAGCGTGTCGGCCGGCGCGAGCAGCATCCTGGCGGCCTCCACCACCAGCCTGGACCACCAGGCGGCGCATGCCGACAAGCCGCCGAGTGAGTTACCGCGCACGACGACAGCGCGACTAGCGCGTCGCACCTCAACAGCAGCGGGTCCCTGCAGAGCGTGTCGGCCGGCGCGAGCAGCATCCTGGCGGCCTCCACCACCAGCCTGGACCACCAGGCGGCGCATGCCGACAAGCCGCCGAGTGAGTTACCGCGCACGACGACAGCGCGACTAGCGCGTCGCACCTCAACAGCAGCGGGTCCCTGCAGAGCGTGTCGGCCGGCGCGAGCAGCATCCTGGCGGCCTCCACCACCAGCCTGGACCACCAGGCGGCGCATGCCGACAAGCCGCCGAGTGAGTTACCGCGCACGACGACAGCGCGACTAGCGCGTCGCACCTCAACAGCAGCGGGTCCCTGCAGAGCGTGTCGGCCGGCGCGAGCAGCATCCTGGCGGCCTCCACCACCAGCCTGGACCACCAGGCGGCGCATGCCGACAAGCCGCCGAGTGAGTTACCGCGCACGACGACAGCGCGACTAGCGCGTTGCACCTCAACAGCAGCGGGTCCCTGCAGAGCGTGTCGGCCGGCGCGAGCAGCATCCTGGCGGCCTCCACCACCAGCCTGGACCACCAGGCGGCGCATGCCGACAAGCCGCCGAGTGAGTTACCGCGCACGACGACAGCGCGACTAGCGCGTCGCACCTCAACAGCAGCGGGTCCCTGCAGAGCGTGTCGGCCGGCGCGAGCAGCATCCTGGCGGCCTCCACCACCAGCCTGGACCACCAGGCGGCGCATGCCGACAAGCCGCCGAGTGAGTTACCGCGCACGACGACAGCGCGACTAGCGCGTCGCACCTCAACAGCAGCGGGTCCCTGCAGAGCGTGTCGGCCGGCGCGAGCAGCATCCTGGCGGCCTCCACCACCAGCCTGGACCACCAGGCGGCGCATGCCGACAAGCCGCCGAGTGAGTTACCGCGCACGACGACAGCGCGACTAGCGCGTCGCACCTCAACAGCAGCGGGTCCCTGCAGAGCGTGTCGGCCGGCGCGAGCAGCATCCTGGCGGCCTCCACCACCAGCCTGGACCACCAGGCGGCGCATGCCGACAAGCCGCCGAGTGAGTTACCGCGCACGACGACAGCGCGACTAGCGCGTCGCACCTCAACAGCAGCGGGTCCCTGCAGAGCGTGTCGGCCGGCGCGAGCAGCATCCTGGCGGCCTCCACCACCAGCCTGGACCACCAGGCGGCGCATGCCGACAAGCCGCCGAGTGAGTTACCGCGCACGACGACAGCGCGACTAGCGCGTCGCACCTCAACAGCAGCGGGTCCCTGCAGAGCGTGTCGGCCGGCGCGAGCAGCATCCTGGCGGCCTCCACCACCAGCCTGGACCACCAGGCGGCGCATGCCGACAAGCCGCCGAGTGAGTTACCGCGCACGACGACAGCGCGACTAGCGCGTCGCACCTCAACAGCAGCGGGTCCCTGCAGAGCGTGTCGGCCGGCGCGAGCAGCATCCTGGCGGCCTCCACCACCAGCCTGGACCACCAGGCGGCGCATGCCGACAAGCCGCCGAGTGAGTTACCGCGCACGACGACAGCGCGACTAGCGCGTCGCACCTCAACAGCAGCGGGTCCCTGCAGAGCGTGTCGGCCGGCGCGAGCAGCATCCTGGCGGCCTCCACCACCAGCCTGGACCACCAGGCGGCGCATGCCGACAAGCCGCCGAGTGAGTTACCGCGCACGACGACAACGCGACTAGCGCGTCGCACCTCAACAACAGCGGGTCCCAAGTCAAACGTGTGAATACGATGCGACAACCGCAATCACACATTTACCAATAGCAGTGTAGTATCGATGTAATCAGGTGTTTAAAATTCTCTGTTTGTAATATTAATATTATCTGGTTGTTTGTAGACGGCAGCACGACGCGGCAGTCGCAGCGGTTCCCGGCGCGCGGCAAGGTGTCGCCCGCGAGCCCGGCCGCCGCGTCGCCCGGCGCCGGCGCGCTCAGCGACCACCTGCACGGCGCCGCGGGCCGCTCGGGCGTGGCGTGGCCGAGCGCCACCATACCCGCCCGCGTCAAGCATCTCAGCTGGGACGACGCCACGCCGCAGGTACACTCCACACAAGGTGTCGCCCGCGAGCCCGGCCGCCGGCGCGCTCAGCGACCACCTGCACGGCGCCGCGGGCCGCTCGGGCGTGGCGTGGCCGAGCGCCACCATACCCGCCCGCGTCAAGCATCTCAGCTGGGACGACGCCACGCCGCAGGTACACTCCACACAAGGTGTCGCCCGCGAGCCCGGCCGCCGGCGCGCTCAGCGACCACCTGCACGGCGCCGCGGGCCGCTCGGGCGTGGCGTGGCCGAGCGCCACCATACCCGCCCGCGTCAAGCATCTCAGCTGGGACGACGCCACGCCGCAGGTACACTCCACACAAGGTGTCGCCCGCGAGCCCGGCCGCCGGCGCGCTCAGCGACCACCTGCACGGCGCCGCGGGCCGCTCGGGCGTGGCGTGGCCGAGCGCCACCATACCCGCCCGCGTCAAGCATCTCAGCTGGGACGACGCCACGCCGCAGGTACACTCCACACAAGGTGTCGCCCGCGAGCCCGGCCGCCGGCGCGCTCAGCGACCACCTGCACGGCGCCGCGGGCCGCTCGGGCGTGGCGTGGCCGAGCGCCACCATACCCGCCCGCGTCAAGCATCTCAGCTGGGACGACGCCACGCCGCAGGTACACTCCACACAAGGTGTCGCCCGCGAGCCCGGCCGCCGGCGCGCTCAGCGACCACCTGCACGGCGCCGCGGGCCGCTCGGGCGTGGCGTGGCCGAGCGCCACCATACCCGCCCGCGTCAAGCATCTCAGCTGGGACGACGCCACGCCGCAGGTACACTCCACACAAGGTGTCGCCCGCGAGCCCGGCCGCCGGCGCGCTCAGCGACCACCTGCACGGCGCCGCGGGCCGCTCGGGCGTGGCGTGGCCGAGCGCCACCATACCCGCCCGCGTCAAGCATCTCAGCTGGGACGACGCCACGCCGCAGGTACACTCCACACAAGGTGTCGCCCGCGAGCCCGGCCGCCGGCGCGCTCAGCGACCACCTGCACGGCGCCGCGGGCCGCTCGGGCGTGGCGTGGCCGAGCGCCACCATACCCGCCCGCGTCAAGCATCTCAGCTGGGACGACGCCACGCCGCAGGTACACTCCACACAAGGTGTCGCCCGCGAGCCCGGCCGCCGGCGCGCTCAGCGACCACCTGCACGGCGCCGCGGGCCGCTCGGGCGTGGCGTGGCCGAGCGCCACCATACCCGCCCGCGTCAAGCATCTCAGCTGGGACGACGCCACGCCGCAGGTACACTCCACACAAGGTGTCGCCCGCGAGCCCGGCCGCCGGCGCGCTCAGCGACCACCTGCACGGCGCCGCGGGCCGCTCGGGCGTGGCGTGGCCGAGCGCCACCATACCCGCCCGCGTCAAGCATCTCAGCTGGGACGACGCCACGCCGCAGGTACACTCCACACAAGGTGTCGCCCGCGAGCCCGGCCGCCGGCGCGCTCAGCGACCACCTGCACGGCGCCGCGGGCCGCTCGGGCGTGGCGTGGCCGAGCGCCACCATACCCGCCCGCGTCAAGCATCTCAGCTGGGACGACGCCACGCCGCAGGTACACTCCACACAAGGTGTCGCCCGCGAGCCCGCGTACACTCCACACAAACAAGAATTTTATTTGGCTACTGTCTTGATGCTTATGTCGATGTCGCTTTGCCATCACGCCAAGCGACAGTCGCGATGCCAAGTCCCAATGTCAACGTCCAAAGTTTTCTTACCCATAATAAACTACACGCCAAAATGACTTACCTTTTGTTTAAACAAAGAAACCAAGCTCGCTACGCTCACAAAAATTCACCATCGTCATCCAATGACTTCTATGAGAAGTCTTTGTCGTCATCACATCAACCTATTTTTATAATCCAGGAAGACACGGGTTTCCTCACAGAATCAGAGGGGTTTGGCCACAGTCTACCACGATTCCCAAAAACACTTTCCTGTAATTTGTTATTGTTTCATGATCATTTTCATTGACAGGAAGGCGGCGAGCGCCGCGAGCTGACGGAGGCCACGAACTCCGCGGTGTCCGATCACATGAACCTGACTGTTTACTTCTAACCACTGCTCAGTGCTGCCGCTTCTGGGCGAGTGCTTCTTCCGACATGAGGATATATTATACCCACTATGAGGATAGGATGGACGGGCGTCCACTGCGGGACAAAGGCCTCCTGCAATGATTTTCAGCCCGCACGGTCCTGCACCACCTTGTACCCCGCGGCTCATTTCATGTCGTCAGATGTATCCTTTGCGTTAAACAAGGAATACAATATATTATAATTAACCTGTGTACAAAGTGCTCAAGTGCAAAGCATGCCGACACGTAAAATTTCCTTCCACCGTAGTTAGAAGAAGTAATTATGAATTCGTTATGAGGACAGACTTTAAGTACCTATTGTGTTTTTAGTTTATTTTATTACAAACTGCAAAATTGTAATTATTTGAAAACACTGCGTCATTATAAACATGGAATGACCGACGAATATTTTCGGCAGCACACTGTATGACAGATACCGTTCAATAAGAAGGCAAATGGTTTATTGTAACTAGGAGTTAGTACTTATTTAATGTAATAATGAGGTAAATATATAAACAACATAAGAAGTAGATATAAAAAATAGAGTAGCTCTACCTATATTCTTAATTAAATGATATGACCTGTTGTAAATTTTTGTATTAGAAATTTTTACAACACAAGTGGTAGGTTCCAACCTTTATCCAAATCAACACGCCTAAATGGACCAAACTTTTAATTTAAAATTTAGATATTATGAATCAAATAATATTTTGTACTTACTCTCGTAAAATTAAGAATTTCCAAAGTTTCCATTTAAATTTCCAACAGAAAATAGTAAATACTGATCCCACGTCTTAAAATTGAAGTAGTTAGATTATGTAGGTACCTGTACATATTACATAATAATATTATATAGCTTTGATTTTATTTATTCTGTCTATTTGAAGGGGTAAAAATATATCAACTTCCTATATTAATACAATAATGATATGTCCTTAAAGTTGTGATTTTGTTTAAGTAATAATCATTCACCGTTAATCCTATACCTTTAAACGAGCAATTCTTGTAAGTATATATATTTCTATATAATCTGGATCTCGGAAACGGCTTTCATGAAATTTAGTATACAGGGGGTTTCGGGGGCGATAAATCGATCTAGCTAGGATTCATTTTTAGAAAATGTCGAATTTACCAAAAAAAAAAAATGACTACTGCTGCCATCTATTAGCCACCGAGCGAAGCTCGGTCACCCAGATATTTACCTATTAAGTGCTGAATTAATTGTAACATTTGTTATAAATTATTGTATATTTATAAATTATTTAACGTATGTTATAAAATGTAACGATATGTCATTGTTATTAAAGTTCTGTTGACTCAAACGTGTTTTATATTTTTTTACTTATCTGAGAGAGAGGAGATTTCTGTATTCTGATTCTAAATGAAAATAGATATATTTTTTCGTCTACCTTCTAATCTTCTACTCTTTATAAATTACGTCAAAATCGATACAAAAAAAATCAGACTATCTTTAATTAAAGTCTATCAAATACTTAGCATTGAAAGATTATCCGTTAGATGATAATACCTAATTAATAATAAGTCCAAACGTTGGATACAATCCGAATAGTGTAATATTAAGTACGTATCCAACAATTGGACAACGTTTGGAACTCCGTATCCTTAATCTGGCGATGATTGTAATATTTTGTATTGTAAAGTATTTGTGTATTAATATTAAACTTCCTTTAATGAACAGACAGCTTTCTCCTTGTGTCGCGAAGTTTCGAGATGAAAGTATTTGTTACGCAACATAATATA
Source organism: Coenonympha glycerion (assembly GCA_963855885.1). Lineage (NCBI taxonomy): Eukaryota > Metazoa > Arthropoda > Insecta > Lepidoptera > Nymphalidae > Coenonympha > Coenonympha glycerion. The sequence continues at coordinate 18,557,801 of OY979630.1, read as the reverse complement.
TCTACTTACTGTATGCAACGAATAACATTCATTTATTAATACAACGAAACAGAATCATGTCCATTGAGAGTTGAGACCTGTAAGACATCTGTTTTTAAAGATCATCAAAACTAAGGGTCAAAAACAAGTACATGCTGAAGTGTAAGTAGGTAACTACTTCGGAGTTTTGTTTAAAGCTTTTCATGTTTCAGATCAATAACCATCTATACATGATGGCATTGTGTATCTTATGTAGGGAACCTACTATTCATTCGCAGAAGCTTTGCTAATATCCATTCGCAGAAGCTTTGCTAATAAATTCGCCAACGGTCCCGACCCGCGATCGTCTGTTATTAGACGAGCGCGGGTCGCGGTCCAAGTAAGTTTAAGAGCTTCGAATGGGTAGGTATAGGTATCTATTCTGAAATTCTAGTCTCATTCAGGTCTTTCATTTGAAATTAAAATGTAATAACACTCGCGCTTCAATTCATTTAACAACATGTCATAGGCTCCTTTCTTTACTTTATCCATTGACGATCTCACTTCTGATCTTTATCGTTGACACTTTAGCTAGGTAGGTACCACTACAAATAAGTTCACACAAGTACCTACAGAGTTGGAACATATTTACAGAATCTAGTAGGTATAGAGGTTCTTCGGCCCTTATTTCTGAGTACCTATCAGTAATACTCCATTGGAGTCTGGAGAGTGCTCAATCACTGAGATACTAAGTATGTACTGACGTACTGCTCAATGCATTCACTTCACTCCACACATCCTCGTGAGGTGGTAACTGGTGGTACTGGTACCACACCGCGGTAGTGCAGTAGTGGTCGAATGGTCGTCACCACCACGCGTGTTTCACTGGAGTGGTAAAAGTTGTTCGAGAGAGTGTGCACCCGAGCGGATATACGATCGTTGCTCTTTTAATGAAAATTAATGTAAGTATTTTGCTGATTCATTAATACTAAATTAATTAAAATAGGTACTGTCATAGTAATTAGCCCGGTACATCGTAATTCGCATGGTTGTTGCCGTTTTATTGGTAAAAATTCTGGAAATCTTTCAAGTCTTTCTCTGGGATATAAAACTTGTCACCACAACTTAAATTATCACGCTAGTATTTACTTCACCTATATACTTATATATTTTCTCTATATATATATTGATTGTATGTAAGTAGGTATTACCTATATTAGAAATTAACTAATGATTTTAGGCGAAAACAAAACAAACTCTTCATCTTTTTTAAATATCAGTAAGTAAAAAGATTACCTACTTACCTACTGTAAATTATGTCAAAGATGATAAAACCATAATATAATTCTAGGCCCCCATCTACTCAGTCCGGTAGGTATAATTATTACCCCGATGTAATTGAAGAGTAAATAGGTACCTATACGATACCAAGATACCTATAGATATAGCTAATTAGCCAGACACAAAAGTTCTTGCTGAACTAAGGTATTTTATTTGATAACTTCCTCTCAAATCAGCCAAGTAAAAGGAACGGTCATTACTTAATATTATGAGATGGGGTTATCAAGAAGTACCTACTACCAGCAACCTCCAGTTAGTCTTTAGTTACGGTAAACCACTACCGCGAGTAACGAAGGTAGAGTCAGACAGAGTTTGACCATTTGGTCCCGGATAAATCTTAGCGACCTTTTTGAGATTGGTTGTGGGATTGATTGCCGGCACGGGCCATGTTCTAATTATACGAGTTTCTATAATATTGACTCAAGTATGGTTTGGTAGGTATAGGAGAGGTTTCGGTAATGGCTGGCAGCCACCCTACCGACATACACGAACGGCCAACTGTCAAGCGATTAGGCGTTCCGGTGCGATGCTGCGAGCAACCGTTAGAGCCTACAGCAGCAGCGGCAAATATTTGGATCTTTGATTGCATCGTAAGATGACATTGCAGTCAAGTAGGACTGCAAAAAACCTTCATTTGTATCGTAATTTAGTCGTGAAAGCGGCAGAAATGTGTAAGCAGAGTCATCGAAAGCAACATCCTGTTCTCGTCATAACTCGCAGCTGGCTAGGAAATTCCCGTCTCATGCTGTGGTGTTGTTGTACTTAGGCGGATATCGTGAAATCGGGCTTGTTTACGTCCCGCGCGGTGCCGGCTCTGTTGTCGGCGGAGCCACTTTCTCCGCTGTTGCGCAACGCAGCGTCACACGCAGCCGTGACCTCGCGACCCGCGAAGTGACATAAACCGGGATGTATCTCGAATCCGCGATGCATGGATTTGTTTCAAAGATTGCCTCTGTGTTAATAATATAGAATAAGGCTCGGCACATCCCTGACACGATTCCGGTGGGTCAGGAGTTAGGACTCAGACACAGGATGATTTTTTGACGACCTGCATCATTAGTACAGTAGGTACCTACTTGGTAGTTGGTGCGCTGTGGATCTATGATCGAATCCGAGGTCTCAAGTGCAGAAAATTATTATTTCAGGCTATAGCTTCAAAAATACTGACAGCTTTGATAGCGCAGTCTGACTTTTACCATCAGGTAAAATCACATCAGGTGTCTTGCTCTGCGAGGACCAAAGAATACGTCAGAAGACATATTCCGGTGTAGGCTTCAATGTCCGGCAATCTTTCTGGAGATTTTCTAAATCCTCTTTGCTGAAGCTCTCGAAGCAAAAACACAGCAGACAGAGTATCAGAACGTTACAAAATATATGTATCTAACTACGCTAGTCCATTCAAGTTTTGCAACCTATAGAAAGAGTGAAAACAAAATTGTCATCAAATCTTTATAGGTTCGCTTTTGATACTGCTAAGTGCTATTACGTGACACCGATTCGCAATCAAAATCCGCGTATTGTTGTTTGTAGCGCGTGCATTGAATGATTCACGGGTATTGCCTCCGCCGCGGTGTTACGAAACCGGGAGATGAATGGAGAAATAGAAACTAGTTCAAGCACGTAATAAGTACTTACCTACGTTACTTATTAAGCATTGTGCACGTGATAGCCGGCCATAGCTGATGATCGGTAACGTCTTGTGTTTACGATTGAAGGTTTTTCATGTTAGTATTGGCTTTGGTTTTTTATGCATTTCAATCACAATACATTTTTTCAATTACATTCTTGGTTTTTATGCACGTGTACGATCAGGGAAGTATGGAATCACCAGGCTCGAGCGGACACTCACTGCTACAATATTGTGGACGTAAGCGCGCACCCGCACCAATTGCGCCAGGTTACAATAGGTTCTGTGACAACTCAGTATGGTTCTTAAGGGTACGTAGGGTATAGAAACCTAAGTATACAATCTATACGACTCATACGTTATCTGGAGGAGATATAGGAGATACGCTTTATGATAGCCTTGCGTTGTGATGGAAAGCTATTAACATGGGCGCCACTGTTGCTAAAACAATCTCTCCATTTGCCAGATGTGGGCACTTCTGCTAGCAGCAGTTCTGCTGGCGTGTGGCACCAGCGGGAACTCCTCAAACTCCACATTGTCTGATGCGATAGAAACATGCGAGGCTCTCCCCAACGGGCTGTGGAGCCGCACGCTAGAGGACTGGGCCACGTCAACTCACGTGCATTCCTCCGACAGACATGGTAAGAATATTCCTACTAATTATAGGATTGAACTTAACACTGAGAGGGTCAGATAACTAACATGAAAAGAATCAGGGGTCGCGAGCTTCAAGATCGCGGTGGTTTACTGGGTTTAATTTTCTTAAGAAGAAACTACGCCCGACTGAACATCCATGTCAAGAGCGACCACAGGATAGAGCTTGTTTATTTCGTATTTATTACTTGGAGATGTTATTTAACACTTTTTTCAGGTCGAGTCATGGTTCTTCCCTCGTCGAAGGGCTATTACGTAGCGGAACGCTTCGACACACCCTACCTGTCCCCACCACCGCTGCCTCCGCAGCACATACCCATCCAGGGGCAAAACCACCCACCTTCTCCACCAGGATATACACCACAGTCATCAGGCCATAGTCAATCATCATCAGGCCACATACAACAGGCCCAGAGTCACCCACCTTCCTCACCAGGCTATATGCAGCAGGGTCCAGGACACATGACTCATGGACCACCATTGCATAATCTCCCTCCGCACGCGATGCAGGTGCCTCAGGGATACAAGGAGTGGGAAGGATCAACTCAACAAGGAGGGGGGAAGATCGTCAATCGCCCTACAAAGCCTTATAAGGACAAGTTTAAACCGAGTTATGTACGTATTGTCATCATATTTTGCATACCTATAACCTAATTGGTCTTTTATCCTCCTAACCAATAATTGTCTTCCATATAAGTAGTTCTAGCTCACTTTTAGTCGAACTTTTGGAAGAACTAGTTATTTACCCTTCCTATCCCTATCAAAACAAAACAGACAAACTTGAAGAAGAGACGCTTTGCTCGCTTTGACATAATCAATTATTATTATTCCAGTCAGTTTTCTATACCTTTTAACTACGAGTGGTAATGATCTATCTATACCTATAATTTATCAAATAATTACGAAGCCCTCATACCTATCTCCACAAGCCTCCGCCCACACAGCAGGACCACCGTCCGGGCAGTCCGAACTCCATCGACCGCGTGGACGACCCTCCCCGCAAGCAGGTCACCGAGACAGACCTGTACCTCCTCAGCGCCATCGAGAAGCTGGTCTACCGGGTCGACCTGATGGAGAAGCGGCTGCGCAAGATGGAGGAAGGAGTTCATTATCTGTTGGCTGGGGTCGAGTCTAAACCAGGTGACTATAATTTTGGGTTTCTAAGTCAATAAGATAATCTTTACTTACGTCTTTGGCTAGCGCTATCTAGAAAGAAGTTGGTTGGTTAGGGGAAAAAGGCCCATGGAGACAAGAGTTAGTTGTTGATCTACTATCTGAGATTGGATCTTAAGAAAAAGGTCACTTTTATAGCACACCAGACCACCCAAAAATGGTATAAGCTGGCAAGTTAAAGTTGACAAGTTTTGCATCACTCTGTGGATACCCGACCCCATTGATATGTAGTGTACACGGGTACATGTCAATGTGGTCATCCGACCGTCCTCCTGAGGGCCGAATTATTGGTTGAACCCATACGCCTCCTCGTAAGAGTGAAATCCTGGTTCCAGCCGAGAGACATCAGTTAAGGCTGTAGCTAACTAGAACTCATTTTCATTGCAGACCCGTGCCCCAAGAACTACACTCGCGTGGGGGACGTCTGCTACTCGTGGTCGGCGCAGGCTGTGGACTGGAAGGGCGCGTCGCTGGCGTGCCGCAAGGAGCGCGCCGCTCTGTTGGAGCTGACTGACGACTCGCAGCGGAAGACGCTGTTCTCTAGACTGCTGTCTGACAAAAAGCTGAGAGGTTAGTGCAAACTTGGAAGAACTAGAAATTGTTCTGGTCCCGGGACAAGACACTATCTTTTTCACAAAAGTAGGTAGGAGGTAATCTTTGCGAGCAAACGCGCGGATCACTATACCGCACGTCATGGACATTTGCAATATTAGGGGTAGATGCCAACCTACGCAGAAGTCAAGGAGAGCAGGCTTGACCGCTTTCAACGTCTGGAGCAGGCTAGAAGACACTTTGGCAAATGGAACACCTATAATTTTGACCTATAAATTTGATTTTTCTTCGTCTGCACCAGCTGAAATTCCACGGCAGGCTGATTTGGGCCTGTTCCGCAGTGAACGTGTTAAAAGAAGAAACCACGTCTCGAAATCAAAATTTCAAGGGCCCCGCGAAGATGTTCGCGACGCTCCGACCTGGGGTGTATCTAGTACGTGTGAAAAGGACATGAGATGCATCACCATCCAATACCTATTCGACTTTCGTGTTGCGTGTGAACCCCGGGGGCCCGGACAGAATTCTAATATGGCGAATTACTGCAGCGCCCATGTAACGCGCTTTCACGTTTCTTTGTAATTAATTATGTGTTCTATGTAATACAATTTTCATCCATCATATATTGTGTTTGCTGTGAGCTACTTATCCGCGCAAACACCTACGTTCTACAATGCGTTTGCTTGCTTGTGATGAAATTAGGATTGACTCACGGTACACAACTGAATCTAGATGAAGCCAAGCTTAATTTAGTGAGTTAGATAAAGAATAAGTTTTCCCGATCTAAGTGGAAATTGAAAGGGCATGTATGAAGGACTTCAGACGACCGATGGACTCGACTGAAATATTCGGCAGACAACCATCGTCATACAACCATTGCCAAACTTTTGGGGAAATCATGGATTAGAGACTAGAGTTGTCCAACAACCCAAGAAATGGCGTGCTTATGCTTTACTTTTAAAACGACGAAAAAAAATTACGCTCCACTTTACTGTAGTGTGGCATCTGGTCAGGGTCTGTTAACAATAATAACGATAATTCTGTTCCAGGTGACGACTTCTGGACGGGCGGTTTGAACCCCGGCCTCCTCTGGATCTGGTCGCACTCAGCGAAGCCTGTTGAACCCAACTCCACTAACTCGACCAGCATCGCGGGAGACGGCCGCTGCCTCGCCATCGTGTCCGACCCCACCAGGAGCACGTACGTGTACCGCGGGCAGGACTGCGCGGTGCCGCACCGGTTCATCTGCCAGAAGGAAGACAGCAAGGAGAAACTCAGCAACGAGATAGAGAGGGTCGCGAGGAAACTCAGAACTGAGAAGGGTAGGAAGTCCAAACTGCTGTGGGATGATGATCACTGACTATAGAATACGATTCGGCGTAATAAATTTCTTACTAAGGGACAATTCTCATACTAGGCTGGAAATTTAAGCAAATTTCAGGCAACTTGGGAGATATATAAATTATTTACAATATCACACAAAAATGTAATTCGTTGTGGCCGAAATATATGTTTTAAGTAGTCAGTTCTCGTGTTATAAGATTTAATTTTATAAGACTGATGTTTATATTGTTTAACTTATTATTTGTACATATACATTGAAGGTACCAAATAAAATGCTCGAATTTCTCATAAATCCTTATATTCTAGAATATTTACAATGTTGGCTTCGCGTTAAATCGCAACAAAACAACTTATTTAAATAAATATTTATAAACAAACAGACTGAACACTATTTTATTTATAAGCAAGTCCTTTTTACCTAAATTTAAACTAAGTATCAGAATTTTGTTCCAGTTTGAATACATGGAACTTTAAAGTACATAGAACGTAGAGATTGAATTGCACTAGATGACCGTTTTGTGGGATCATTGCTGTTGAGGGTAAAGCGCCCCTAGCGGACTATTTTGACAATTTGTGGGAGCTCAACGATTCTGAACTAATTATCCAAACATAGGTAAATAGAAAATATTATATTATGCTCTGTGGAAAATTAACTTATATTAAAAATATCTTGTTGAATTCACAGATAAAAGATACTGAATCCGCTGAATTCAGCTGCAGTAACAATTATAGCTTGACTCTGAAAATAAAAAGCCTGGCCATTATATGGTAATATTGCAGATAAACAATATGGTAGTCATTTTTCACAAACTAACCGCCTTATTCACAAACGTAAAAAAAACTGAACCGTGAATTATTGTTTTTCTCTGTTTTGTCTTTTTCTTTGAAAGTCAAATTACTGTTGATAAACAAATACAAAACAGAGTATAACTATTCCATGTTTTATGATTAAAGGGGTTGCTATGTCAAATGTGTTGCCATGCAAACATGGTGGGCGGTGGTTTTTTAACAGGTTTTTTATCTTTATATAATTAAGTATAGAAGTAACACAAACTGTAATTAAACTCAAATAATGCGTTTTTCCTACTTATGTGACAGTGAGGTCACAGTATACCCACTTGATAGTAGACGCTTGAAACATGTAAATAAAAATTATACAATAATTAAGAAATTAGCAAATTGCATAAACTCTGTAATAAATATAATGATAATTATGTTAATGTCAACTGTATTAGTTATTTCATTTAAAGACTAGCAAGCCGTTGTTTGATACTGGCAACAATTATTATTATAAATCATTTCAATTTTAATATGAATAGTAAATCAATAAAATAATGTACTCGTACATACTTAATAGATAGCTGATGGATTGTTGGGTTAAAATTTACAAAGAAGATATAGCGCGTATTTTGTACTTAGCAATATTAGTCAAGCAAAAATATAATTAGCAATAAATAACATTCCGATAGTTAAATAACATAATATTATGGCAACTTGCACAGCAAGTACTTATTAATTTTATTAGATTGTGTTTATATTTTTATCATAGAATATGTTATGGTAAAGGGTTGTAATGTGTGATGTCAATAAGAATGGAGATCTAATTTCTTTGCAAAATGTCTCTGAAGTATTTGGCTGGTAACCCCGTAATTTCTACTCCTATACAATCTTGAATATACAATCCGTATAAAAAGGTCTGGCGTTCTATCCGCTTTCGCGAGTGGAAAGTGACAAGACAGAATTACAAAGTTACCTCCAGTGCCATAGAAATAAGGTTTTTAAATACACACACATAAATTCAGCATAATATTAATGTCTCACTAAAAATTTTAAGCGTTATCTCTGCAGTTTTAAAAGCTGGTTCGACAGCTCTTCGTTAAAACCTGCGACTGCAAAAACGCTAGACGAATGTTTTGTATTATTTTGAATAAAATAAATTATATACACTTCCTGAATGTTTGTTGATACAAAGTGTCAAGCGTCTGGCCGATGGAAGAGCTTGTCATCCCAAAAAAAACGTATTTGAAAATCGCGAATTTATTACTATTTGTATCATGTATGATTCTGTACAATATTTACACACACACTAACAGTAATATGCACAGGCACGTATCAGTCACACCAATTCCATGTAACAAGTTCCAGAATACAAGCCAACTCAAAGTTGGATTTTTAACTGGTATTATTTAAACCACAGTTGGTTCAATTTACAGATACAGTCCAAAGTTGAATCATTTTTAATTTAAACAAGGTTCTTTTAACTTTTAACACACCCAATTGAACGTTGAATTAAAATTGGAATAACTTGATCCGAACTGTATTGATCAATATTACCTATTTAATGTTGGATCTCAACTGAATTCCAGTTAAGGTAAGTTTATATTTAGTTTCAGCATTCTAGCCACATATGATATTTTGCAATAAGTACCGTAAAAAGATGGAAATAGAACGAAAAAATGTACGAAAATTATCGCTTAATTGGTCATGTGACCTCCGCTAATTTTTGTTAAAAAATTTTAATTTCGTTTGAAAGCGATGCAATCAAGCAATCCTAAAAATCGTATGGTTGGTAAAATACGGCTAGAGGCTGCAGTTTATCGATCAAATTAATCCAATATGGAGTGGCGACTGGCGAGCACTGATTTCTATTCTATGGATCGCCGACTGTCACCGCAAAAAATGAAGACACTTGATTTGCACGACTTTGGCGCTGATTATTTCGTGACCTGACGTGAGCGTCCATGGAACTAAAATAAAATAACATTCAAAACGACGGTCGCTACCAACAAATGTCAATTTAGTACCGTGGACGTTCGAGAGTGGCGCTTCAAATCTGCACAAAAAAGGAACTGTCCGATGTATGGAATGATTAATCCGTAGAATAGAGATCAGTGGTGGCGAGGAACAACATAGAATCGGTTTCACCAGCAGCTTATCTGGCACCAGCTGGTCGGTGGGGGGCTGGCGGCGGCTAGTTGAAGTGGAACTTGAACTGGAAGGGCGAGCCGTGCTGGAAGTGGTGGAAGGGGTTCCCGTGGAAGCCGCCGCCTCCTCGCTGCGCCTCCGGGTCCAGCGGGTCCGTGCCCGCGTCGAATTGCGCGCGTTTCTCTGGGTCCGTCAGCACCTGGACACGGAACACATAATAGTACCAAGCGGTACATAAGAATACAGAAGAAATAGAGACTCTAGCGCTGACACAAAATTCAGTTCGCAATAGCGCCTGGCCCCGCCTCCGTAAACAACACGCGACAATCGCAAAGTTGTAGTCTCTTTCTATCGTGTAACTTCGTAACTCGACTTACTAAGGTTGCCTCGTAATCGGGCGCACGCAATGCGTGAAATAAACGTATAAGAACTAACGCGAGCAAAGTAGCCGGCGCGCGGCGGCAGTCTGAAATGAGTACGTCGAGACGGCTACCTGTAGTTTCTTCGATCAAGTGATAAGTGAACCTAGCCTGCCTGGGGAAACACTTGTACTTTGTAAAACCCCTCCCTAGGTTTTGAAGACCTAGCAGGTAGCAGGTTCAATTCTCACCACGGCTCAAGTGTGGTCTGTTGGGAGGCTCCGGCCGTGGCTAGTCACCACCCTACCAGCAATGATACACTGCCAAGTGATTTAGCGCTCCGGCACGATGCTATGTAGTAACCGTTAGGGTTTGTTTATCTATGCCACGCAACGAATCTATGGTTTAGTGCTGAATGTCCTCACCTCCTTGGCGGCGGCGACGTCGATGAACTTCTTCTCGGCGATCTTCTTCTCGTCGCCCTGGAAGTTGTCCGGGTGCCACTTCTGCGCAGCCTTCCTGTACGCCTTGATGATCTCCTGCTTGTTGGCCGTCCTGAAATCCACCATTCAACTTCAAATGTCTCTTATAGACATCTTTTCTCAAAAACTGGTAGAGACTAGAGCTACAGAGTTTAAATCACATGCTAAAGTCAAGGGGCCTAAAATCATCAAAATTGCCAAAAGCAAGCCACTATTGAAATCTAAGTTGTGAAATACTCTCAAGGATTGTTCCACAGAACTTGTGATTATTGTATAACTTTTGTATTTTTTTTTGTAACAATCTGTTGTGTGTACCAAATATAAATAAAAAAAAAAAATTGTAGTAAAAATAATTTAGTTTCTCGGTAGAGCCAAGGTACGAATATGATTAGTAGCTATATAGCTGCAATATGAAAAAATGTAGTTTTAAATTTGTCTTTGTACTAGCTGTTGCCCGCATGAATTTTAGTTTTTACAAATCCCGTGGAAATCATGGATTTTCCCGAGATAAAAGTAGTCTATCTCCTTTCCCAAGCTCTAGTCAATCTATGTGCCAAATTTCATCAAGATCGGTAAAGTGGTTTAGAAAGCGTAACAGACAGACTTACTTTCACATTTATAACATTAATGCTCGTTTTCACCAACATTTTAAGAGACACCTAAGCCTTTAGGTGACGGTTATTGTAAGTGAAAGCTGTCACCTATCGGCTTAGGCGGTGCTTCAAGTGTTGGTGAAAATGGTCGTAAAAGTAGGGATGTGGCTCACCTCTTCACGCCCAGTATCTTGTAGTAGTCGCGCTGCTCGGACTGCTTCTGCAGCTTCTGCGCGCGACTCAGCCCCTCCTTAGCTCGCTGGAACCCCTCGTCCAGCTCCAGCGCTTCTTTGTACGTGCGAATAGCTGGAGCGGAACGAACCACAACTGTTTACTACCGTCATATAAAGCTTTTAATATATATATAGCTACTCGCGCTGATTCACTGATTGACGGACTGACTCACTGATTGATCACCTCTCCTGAACAATTTTGTATGAAATATTTTTTTTCACGAATGGGTTCCTATAGAGGAAAAAATTCATTCGGAAGAAAAATACGAAGAGAGCTGATGATTGAGGATTTCGGAGACGGGTGAAGAGCACGGGGAGGGTATTGAAGATGGGTGGGGGAGTGCTCGACTAAATGTCCTTTGAACTGTCATCCAATTGGCAGTTAGCTGAAAAAAAATTCAAAATGGCGGATTCAAAATGGCCGCCATACGAATTTCGTCGATTTCTCGGAAAGTATAAAAGATGGAAGACAGGTTTCTTGACAAGAACTGATCAGGACTGAAAGGTCTATTTGATGGATTGAAAAAAAAACAAAATGGCGGTGTTTAAAATGCCTAAAAACACTCACGAAGCAAGGACGCATGTACGCACACACATAGACCCGCAAGCCGCAGTGACGCACGTGCATACGTATATTTGCACGCACGTTGCTGGCATCAGTATATTAGTGTTTCAGTCTGCCTCGCTGTATTCCTTCCAATGCCATCTACTGCAATATTATCTCATTTTTCACCCACATACTATAATCTGTACGCTGTAGAGTACAAAAAGTTTATTTTTCGAGAATTTTTTCCGTGTACCCTCATTATGATCAAGTAGAGCAGTGACATACCGTCGTCGTACATCTCGAGCCCAAGCAGCGCGTCTGCGCGGTCGCAAAGCACGGCCGGTTCTTTCTGCAGCGCCAGCGCCTGCGCGCACTGCGACAGCGCCTCCGTGTACAGTTCCTCCTGCGATTTGTTTGTTTGTTCATTACTTACACGCATTGAGTTAAATACACTAGAGAAACAAACCTCATTAAAAAACGTCTAAATACGTGTAACCACTTTTTAAACGTGACGACGTAGCTTTGAAACCTCTAAACATTTGAAAGGTAAACAGGTAAACATATATCTGTCTCACTTACACAAGTCGCTAAAAAAATTCCATCGCTTAAAAAAACAAAGACCGCAATATAATCACACAATGGCGCGGGATGGGGATGCCCACCTATGCGAAATTTTATCCAATTTTTGTAGCAAAATATAAACAAAATGCGGCTATCAAAATAACTTTGAAATAATTTAAATAATTAAAATATTTGAAGAATTGCTTAATGGATGTATTAGACGTCTATAATATGCTTACATTACATGTACATAATACTCATACAAACACTACAGCTTCGTCAGTGCAGCTATCTGTGTTTTCTTCGTAAGTGTTGCGTTGAGATCCAGGCTAGGCGAATCGAGTACAAACCGAGCACGAGCCGAACACAATTAGTATTGTGGACCGACTTACAAGCCTCAAACGACTTACAAAGACGAAGCCGAGAACGGTGCCGCTTGTGCTTCGCCTGTGCTCGGTTCGTCTAGCGTAGCCCCACCTTTAGCCATGTCAGAAATGGTGGAGATGAGAAAATGACTCATCTCTTCAATAACCACCTATATGAACCTGAGAATGAGCCCATTGGAACATTTTAGGTCAACTTTTTTCATACAAGAAAAAAGCAGCGGCATTTGACAAAATTTCCGCGAATACACCGTAAAATGGCGGAAATCGTCCTTGTGGAAACTCACGTGCGGACTAATAACACGTATATATGATCTGTGGCGTGGACCCCAGTCCACAGACAATATTGCGGGCGACTTACTGACGTTGTTCGTGTATAAACAAACATTTTTGGCACCATTAAACTAACTTGCGTGATGGCTGTTAAAATATACAATAAATTGCCAAAAGAGATAAAGAATTGTACAATATTGAGATTAAAAACAGAACTTCAAAAATTCCTTGCCGAAAGAGTAATTTACGACATTAAAGAATTCTTAGAATAATAGAAATATAAAATTTATCTGAAATAAGTATGTTAATTGATTAATTTAGTCTATAGTTTTATAATTACTTACCTTTTTAATGTATTTGCACGCCTATATGGCAACATGTTGAAACTCTGACTTCTTATTCTTATGTAATCTTTATACCTGACACATGTATGCAAATAAATTGTTTGATTGATTGATTGATTGACATTTTTTCTCGCGGTCCACCGGATCCTGTGTATATGTCTATTGTCTGTAGCTACAGACCATACGATGCTCTCACCTTGGCGTTGCAGCTGCAGAGCCACTTCCTGGCCTCGAACACGACCAGCGTGACCTCGTCCTCCATCTTGAGCACCTTGTTGGCGCTGTCGATGCAGCCCACGAAGTCGCGCGCCGCGCTCAGCTGCTCGCAGTCGAGCAGCAGCTTGTCCACCTTCTTCAGCTTCTTGTACAGCGGGAAGCACTGCTTGTGCTCCGGGTCCAGTTTCAGACACTCGCGGATTTCCTGGTTAACGTTAAACTTAGTAATCCTATATATAACCTTTAAATGAGCAATTCTTGTATATAATCTGAATCTCGGAAACGGCTCGAACGATTTTCATGAAATTTAGTATACAGGGGTTTTTGGGGGGCGATAAATCGATCTAGCTAGGATTCATTTTTAGAAAAATGTCGAACTTACCAAAAAAATTGTTTCTTGCTGCCATCTATTGGCAACCGCGCAAAGCTCGGTCACCCAGATATTATAGCTATACATCATACTACATAATGTATTGGTCACTTATCGATAGTAATATAGGAGTACTTCATATAGTGAGTTTGTCCTTTGTCACAACAAAGTTTGAATGAAAAATATCAAGGTGCAAGGAAGCGACGGAAATATTCAGCTAGGCTGGGCAGTATTCGGAATTTTGTTTCAGATCTCTAATCATTGCTACCCATTCTCGAATAATATAACCCGTCAGTTTCTTAATTCATCTCGTACAGTGAAAAATGATTAATCCCTTTGTTTCTCACATTATATCTACCTTGCATACCTTGCGAATGCATAGCTAAGAGCGGTAGGTAACTTCAGACGTGATAATATGTGAAAAGGATTAAAATCTATCGTATTAATGAAAAAGGAAAACAACTCAGACTTTTTAGAGTGTAGAGAGTAACACTTGTGTTTTTGCAATCATATCAGTGAATCGTATTATATCCCGCCTCCAGTATGGTTGTCTGTTGTCCGTCGAGGTTGGCCACGTACCTTGAGCGCGTCACTGACGTGTCCCAGCTGGTAGAGCAGCGAGGCGAGCCGGAAGTAGCCCGCCGTGGAGTCTTGCTGCAGCCGATTCACGGACCGGATGTCCGACACCGCCGAGAACAAGTCGTTCTGTGGAACAAACACACTACTGACACTTTTATACTTGTTGCCTAAAGCCTTGATGCTATAAGTCTTTAGTGAAGATGTATTTGTAATGGCAGACCTGATCATGTACCTTCCTTAACGGAAAAAAACTCAGAATCACCACCTGTGTAAGGAAAACGTATTCATCGTTATCGTAATCGTTTACGAATTCCGCCATCGGGCGGAATTCGTAAACGATTACTTGGTATTGGTTACCAGATATCCGTCAGCCAATCGGGGGGCAGAACTCGCTAACTATTACGATAACGATAAATACGTTTGTCTTACGCAATCAGGGACCTTATTCTGTGTCGTTAGTTAGTAACTCGCACTGGTTATTAAAATATTAACTAAGAAAACGGAGACAAAAATATTATTTTCGTATTATTTTTGCACAAGTTACCAACCTAGGTTGGTTTGGTACCATGTCAACATACCATGCTAATTGCTAAGTTATGCAAAAATATAACAACTATATGTATATACAACTAATACTGTGTACTAAATACTGTTTTATTCGCATGATAAATCTTATGGTAGAGTTGGAAAATTAAATATCAGTATAACTATAGACTTTCCTAAATGAGCAGAGTAACGGATAGCCATGATATTTTTCCTGCCAAGTTTTATCTGGCTATCTGAGAGTAGTCTCTATACTATAATCTTGATGTCTTTGACTCAAGTGATCCGTCTACTTCTACGTTGCTGGTTGGTATGTCAAAGGCTCACCATGGCGATATAGCACTCGGCTCTCAGCTGCCGGAGCTGCGCGGACCAGGGCGACACCTCCAGCAGCCTGGAGGCCAGGTCTGCGGCGGCGCGGTAGTCGCGACCGCGGTAATAAGCCTCCGCCAGCCGCAGCTCTTCCGCCAGCTCGTCCACGCGGTGGTACATCGTGGCCGCTTCTTCATTGTATGGCTCGCTGTATGTCTGTTGGTTGAATAGATAATAATAATCAAGGTAGGCCCATCCGAACATTTTACGTACATTCTTCATACAAGAAAATGTAGCGCCATCTGTCGAAACTCCTGCGAAATACATGTTTATTTTTTTATATTTTTTTATCTGTGTCTGTGGTCACCTTGCCTGCAATGTTATTATTAATTCAAAAAAAGAAGTAGGTCTTTACCTATCTACTTATACTGACTATTGACAGGGGAGGGTGCAAAATAGTCATTCTCGCTCCCTGTTCGCCCTGTCTTTAGTATACAAGTCTGTGGTTGGTTGTTATAAAAGGAATTAAACCTCACTTGGGATGTGAGGAAGCAGTTATGATTAATGATTTTAATCAGTTACAACTGTATTGGCAAATTTAATAAAATGATTGATAGCATTTTGATGCTCAATGTAATCATAACAATCACTGGTCACTGAATATAATTGCACCATATTTTATAATAAATTGTGTAATACAAAAACACGATTGTTGCTTGAATGTAAACTGACTTGTAACTGCTAAGACTAGGCTAAATATTAAATTGCATTTCACCCTCCGCATTATCAAGCCTTATCAGTTGTGTGAAACAAAAACAATCACTAAGATACAAGACCAGGTTTAAATATAATTGTTATTATTACATTGATAACATTAGTGGTACAGAAATAATATTTGAAATTGCCTTATTAAATAAATGAATAAAAATCATAAACTTCTACAGCTGTGATGATCAGTTTTCATCTATTCAACTTACAACTTGCAGATAGTCCTCTTTGGCTTCCCAGTACTGTGCTAGTTTGAGATATACATTTGCTCGGTGCAACCGCGCTGCTGTGAAATCCGCCTTCATCTCTAACACCTGCAAACAACATCAATTATTCATCCCAACTCTTGTTTATGTCCCTCCAGTCTCCTCTCACAAAGAGCAGATTTCATGCCTGCCAAGTCTGTGTATACTAAACTCAGCTCAAGTGAATTAAAATACAGTAGAAACTCGATTTCGCTCTCAATTATAATATGGATTCGCGATTATCCAGACTACCTAAAAAAACATGAAAAAAGCGAAAAACTTATCAACTGGGCAACCAATAACGGGTTCATTGTTGTCTATACTTATGTTATAGAGGTAACGTAACAATGTTTGTGAGTTCGTGACCTTGTAAGGGGTCATCTCCGATTCTACCAAACCGATTTTCAAATTTTTTAATAAACAATATAACATTATTTATATTTTCATACATCTGATTATTTGGGTTTTGGATTATGCCTAAGGACAACAATTAGCCCTGTTAAACGAGTTTCTACAATGTAAAATTAAATTTTAAGATAATAATATAATGTATGTCTCATGTTGTAATAAACATACCTTAGTAAAATCTTGCAGGGCAAACTTAGCTTTGCCCAAGGCATAATACACGGTGCCTCGTTTAAAATATGTGAGGTAGTTATGTGGGTCCCCCTCTGAAACAAACACACTGATTTTTAAGGACCATAAGAAGGTGCTATGCTAAATTCTAGGGTCTGTGCTGCACCTGACATGGCTAGTGTTTTCCTTAACAACTGGTGAATCTATCTTGCTTCAGTCTTTGCTATAATTCAAACCTAACTACGTAACTCATACACATTGACATCCATTCTAAACCCTGTAACTACTTCTACCTTTTTTACCCTTGTTACACAAGTAATAAATGTGGAAAAATATTTCTTGAATATAATAAGAAACATGAAATTTTTAAGCATTTATTTCAAATTATTTGTAAGTCTTATCAATAATTTGAAAGCCTTATCAGTACGAAAGATATAATTGATAAGGATTTCGAATTCAATAAACAATATGCAGCTTTGCATGTGATAAACATATTTTGGTGAAGATCTTTTCAATCTGAAGTAGCTTGTACGTACCAACAGCTGCGTGGTAGTGTGTGAGCGCGTCAGAGA
This sequence comes from Coenonympha glycerion, assembly GCA_963855885.1. Taxonomy (NCBI): domain Eukaryota; kingdom Metazoa; phylum Arthropoda; class Insecta; order Lepidoptera; family Nymphalidae; genus Coenonympha; species Coenonympha glycerion. The sequence continues at coordinate 18,540,274 of OY979630.1, read as the reverse complement.
GCTGTCCCCGCGCCAGGAAGTCGCGTCCCAGCTCCAGGTGCCTGTTCACATCCGCCTGGGACGAGCATTCTGAAACTATCACCACTAAACTGTGATACCATATCGCGTCAACCGAACCAATTGGGAATTTTATTATAGGAAACTGAATGACTCTACCGCTCATTAATTAATTTATAGCTATTTTAAGACCCCCCCTGGCACCGAACAGTATAATAATTCACCAACAAACACAACAGATGGGAGAATAAACCGAAAATAATTACAAAAATATAACCTTCCACTTACACTCTAGTAAAACTTCTAACACTAATAACACTAGACACGGTGTGACTTTGTTCCAATTAATATTTGATAGGCAGTCCATTGTTGTAATTATGATATAATTTAGACTTAATTAAGAATTAAAGCAATACAGTTTCGAGATAAACTAATTATTTGACAGGACCACAATCCATCTTTGCTTCGTCTCTTTTCGTGGTTTGTTCTGATTGGTCCAAATCAGACACTATAAAATGTCATCACAGGATATACAAGGGCAACTGTCAGTGTCTATCTTAAAAATAATAAGTTATTTTCAAAAAAATAATAAAAACACAATGATAGAAATAGGCACGCAATAATAATTAATCTCAATATTAAAAAATAATATTTTAATATTATACCACTATATAGGTAGGTAGGTACCTAATAAATGATGTGCATTTTATTTACACTTCTGAACGTGTCTTTAAAGTTGCCATAATAAAAAACATTAAATGAGACAGATTAAAATTATTGGCTTCAAACATTCAAGTCAAAAATTCAATGTAAATAAGATGCATTGGAAAATGAACTGTAGTTGTGAAACCAGCAGGACAGTTTGTCAGTTTAAAAATGTATTAATCGTTAAAGAACTATATTAATGTCTAAACGTGATTTTCAAGCGTTGTGATTGATCAACACCTGTGTTTTGACATAGATACAGGCAATGATTGATACATTTTTAGTCGATCGCCCTGCAGTGGTTTTGATCACATCAAAGGTCAAAACAAATCGCTCCCGACCACTCCCAATAGATTTTGGGGTGCATATTTTGTGATCGATAGGTACCTACTAACTAGAAAAACAGTGTATAACACATTTTTTACAGATGCAGACTATAGTACGTGGCGTAGTGCATAGAGTAAAGTAATATACAGCGTGGACTACGTCGACCACGTAAGATGATAAGATCTTAAAATTTTCGAATTTCTCTAGTTTTAAAAGGTGCTTGGTGCAAATCCTTAAAAAAATACACAACATTTCTATTTTCTCCAACATAAATGCAACCTGAACTCATTTTTTACGTTTACGTTTTTCAAGTATAGAAGTTGAAAGTTGGCCATTTTCCCAACAAAAAAAAATATTACTATCTCTTTACAACAAATATTGTACTAATTTCTCACAAACTATATTATATTTAATAATCACAACAATTATTTTAAAACACGAAATACATTATTTTAAATTAAATGCAGTTTAAAGTCGGCTTCAAAATTGGTCTTATTCGAAGTCTGACATACTGTTAAAAACTGGCAATACATTTTCCTTCTTTTATTTCCACAAGCAAAACAGTGTCCGGTTAGTTTCATAAAATTGAAAATTTTGTAACTAAAAAGCTTATATGAACACAAAATACAATTAAATCTTTGTGTGCGCATGATATTTAAGTAGTATATTTATAAGAAAAGTGGTGGATTGGTGACAGTAACGGAGATAAACATAGATTACTTTCGTTAGCTGTCAACATAACCTCAACGATACGTGATTCTGTTCTTGTGAAGTGGTTTTTGAATTGGGTTTTATTTTTTAAGGCATGAGTGACGCTGCGCCGTCGACAGCGCCTAAGGCGAAGGCGCCCAAGAGCAAAGCCCCAAAGGAGAAGGCCGCCAAGGCTGCGCCCGCAGCGCCTGTGGAGCCCGTGAAGGCAGTGCGCAAAGTGTCTTCGAAGGCCCGCCACGGCCGGCTGTACGCCAAGGCTGTCTTCACAGGATACAGACGTGGTCTACGTAATCAGCATGAAAGCACTGCTCTCCTGAAAGTACGTCCATGTAGAGGTTATATTTTCATTGATACAACAATAATTCTCAGCCGTACCGTAGCCGTACTAAGATCATTGAACCAAATTGACACTAAAATTACAATTTACTTTTTGTATAAACTGTGTGAAGCTAGTAGCAATAGTGTTCGGTTTTCACCAGTGTTGTGGGAACTAGGAACTATGGTTATATCTCTATTCCATATTTTGGCTAAATCAGTTCAGCAGTTGCAGCATGAATGTAACACTGATTGAAAATTACCTAAATAAAGAAATAAAGATCTGGCATACCTAAATAAAACCTGACCTAAACAAGGGCTGGAGTAAGTAAATGAGAACAGATCCAAGGCTCAAGAATATAATTATAAACTAGATGTTTACATCAAGATGCTTGCTTGTGATAGATTTAGTGCAACATTACTGCTTAACTTTATTATATCCTGTCTTTTTGCAATATTATATTGTTGGTATATATCGGCGCGAGGCCGTCAACAAAGAACGATAATGTAACGTTGCACTAATTTAAAATAAATTGTCAAGCCGCATCGGCCACACTGCGACTTTCTGAGCTAAAATAGTGATTAAAATATAAAATATAAGATTATTAGAATTTAGGTATGAACTTTGTTAATACTAAGAGATATTGACGGCACAAGCGCCATTGCAAAAGTGTGTTCGCAAAAGTGTGTTCGGCTGACTTGAGCCGGCTCTAAAGTAACAACGAATCGTCCCCACTTCGGCTTACCGAAGGTGGCGCGATATTACGTCACGATTGCGCGCGCATCCGTTAAACAACTAGAATCATGACATAATACCGCCAGATGGCGTTGTAAGGAAGTTTCAACAATGTAAAATTATTTAACGAAATTACACTGGTTCGGAATGCCGCAACCTAGCGAGAAAGAACCAGCAAGAAAACTCGGCGGCGTCTAACACTCAATCTTTAAATCGTTCATGGATTTACCTGAAAATTACCTTTATTAAATTACCTTCAATAGAAAACCTTACCATTTCCGTTTACCATTACCAACCTTTATACCTTTATACCTTTTACCTTAAAAACCTTTACCTTTATTTTTAATACCAAATTTCTATCAGCTATCGTTTAAATGATTTGTAATCATCTAAATGACAACTCAAGATAGAAAAATCTATTCAAGTCAACACAATTACTTTTAGTCAGCGGCGCTTCCGCCGACATATACAAAGGCATACCATAACTACATATAAATTTTATTTGTTGGAAAACTTAGAATTTCTTCCCTAAATGATGCCTAAGACATTTGAAACCTGAACAACTTGTGTTGACAAAATATTAACTGATCAAATAACTTGTAACCCATACTCTCTACCAACATTACTTGCAATACTCAATTGTAACATAACATTTCCAGGTTGAAGGGGCACGCAACAAGGAAGACGCGATCTTCTACGCAGGCAAAAAGTGTGTGTATGTGTACAGGGCGAAGAAGAGGACGCCCATCCCCGGCGGGCCTCGTGGCAAGAAGACCAAGCTTCGCGCAATCTGGGGCAAGGTGACCAGGCCACACGGCAATTCTGGCAGCGTAAGAGCTAGGTTCAAGTCTAACCTGCCCGCACAGGCTATGGGACACAGAATACGCGTGGTGAGACTTTTTCATTTGTATAAGTGGAGCTGGAGTTCCTTAATTTTACTTTTCTGCACTGTTTTTCAATACAAAATTAAGTAATGTTCAAATTGCTTATTAGTGTCTACTTTATGGATAGCAGATTTACCAGCTGGCCTGGCAGATATTGTTCTTAACATTTTAGGATAGGTTGTGAGTTTTTGACTTGATCATAATTATGAGATCAAAAGGTATTTGATTTAATCTACACTCATTGCTTAAAGTTCGAATTATGAAATCAAAATGTGTCACATATTGACCTACTTTATTCACAGACTTCTATAATTATTAAAAAGTTATTCATTATAACATCGCTGTACTATGGAAATAACTCTAGATAGTTGAATAATTTCCATTACGATACTCTGCTCTGGGTTCCTGTATTTTTATGTGTCGTCATCACAGACCGACAGACCAGGGAATAACTTTCTTTTCTCTGTGATCGTCATAGCCAAAAGAGAGTGTAGAGCCAATCCTCAATTTTGTTTTTTTTTAGGGTTCCATACCAATTTGGTAAAAATGGTGCCTTATGGTGAGACTTTCTCCGTCCGTCCGTCCGTCCGTCCGTCCGTCTGTCACACTCGATTATTTCAGTAACTATTCAAGCTATCGACTTGAAATTTAGAATAGTTATAGGTAATAGTGACGCGACGTCATAACAATCGTAAAAATTTGAGAATTGTTTTTATTTTTATTTAAAAAGGGGGGAAAACCGGGTCGACAAATTTTCAAAATGAGATAACAATATTAAGTGGGGTATCATATGAAAGGGCGTTACTTGTGTATACTAAAACTAATTTTTATTTATTTTTATGCCTGATAGTTTTTGATTTATTGGGCAAACTGTCAAAAAAAATACCATTCCCCCCCTTATCTCCGAAGTTTACCAATCGAAAAATCTGAAATAATTATGATCAATAGAAGTTAATGTATATTTTACAGGAAAAATAAAATCAACTCACTGACTAATATACTTTTTTTGATAATGACAATAATCCGCCAAAAACAAAGTTACGTTTGCGGTTTGCCAACAAAAGTACCTACATGTAAATTATACTCGTAAATTCATGAAAAAAAATTGATTCTTTCAATGTTTTACTTCTCTTATAGTATGGAACCCTCGGTGCGCGAGTCCGACTCGCACTTGGCCGGTTTTTTTTATATATGGAGTCTACAGACAACATTTAGTTGGTAGTCATGGGATGGGCCATGATCAACAATTAATTCATGGAAACAATAATTTTTCCCTGCCTTATACTTATGACCGATTAAAAAGTGTGTTCATACAGAATGTTGAAAAGAATTGTATCATTTTTGATTATTTAATTATCCACTAAAAATATACTTTATATGACTTGTATGAATATTTTTCTACTCTTTTTTGTTTTACGACTTTTTTACAGACTATACGCAGTTTACAACTGAATTTTGGCGTCATACCTAACTTTTAATATTTCAATGTGTTATTTTTGTTACTTGTCTAGCAGTGAAACCTACTAAAGAAAATTTAACTCCACCTGACATTTTAGTAATTGCAACAAAAATGACCCCACAATCTTTTACCAACAAAGTGAAGGATTTACGACAAACGTTAGCAAGATTTTATGGTTTGGATTTATGATAATTTGAGCGTAGATAAAGTAGTGTATGAAACTCTACATAATTAGGTATTAAAACACTCGTGTGATACTATTAAAAAACTCGCCTGTGGCTCGTTTTTTAAACTCACCCTCATGTTTTAATACCCCTCATTATGCATCCCGTTTCGTAAACTACTATTAAAGTCCTGTACCTAAAGTTTAAAAACTGTGACCTATTTACTAAGACGCGTCAATCTGTCTGTCTGGCACCTGGATATATATCTTGAACTGTGAAATATTGATTATATATGTGGTACTATGGATTCATCCACAAAATGATGAAGCCTTAACACCTGCTGCTTTTTTGCATGTGAAAATGCACCTAAATTACAACTCATGATAATAAATGATAATTTATTACTAAGTTATTACAATTTTTTTTTTTCTTTTCAGATGCTGTATCCATCGAGGATCTAAAAACCTGTAATATAAGTCTAAAATAAAAGTAAAAACACAAGTAATGTGTTTGATTTATATTATGCACCTTTTTAAGCGCTCACACACAACACTAGAAAAAATTCTAACCTCTAATGGCTGAAATTATTAACTTCTGTCCAGATTCATAATATGATATTACTTGTATGAAGCTTATATCCAATTTCAATGTTGGATAGAAGAGGTTATTAATATCGACCATGATCTCAATTAATGTTACTGCAATTTATGCCCCTAATTTTACAAACTTAATGTCTTTCGGTTCCTTGGTGTTTCCCAATGCTTATTGATCTAGAGTATTGTGAAAGAAAAGTATCTTAGGCTATGATCCTTTTCTTAATTGATTCATAGCTCAAGTAAAGAACAAAATTATCATAAAAATTGTAAAAAAATTAAGTGGTAAAACATTCTTTTGTTAATCTGACTTCACTACTCACTTATGCCCGTATCTTGAAAACTACTGAACCGATTTCGATGATCCTTGTACCTACTGTTAACCATATTAATGTAGCCAGTAAAAGACATGGTTACAATGATGAATGGTTGATTTTATTGATAGTTGAAGAAATTCTAATAACGGAGCCTTAGCGCGGTTTTAACTTTTACTAGTTGTTTGTATACATAACTGTGTTATAGATATTTTAAATGCACGATGACGCGCCCCACTCTTTCAAAATCGCATGTTTCATTCGATATCTACACTTGGCCCTATAGCAATCGTCGCCCGTGAGGCAATATAAGTACTCGTAAAATAGAAACAGACAGATTACTTGTTGCGATCTTTGTCGCGGCACTCTTGCCGGCCGGGGACAAGCCTTCATCTTGTATAGATGCAGAAATAAACGGTGTTATTTTATTATTACCTGCTTATCACAATGAAGCCTCTGTCATAAATAGACGATGCAGAGACGACCCGCCACGCTTCCTGCCACCGACCGGGCAAAGCTGTCGGCTCTGACACGGAAACCCACTTACCGCTGTATCGATCCCTAGTGTTTATTTATATTATCCTGGGATAGCGAGCGATTGTAGATAGGAGCTCAATACAACAGCATCAGGAAGAAGCTAGAGTTGATATTATGAAATATCTAAAAAGCCGTAGTTGGTTCGATGTAATCAATATAGGTACCACTTCCCGGCTTCCTCATTACAATCTGAGGTCTTACAATCATTCCGATGTGGACTAGCCCTAGAAAATATTCATTGCTTTAGTCAACATGTTCCATGTCTGGATAAAAACATGAAAAGCGATTTCAGCTGAAAGGGTATCTAAGGGTACTACGTTATTATACCTACTGCAATGATTTTATTGTGATGTTCTGAACCCCTTTTTATTTCCCACTGCTGGGCACGGGTCTCTCAGACTGAGAGGGGTTTTGGGCTTTGACCATAGCCCACCACGCTGGCCAAGTGATGGCATGAGAGGCAGAGCTCAGAACTTTATTGTGATGTTGATACGTCATAAATGTTTCTTGCATCAGGTCAGGTCTGGTTTGGTGGGAGACTTCGGCCGCAGCGGAATAGATGTAGTAAGTACCAAGCAAATTATCCGTTCGAAGCGATGCTGTGTAGAAACTAGTTAGGGCTTAGGCACTAGGGTGATTACCTATAGGTATATCGTTAGCTGCATCGTCACTTATCAAGGTGCCTACCTACTAGCAGGTGAAGATGAGTAATGTAAACCTACTGTATTCAGAATGGATATGTGACAATTGTACGCGTCGATTGACACGCGTTTTTTTGTCCATCCATGATAATTATGTATGACTAGCTGCCTGCGAGTGTAACATCGGTGTGGTGTGCAGCGTGCTATTGATTGGCACACTGACGAAGTGAACAAGTGGGTTATCGTGTCACGGTACATATCTGCCGAGTGGCGAGTGCCGAGTCGCTGTCTATTCCGGTTCCACAATACAAAGCGCAGCCGATTGTCTAGTAAACTCGCTCGGCCTCCTGCCTGCCTGCTGATCAGTAGGTCCTAACTCCTATACGGTGTTTAGATTTACAGTATACACCGTGGCTTACTCGTTACGAAGCTCACAAAGCTTATAGCTTCGTGGCAATTGGCAAGCGGGCCATTCTGTAATTGGTTTCTACCAAAATTGCGTGTGCCGTATGCCGTATGCGTGCGTATCTGCCTGAAGTATTAAGTACAATATAGGTACCTACTTAGGTATCTTCATCGTCTCTATTGGTAGGTACCTAGGTAGGTAGGTATATCTACCGTCGACTCTAGAGACCATAGAGAAGTATGGTAGAGACGACCACTGCTGGACGTTGGCCTCCCGCTGCGTGGTTTCTTTCGGCTTGAATGGTAGGTAAGTCCTACTTATACCTAGGTATCTCCGAGACGTTTTTATCTTATATAATTTTCCGGCTGTTACTCAATTGTTGTGTCGTGTCTACGTGTCACGAAGCCGAAGTGGCAAGAGTTATACATCTAGGTCTTTGCTTTGCTGAATTAAGCTCTGAAACGTTTTTCTCGAGAAAATAAGCTTACTTATGTATATTCCGAAATTTCATTGTCACTGTATGGAAGTAGGCACAGGGTTAAGGGTGGGAGGAAGGAAAGAGGTAAGTAGGTGTTCATTATAAGAATTAATCTAACGTCACGTGTTCGGGCCCGTGTAACAAGTAGGTAACAAGTGCTCAGTGCGGCGCTCGTGAGTGTAGCCACGTGTGTTACGTGATACCTGTGCAATTCAGGAGCCTAATAACGAATAGGTATACTTCTACTCCAGAGCGATTGGTTCACGGCCAAGTAATATTGAAAGTCCTTATATCTATCTTGAAAACCTGTGTCTAACTGTCTTACGAACGCCATACGCCATGACTATTTAGGTCTAGATAAGCGTGTCTTCTTATTCTATTAGAAATGTGAAGGGGCCCCTTACCAAATTCCTATACATACCTTACTCCTGTACCTAAATGAAGTAACCGATAGTCATAGATAGGCAACATGGCAATGATGCTTTAACTTAGCAATTTTTCCGTTTGACAAACATCAGTTGAGACTCAATTAAATTAATATTTACCAACTAGGTATATCTCTTTACTAACTAATTGCATGCAGGCAAAGGTAGGTATACGTACCTATGTACTCGTAAGTATATACTTATTTATGAATTGATTTGCATCACTTATTGCGCTGATGAGTGTGTATTGTCTGCAGTTAGGTGAATTATCGCATTATACGCTAGTTGGCAACGATTAGCACATAATATGCGCCTGTCAACTACTTATCTCTATGAATCGCACAATCCGTATTTGTATAGCTTATAATAAGGATGTCAGCAGATATAGGATGCGTCCACTGCTGGATATTGAAATGAAATTCTTTATTTTACATAGGCTTAGATATAAGCTCTCATGAAATGTCAAGACTCTAGCGCCTGGTTCGGAAAGCAGGTTTGCACCGAGAAGAACTGGCAAGAAACTCGGTATTATACTTAGGCCTCCGGAAAAAATCGATAATGTAAAGCTACTTTCCTATACTCTTTGCTACTTTTCCTATTCTCTTACTCTTACCTAGGTGTCTGCCAGAATTCGTCCCGAACGCTGCCCAACTGAGCTGGATTAGCTCGGTTAGCATAAATAGCATTCTGTAGTTTATCCCTCTAAAATTCAGTAACCTAAGGCTCACTAATCACTTGGGCTCCGATTTTCTTAATAGGTATTTCTGGGTTAAATTTTTAAATGACTTGCGCTAACTCTGTTGCCAAATCAAGGTACCTAATATTTGGCGCGAGAGGGCCTAGCTATAATACTCTGCATTGTACTGCACCTACTCGCCACGTGGCCTAAAAAACCGCCCGCCCTTCAGTCATTTTCCGCCCAAGTCTAGCCGCGTGGGCAGACGAAGGCTGCTCTACATATCGTATTCGCAATGAAAGGCACTGCTGCCTACTAACGGCCATAACTCTCGATTCGTTATCGGAGATAGCCTTCAGCCTAGCCGACCGTGCTGCCACTTAGCCTATATTCACCCGCTTATGTTCACCAATTTCGTTAATTACCAACTTTTTATGTCACCTTGCCCTTAATTTCTTTACAACAATGTAAATTATTACAATCGATTGGAATATTTGACAAAGAAGGCTAAATTCAATTTCAGATAAGCATAATTAAAAAAATCAAAAAACCCGACTGCAAAAATGTCAACTAAAATGCAATAACTTAAAAGACTGAAACAAGGCGGACAACGAAAACAAAATTATAATAAACTTAAAACGATGCAATTTTTACTTCATTTTAACAAACAACATTATGAGCTGAAAGCTTTAGTTAAATTTTCGCATTCAATTTAAAAATAAAGCAGGCGGGACCTATTTTCGCAAATTATAAATTAACATAGAGAAAATTAATAGGTCCCGCCTGCTTTATTTTTAAATTGAATGCGAAAATTTAACTAAAGCTTTCAGCTCATAATGTTGTTTGTTAAAATGAAGTAAAAATTGCATCGTTTTAAGTTTATTATAATTTTGTTTTCGTTGTCCGCCTTGTTTCAGTCTTTTAAGTTATTGCATTTTAGTTGACATTTTTGCAGTCGGGTTTTTTGATTTTTTTAATTATTTATTTTATTGATATTGTATACCTAGTTACCTATTCACTTGCCCTCTTCAGCGGTAGGGACTACGGTCCGTATCTAATGCACTATTTAAACACTTAGGTACCTTGTGGTTCGTACATAATTGATACTCCTTATCAGTCCTTTCTCTCTATCAACTAGGTACCAACTACACTCGGCGTCAAAAAAATCGCACCTTTCAATAAATCTACTTCAAACAACTTTAAACCTTATTTGACATCAATAATGACGGTCATGTTGGATATCATTTGAAAGGCGATGAAATGGAGAGCACAAAAACAATTCAATTTATTATTTTTCTTTTATTGGAAAAGCACAAAAAAAAGAAGTATATAAAACAGTAAAAATCCTTAATTAAGCCTTAATTTAATACAGATTAATTACACAAAAAAGAATACAAAAATGATCTTAAAACTAATCTAAAATCTAGTGTTACCCCCCCTTGCCCTGATGACGGCTTCCATACGATCCCTCATGGATCTTACCAATTTTAAAATTTCTTCTTGAGGGATAGTGTCCCATTCCTCAATAACGGCATCTTTGAGTTCCTGGAGAGTCGTAGGAGCGGGATCACGAGAGCGAACCTTGCGTTTTAAATGGTCCCATAGGTGCTCAATCGGGTCCAGGTCTGGACTTCTCGCTGGCCACTGCATGACAGAGATCCCAACATCTTGAAGGTAGTCGCGCACAATAATTGCAGTGTGAGCGCGAGCGTTGTCATGCATCAACGTGAACCCCTCGCCAACAAAACTGGCATAGGGGACCACATGGTCTTCCAGGATCTCTGTGATGTACCGGTGAGCAGTCAGCGACCCTTGCCCGCGAGCACCTCGAGCCCGGGAGACGCAAACAAGGTCGGTTTTGCCGTCGGCAGACATGCCGCCCCAGAACATACAAGAACCGCCTCCATATTCCACCGTCTCCTGGATGCAGGCTTGGGCGAAACGTTCACCCTGTCTTCTGTACACTCTTTTGCGTCTGTCGTTGCAGAAAAGGCACACTCTCGTCTCGTCTGAGAAGAGAACAGCTTTCCATTGTTCGAGGGTCCAATTGACGTGTTCGCGAGCGAATTGCAAGCGGGCTCGCCGATGCTCTGCGGTCAATTTTGGACCCGTAGCAGCTCTTCGCGCCGCTATTTTCCTCTCCCCCAGCCTTCGTCTAACCGTAGACACACTCACGGTTCTTCTGTTAGCTGTCTGGAGCTGCTGTCGCAACTCAACAGCATTTAAGAAGCGATTTCTCAAAGATGTCGATACGATGAATCGGTCGTCTCTCTCCGAGGTACAGCGACGTCTACCAGACCCATGTCTTCGGACGTAGCCACCGGTCTCCAGGAAACGCTGGTACACTCTTCGAACCGAAAAACGGCTCAAGTTGAGTTGCCGAGCGACATCACACTGCCGCATGCCTGATTGCAGTAGTGCAATCACTTGGGCGGCCTCATCGACAGTGGTATCCATCTTCAAGGGTATTTTTCTTGGGAATGAGCTTCTCGTGTGTCCACTTCAACGGTTGGATAGCGAATGATCCCGATTGAACCTGTATTGACCCTTTTATACCTGCAAAAGGTAGCGCAACTAGCGGCTGTTTAAGGAGCAAAATTGTAAGTGTTTTCTTCTTCTTTTTTTGTGCTCTTCCAGTAAAAGAAAAATAATCAATTGAATTGTTTTTGTACACTCCATTTCATCACCTTTCAAATGATATGCAACATGACCCTCATTATTGATGTCAAATAAGGTCTAAAGTTGTTTGAAGTAGATTTTTTGAAAGGTGCGATTTTTTTGACGCCGAGTGTATTATGTACCCTGTGCTATCATCATCTATCCTCTCCCACGAACCTACGTCTCGTCAAAGTCTCGTCCCTTCAACGTCTCCGTTAAAGTATTCAAGCACCCTGTCTCTTACCCTACTCAAGTCTAACGAAGCAATGTCCGTACTCGGACAAACTAACTTGGACCGGCGTGAAAATTCAAATTTTATTTTAGTTTTCGCTAATATAGTGGCCTAGTTATATTTAGTAGGCCTATGGCAATAAGTTTTGCGGGCACAACAATTATGCATCTAGGTTTTTAATAACCTATATGTTTTTAATAAAAACTCTGCTCAACAATACTTATTTATTCATATTGGTTCCCGATAGCTCGAAATCTGGAAAACTTAGGGAGCCAATATGAGGTGAGTTGGAATTTTCTAGCAAATAGTTTCTATTTATGCGTCACATGTAGGTGCATAAATATTTTACCCGCAAAGTTGATTGCCAAAAACCTACAATGTAGTTTGTCGAAAACTACTTAAATAAAATTTGAATTTCGCGAGCTGGTAGGGCCGAAAACCCTTAATAGAGCCAAGCACTTTTTCCATATTTTGCGTCTATGTTAATCGTATACCTAGGTATTATTTGTAAAGTGACTTGTGTTTGTAAACAAAGCACTCTTCTTATATTAAGTTTAAATTAGAGGCAGTCAGTATTTTTTGCAAATAAGTTGTTTTCATGTTTGTACCTACATAATAGGATTTTCCCGGCCATTTCAGTCATTAGCGTTACCTAACGACCTCTAGTGAAACGACTGGGAAAATCGTAGATAATATTATATACGTAATCAAAATAACATCCAACGGGCATATTGTATTGATTTCTACAGTCTTGTTAGATTTTCTTTAATTTTGAAAGCCGTAGTTTCTCTCACGCAACTGTCCATCTATCGATCGCTAATCGTGGCTCGATAAAAAGTGACTAAAAATCTATACTATAGTGTAGCACATATAGATACCTGTAAATTTGGTATATTCCATATTTTAATGCCCCTAGGTAGATGGGGCTAGCTGACTTGCAAATTATTACGCAATGCCCATACCTAGGCCAGTCTTTAGTATCCTACGTATTGTGTCATTTGAAGCAAGCAACCGCTTTTTTGGCGGTTTTCGGTATTTGCTCTAGACTCCTAGAGGTATAGGTATAGTAGCGAGGTTGTGGTATATAATATAGGTACCTACACTGGCGGATCATCCAAAGCTGGATTTGGCAACTTGTCGACGACGTGGAGAACGGGGTCTCCGATGTCACGAGAAATTAACCATATCACCATTGCGTTATCATTCGCATCCTACCCTTCTGACTCTAGTCTCTAAAGAGTGTGCACATAGGAACAACGAGTAAAAGAAAACAACTTGTAGGGAGTCAAGAAGGCGCCCCGGGAACACGCCAAGAGCCAAACGGGTGTCCTCCCGTGTTTCTGCGAGGTTGATTGGGTCATGGGTGGTGGAGGGTTGTTTAAAAGAAGCACCCTAGCACCACCGAGCGCCCTCTACAAACATACCCAGTAGTTGAGTTGGTTGAACAGACAGTATATTTTGTCGCACACAATTAAACTTGCCAAAGAGTGATTTGTTGGTGGATGCGATAGGCAGCATTACGGAAGAAAATGACAGAAACACAACAAAACAACATTTTACCTAATCATTACAAGCAATATTCTGCAAAGCAAATATTCTGTTTAATGTATAATATATGGGACACCAACTACCTACAAATAGACTTAAAATGTGTCCCTAGAGTGGGGCCGAACAGTCCAGAAGCGTACAATAGTCCCTATTCTCGTATCAGGAATGAGTAGGATCTCTGGATGAGGTCGAACTCATCTTCCATTTATGGCACTTAGTGTGTGTCCGGACATGTTAATTTTTGCACTGCGTAACTTTTATAAAAATTGCGCCGCATTTACTGATCACGTACTTACACGTTCATGTTGGTAATATTCCTGAAAAAACTATTACTAAAGACTATCTAGTGCCTTTCCAGAGGTAGATACCGTTGTAAAAGGGATTGCAGATTCTTAGACGCGCTAAATTTAGAGACTCTAAAACTAAATTTTCCCACCAGTGAAACTAAAATCAAGGCTCTAACATTATTTTTTTACTACTTACCTACTTGCGAACTGCGGAAAATTATTAACTACTTAGGTATATATGCAATAAAAAAATGTTATTTTCCAGCAATTTTTTTACAGCAGCAATTTCATATTGTTATTATGATACTGTAGGTATAGGTACCAACTTTAAGAGACGTAATATTCTATGCAGGTATAAAGAAAGCAACATAATAATAAAATTTATTAATTTTTCAGTACAATCCTCCGCAAGTTTCACCACTGGTGTTGAATGTTATAATTGTGAAGAAGTTCCTCATTGTTAAATTTCTCCATTGAACCAAATAGCTATTGTAATTAATTACCTAATTAATCAATGTTACACTATGTATGTACATAATTATCTAGCCTTTGAGATAGGTGCTTAAATCACAATAAACTGTGCTACTTTCGTCACAATTGAGTAGTGACGTAATTTATCAAAAAATCAAATCGAATTAAAGCGTTTAGCACATTGCGAGTGGATCGAGTGCAGACCGGTTTTAAGCGGGTTTCAGAATTTTAAGGGAAGAATAATTTCTCCATTAGAATTATAGAGACCACCCTTTTATTGCGTAAGAAAAACGTATTCATCCTTATCGTAAACGCTAGCGATGTCTGACCGCTGATTGGGTTGCTGATTTGCGTCAGCCAATTTTTACTTTCTCGAGTTACGGTGTTAACATTATTTTACAAGTCTATTTTTCTCGATCAAAAATAAAATAGAGATAGTATTATGTGAATGTCTTTTAACACCACAGTACACATATAGTACTATAACTTGAATTATTAAAATATTTTTATTTTGGCTGGCAAACGTTAACTACCCGATGAATTTTAAAAAGTGCAATCCACGCGGACAGTGTCTCAGCAAACTTTGATCACTTTTTGGCCCCGACCCGCCCTCGGTCCGTTGACAATGTGTTTGATGCTTTTACCCAGTCGCATTACTGGCATGTGGATATAACGACAAATTGATTGTGTCGTACGAGGAAATGATAAAATGAGCTATAATTTGAAATCACCAGCGTGAAACAAGTATTATGCTGAGACTTATATCACATACAGCGCACGTGTAGCTAGCTGCGAGGTTATTTGTATGTCTTTCGATCAAACTTATGCAATCAGCACTGTAACATACTTACTTTTACGATACTTTTTCTGCAATAGCTAAAGTTTTGAATTAAAAATTGTAAGTAGTGGAATGACACTCCTAATCAATATAATTGACTTCTTCATCCAAATAACGATGCCGTATAAATCGTGATCTATCCAGCCGTTTGGAAGATAATAGATAAGAAATTAACTTGTGTGAAAATATACATACACGCATAAAACATAAACCTCTTTGTCTGTAAAAATGGAAGATTGATAAGCGTGTCGAGTACCAAACAATTAGTATTTTGTAAACCTTGACATAGTAGTATTTAATTTAGAAGGTCAGGCTCCCTGAAGGGATGGAATTAGTGTAGGTACTGCTAGGCTACTGGCGGTATGGGGCCACGGCCAAATAATTCCGATTCCAGTACATATATTTCCGAATTCCAAGTAAAAGGCAATGTTCGGAATGCAATAATAGCACCTTTTGCTCCACGACCAAATGGAATAATCTTCGGGTATAACTTCGATATTAAATAAAGAATGACTACTATTTACTTTATTGGTTAAGCCACCCTAGATATAGGTTTTACTTATAGATCTAGGTATCCGATCCTATAGATCTAGGTTTCCGATCCTATAAATGATAGGTACAAGACTTTTTTAATCATACCAGCTTTGCCTCCGTGGGGCTTGAAAGTCTTTGCAGAAATAATCTTTGCAGTTTTATATGACGAGAAGATAGAAATCCATCAGTCGCTTTTCCATGCTTTTTACGGAAAATAATTCAAAAAATGTGATCAGATCTCATTTCCATGTACTTATTATTTCGTTCCGTTTAGACTTTAGATAGAGAATCATTGATCGACAGGTTTCTATTACGATGGTAGATAAGTCGTTGATTTCGTCAGCCTCTATTTGGGGTGTCCCCCACAAGATGCTTTTCGTTCCCATCTTCCTTAAGCCAGGCCAGCGAAGTCGCAAAACTTTGGTTTCTCCAAATAATACAATTGAGTTCGCGTTTTAATTTTAGTGTTGTACTTCTCGGTATTTCTTTTGCCTGACGCTTCCTTTCTCGTTGTATACTATATTATTGTTTATTGTGTATTGTTATTATATTATTGTAGACTACGGTCGTTTTGAGCAACTGCAGTATTTCAAAGAAAGCACGTTGGGGCCCCAAAGTGCTGGAACGGGAATCACAAGGACGGTCAGTGATGGCAGACCCTCAAGGTGGACTCTTGTTGGCATTCAAAGGAGCTATTGGATTTCTTTAGGAGATATCTATTCCACTGTGGACGATGGACGATTGTCGTCGGCCACTTTACTCTTAAGAATTATCTTAGGACAATTTGCTCGGAAAATAACTACCTACTTAAATAATAGTATGTTGATACATCAAAAATATCATCAAATTAAATGCTTAAAGGTGATCGCGCATCGATGCGTATTATTTACGCGTCGATGCGCGATCACCTTTAAGCATTTAATATGCAACAATTCCAGAGTGCTTGTACCCTTAAAAGCTTTTTCCCTCCTTTTATGTTTACCAATTTTTATTTAAGCATTCTTTTTCAGAATTCTTTAATTAAACTTTCATTATGCGTATCTAGGTATTTGGTACCTACATACATATTTTCCATACTCGCTGAGTATCGAGAGCCGAAAAAAGTGAGTTTGTTTTTCAATTAGAAAAAAAAAACTTAAAATAAACTTATGAACTTTTCAAATAAAGAGTAAAAGATATGACTGTACGATTTCACATTATGAAGTCAACATCTCCTGAGGATGTCCCGGTGTCGGGACGAAACGTGCGTCGAAAAAAGTGTTGGAAAATTGTGCGTTGTGTTTCATGTGGGTAGTGTTCCTGCATATTGTACCAAACACAATCTTTTCAAGTAGCGGATTATAGCAAAACAAATTAATCTGTCCCGCTAATTGTCGATTTCCGCAAAATAACGCATGTTTCCATTCAATATTTTTAAAATGAAAAATGAAATATTATTCATTTCAAGGTCAAAATAAAATATATAAGATCACCTTTACACCTACCCTCATTATAACATAATATCCTGAGTTTAATATGTTCCCAAACTTCCCCAAATCATAAACAAAAGCCCCTCGCCACCTCGTCAAGGTAAGCTGGGGTAAGTCGGGGTAATATCGGGTAGAAAAACGGTAAAATTATATCAATTTACTTTTACCTTGCCTCTATCCTTGATCCTTTATCCTTAGGATGTTCTTATAAGGAAAATGTTCTAAGAAAATCAGTGTTGCCTTGAAATATAATGTGTAATACCTATACCTATTATAGTATATACTTTATAGTCTTAACCTATGGTGATGTTCCACAGAATTTATAAATAAAAACTTTTTGTAAACTCTAATCTCAAGTGAAGGTGAAGTGAAGATGTTCTTGGGATATAGCAGAGATTATCCGTCTATTCAGGATACCTTTGCTTCACGCAAAGGTCTTCTTACAGATTTACAAATATATCTTTTGTTCAAGCCATTTCAAGATAACAAGTAACAATAAAAATAAATGCTTACAAAAGAAGAAAAATGTAACGTAAAAATTTGTACATGGAACGTAAAAATTTGCCATAGACATAAAAAAAAAAAAACAAAAGTTACCATAATATTTTTATTGATATGTTATTAAAAAGTGAAAATTGACAAGTCCAAAGTTAATTGTATTAAAGGTTTTAAAATTGCACGAATGTATGACGCAGACGAGTTATTTTAATAGACGGACACTTGTGGTGTCCTTAGGTGTGATACAAATGTTTTACGAATCAAAAGTTCCATCCCAGAAGGTATATATCATTTTATTATCATACGGTTTTTTATATAGGTTGATGCCTTAAGGCCCAGTCGCGCTCTGGGGCCTTATTCTGTATCGTTCACTTAGTTAGTTAGTAACCCTAACTGGGTTATTAACTAAGAAAACGAAGGCAAAAATCCTATTTTTGCACAAATTACCAACCTAGGTCGGTATGGTATCATATCAGTATACCATGCTAGTTGCTATCTTGTACAAAAAGAATACAAAAATAGGATTTTTGCCTCCGTTTTCTTAGTTAATAACCCAGTTTGGGTTACTAACTAACTAAGTGAACGATACAGAATCAGCACACTGAAGGGGTCAGGACACAACCGACAGGCAACAACGACCCACGAACAATATTGATATTGTAGGTAAAAGTACATCTCAAAAGGACTTTTCAAATACTATCACCCAATTTCTCAAAATAAATATATATCTTTAGATAGGCTAGAATATAGATAGGCTTTCGTTGTTAAAATAGCAGGCTGCAACCGCACTTGTCTCAAGACTGTGCTGGAAACAATTAAAATAAATTAAAAATATATACCAGGCAATTACATACATTGCAATTTTAACCTATAGTCAAAAGCGATATCTATGTGTTTTCGGTACTACAGAATTTTAATTTTTTTTATTGCCTGACGGTTTAATTAATAAAGGTTTTTAAAAATAAATTACAGTGTGATTTAAATTCAGTGGAGAGGTAGGTAGTTAAAAATTAAAATGGTGGCCAATTCAGTCTATCGCTGAGCTTTAGTCAGAGAAAGGACATGGCCGAAACTTGTATGGAGCTGTGCCCTGGAAAAAAAATATTCATGGCCATCGACAAACAGTACGTCATATTAAAGCTTATAATTATGACTTTACAATCATTTAGTTTTTATGATCAGAAAACTAGTGAGAGACATAATATTATCAGCATAACAACTTGCAACAAAATGCGCATATATATTTTTAATAGCAATGATTTTTTATTAAAAAATGATGCGTATTGGTTATGAACTTATTAATTTTTCATATTACAAAGCTTAAAAAATGCGAGTAAACATTTTGAAAAACAATTTATTAATAAAAAATCATTGCTATTAAAAATATATAGGCGCATTTTGTTGCAAGTTCTTATGCTGATATTATGTCTCTCGCTAGTTTTCTGATCATAAAAACTAAACGATTGTAAAGACATAATTATAAGCTTTAATATGACGTACTGTTTGTCAATGGCCATGAATATTTTTTTTTGAGGGCAGAATCCGGCCATGTCATTTCTACAAACTAAAATGTTTTTATCTACCGATGCAATTTTCATTTCAATCCACGGATTTATATTTAAAATATGACAAAGATGCATTTTCATAGGTGATCTGATCTTTACGATGCTTTTACGAGGGTCGACGCGCACCAACCGGTTTTATGATCGGACATGGCGCATCATTTATCTTCCACTAGAATGTATTAGATTGCTTACTCGTGGCCACAACTTTGTCCGTGAATCTTCTGTTTCCAGCCATTTCACATGTCTATTTATCTATCGGCGTCGATGCTTCAAAAACTTGGAAGAAAATATTCCAATTAAAAAAATGTGCAGTTAAAGTATACATTTCCCCCCAAGTCCCAACCAACAAAGAAAGTCAAGTCATCAACTGTCAACATGAGGAACCGAACGAAGCTTTTAGGTACACTAGATTTACTATCTAGTGTAAAAGTTTTGTGTAAGCTTTAATGGCATAATATAAGATAGCTTGGCTAACGAACAATGTATTCACAGTTCATTACTAATTCTCTCTTTTACAATTTAGTTATTCTTGTAGGTACGAAACGGCCAAGCCACAATATATTTGACGGTGTAAAGTTAGGGCGTATTGAATTAGAAGTAGGACTCTACATGAGATGATAATTAAAAAAAACCGGTTAATTTCAGGCCGATAGCTTTAATAGTTACTGAAATAATTGATTGTGGCGGACGGATGAACGGACGGAGAAAGTCTCACCGTAATGGTAAAATTTTTACGATTTTGGGATTGGGGGAATTTTAATTAGGGAATTAAAAACCCGACTGCTAAAATTACATGCACGATAAAAGACCGTTACAATTAAAAGGTTTTAATGAGATAATGATACGCACAAAAAATAATAATATGCCCCTTCCTTGGCAAAAATGGGTAGGTTATTTAAATGCGAGCCATATTATAATGCTCTCATGTCAACATGAGTGTTTTACATGAAAATTTTCTACATCTTTCTACATGTGTGTTGAGCGTTCAATTAAACCGGAGCTTCGAATAAAGCTGAAAACATGAATTCCGTGAAAACCACGCAGCTGTTCGCGTCGGCCGAGCGGTAAGCTTTCATTTTCAGCTTCACTGTTCAGGAATTCAGGAAGCTTAGTGTTCGCGGAGCGTCGCTGCGGGCGGTCGTGTCTGAAACATTGGTCATTACCGTACCATTTCGCGAACTTTTTAGTTTTTATTTACCTCTGGTGAGTCTGCTCTCTTTAGTATTAGCTCGTCTTTAGTTTTTCATTGCCTCGTAGCTAGCTAAGCTGCTGCGTAAGTGTAAACAATATTAATTAAAACTTAAAAGAGAATTTAGAATTTTGGTGTTTACGGTTTTCGGAAATAGGGAATAGGTTGGTTAAGGTTTTGTCAGGCTATAATTAGAAGATAATGGTAGGTAATTTATCAAAGGGTAATTTATACTAAATAGGCTTCAAAAAGATATTTATGAAAAGTCAAAAACTCTACCGCAACGTTCGGAAAACAAAATATTAAGCATTAAGCAAAAAAACCCAGCATTTGCGTTTAAAAAAAAAATATTTTGTGATGAACACAAGCCTAACATAATGTGCTATATGAATTTGAAGAAAAATTTTTATTACTAAACTGAAATATTTTTATCTTTTTGCCCGCCTCGAGTTTCCTCCATAATTTGGATCGTTTCTACGAAAAGACGAATGTTTATTAGTCCGATTATGAGAAATCTAAATGTCAAACTAAAATTAAAGCACTTTCCGCTTAGCAAGCGATATTAAGTTTCCAAAAATATTAATGCACTTAGGCTAACCTAACCTAACCAAAACTCCAAAAACTCACAGGTTCGGTATTCTAAGTTCTGACTTCTGGTAAAAGGAGGCACTCCTTTCTTTAATGTAGTCTGAAGAGGCGCTATTAATCCTTTAAATGTCACACTTTTTCACACCGCAATTGTATTGTACCAATTTAGCCAAAATTTGGAATGGAGATAGATTAACATAATATCATAAGTATAGCTTGGATGTGTAGCGGTCTTCGATAGCGGTCTTCGATAGCTAACGACAGATATCGTAACCCGCGCAATAGCACACGCTGACGGAGCATTCGACGAGCGTTCTATAAATACAACTTCTGACGTCACACGCTCGGATCACAAGCGGTCCCCAGGCACAACACCTGCCTGGAGGGAAATTTCCCTATTGCCTCGGAACCGCTAAATTGGTGACCCCGACGTGATTTGAACACGCAACCTTCTGATATACCCCTTTTTATCTACAAAAAATCCATGGTTCGCGCGTTGATTTTTGAATCCGAATTTTACGCGGCTCCGCGCGGGCAAAAGGTAGTACTTAAACCATAACTCATGTTTAACTGAGCGGAACTTTATGTATTTACGCCATGTCGGCGACGAAACAATAGGTTTTAGTTGTCTATTGTTGTCGTGTCGTGATTTGTGGGTCGGTGGTGCTCTGTGCCGGGCTGACGACTGGCCACGCGCCGGTTGACAGTGACCTTGCGCGCGCGCATGGCGCGTTGTTAGATGCACTCGCATCCACTGCCATCGTGCACGGATGCGCTGTAGTCTATCAACAAGCTGGAGAGTACAGTCTCACAAACTTATCTGAGGTCTCATTGCGTAGGAAAAACGTATTCATGGTTATCGTAATCGCGTACAAATTCTGTCCGCTGATTGGTTCCCTGATTTACGTCAGCCAATCGGGGGCAGAATTCGCTAACGGTTACGATAACGATTAATACGATTTTCTTACGCTGGTCGGTAACTGTTGACGAGTGTGGTGGTGTTGTTTCACGAATCACTTCGCATTATTTATGCCGAAAACACTACAAAACGAAAATAATAACACAAAGAATAGACAGCAAACTGAACGAATCAAGATCAACCCTGACGTTATTTCCAGTTTGGCCACCGAATTAGATAAGTGGCGCTATACTTGCGATTTAGAGTTTTCAATCGCCAGATAATCGGTAACTAACGAATGAATATGTCGTTTTGAAAGATTTTGCATGTAATATTCCTCAGATATGTCTCAGATAATTTGTCTGACAATAAAAAAATCAGCCCTAAATAACGTAAATGTGGAAACCTTCACTTTGATGAAAGTTGCCATAATAGTATACTGTTTTGTCGCACCCACACTAAATTCTAAAATTATAACTTTTAACCAGAACTAATGGCTGATGATGATAACAGAATTCAAGATTAAGTCATACTGTGGGTAAAAAAGTGGTCTTGTGAGCATATCGTCAGTCCCGAAGCCTTCACCATGGAACAATGTCACTGCCTCGCGTGTTGTGGCGTACCTAGTGCTTATCTGCGAGCTATACCTACCGACGAGTTGCCTGCCTGGGTCACGGACAGCACTTGCGGACGTTTGAACCCTGTTGCTATTATAAAACACCGCTATTACATCATACTCATGTTTGTAGCTGATCTACTTTGTATAAACTTGTACATTATCTTTCGATAAACTCTTTGGTTTTACTTAGACTTCTTCCCAAACGTTTTTTGATCCACGGAAAGTAAGTTTTGAGCTTTCAAAAATGACCTATATGACCGTAACTTTTGATAGAGTTAACTTAGAAGTTCAGGCCAACTTTAATACGGCCTACTACCCGTTCCTGAGAAAAAGGGCGACACAGATGGACAATAAAGTGATCCTATAAGGGTTTGTTTTTCTTATTTGAGGAAAAAAATGTAATTTCTTAATTAGCGAATTCATACATAGATATAATTATTATCTCCTAAAAATCTAAAGATAAAAACGATACGTTCCCTTAAAAAAATACAGTATCATGACATTGCACACACTGCAATCAAACCCCAAAGTAGCGATAGCTTATTTAAAGGGTTAAATATGTACTCGTATATATATAGAAAAACATCTAGACAATGGAAACATTCTTGCTCATCACACAAAAATTTTCCAATTTTGGGAATCGAACCTACGATCTCCGAAGCAGAGTGCGGGACCACAACCGCCGCGCCATTCGGTCGTGAAAATGGCTTGGCACCGAATACATTTACCAAAACTAACTAATTGGAAGCTAAATAAATCTGCCCTCGGCGAGTTACAGCGGGAAGTAACTTCGAGCGATCAAATAACTCTCATCTCATCTCAACCCCTTTTTACGTCCCACTGCTGGGCACGGGTCTCCTCTCAGACTGAGAGGGGTTTGGCCATAGCCCACCACGCTGGCCAAGTGCGGGTTGGCGGGCTTCACACACCATCGAGAACATTTTTTGTGAACTCTCAGGCATGCAGGTTTCCTCACGATGTTTTCCTTCACCGCTAAGCAAGTGATATTTAGTTTCCTAAACCGCACATAACTCCGAAAAGTCAGAGGTGCGTGCCCAGGATTCGAACCCGTGACCTCCTTATGAGAGGCAGAGGTCAGAACCACTGAGCTATCACTGCTTTTATGATCAAATAACTCACGTGAGAGCAAAGTTACTCGTGGATAAATGAAAACTTCCTACATAGTTGTGTATTATGTACGGAATTGGATAAGTTTGTGAGATCTGATATTCGCGATTTTCTCAGAACTTTATTCGACTTGACTTTGATCTATTGGACTCTTGATTGGAGTACGTGATGTGACCTTTTGAACGATAACAGAATAGGGAAATGCCCTTCTCAACATAATTAGTTGAGAATTGAGAAGGGCAAAAAGTTGTATAAACATTTTGTAGGCAAAACAGTTTGCTAAAAATTATAATATCTTTACAAATTTTTTGTAAGACGCATAGTTTCCGGGATATCCCGAAAAAAGCGTTTTCACCCCTTTTTCCAAGATGGCGGACGGGGGACAAGGGTGGCGACGCCACAAACTTGAGGTTAAGCTTCTATTGACCCGCCACATATTATGTCCCAAAAATAAAATATTCTCAATGTATCTTATACCTTTAAACGAGCAATTCTTGTAGGTATATATATTTCTATATAATCTGGATCTCGGAAACGGCAAGAACGATTTTCATGAAATTTTGTATACAGCGGGTTTTGGGGGCGATAAATCGATCTAGCTGGGTTCCTTTTTTGAAAATGTCGAATTTACCAAAAAAAATAAAAATATGACTACTGCTGCCATCTATTGGCCACCGAGCGAAGCTCGGTCACCCAGATATTTCTACTTATACATATAAAAATAAGTCGGGTTTTCCTTCCTGACGCTATAACTCCAGAACGCACGAACCGATTTCCACGGTTTTGCATTCGTTGGAAAGGTCTCGGGCTCCGTGAGGTTTATAGCAAAGAAAATTCAGGAAAAATTTCAACAGAAAAGCGGGAAAATCTTTTTTCACATACAGCGCCACCTCTGATACATTATACATAGCATGTACTACAAACCAATACTTTAATTGCGTCGCGTTCAGGCGCTGTGGGGGAAGGGACTGTGGGTAACACGGGACAAATGGGCCGAGACAAAAATATTTCTAACGCGGAACGGAGTCCGCGGGCACTGCTAGTCTTAATATATATAAATCTCGTGTCATAATGTTTGTCCGCGATGGACTCCTAAACTACTGAACCGATTTAGTTCAAACTTCGTGAATATCTGTCATTTGGTCCAACTTAAAAGATAGAATAGTTTTTATCCCACGTGGAGTCGCGGGCATCAGCTAGTTTACGTATAATTTCTTGAGCTAAAATGACAGGTCCCAAGTGCCCCAGCGGGAACTGGGTGGGGTTCTCAAGCGGCCAAGCGTGTCTCCACACTTTCTGGAGATGCCCCTGTCCTCGGTCGCTGTACCGTGACCCTCGCAGTAGGTATACTTAGGGAAAGTGGTTCGTACGGGGCGTGACGAATCGTATCAATTCCGACTATAAGATGTTTGCGTATTATGTTTAATCTCATATACCAAACCAAGACAGATTAAATTCTCCCGAAAAAAAAGAAAAATGATAGGACGGGAATGACGAATATTTGTCTGTCAATTTCGATGAGTCACGTGGTCAAACTAACTTCGTGGATTACTAAAGTTTTTGTTAGAGAGTCACTAACTCATTGATCTTCTCCCGTTAAAACATGTCTCGAGTTCATCAAGCAATTGTGCTATTCTGCAAAAATATTTAAAGCCGCGACGAGCGTAGGTAAATCTATGCTGAATCTATGATGAATTCATCAGGTGTAATAGAATTCAATTTCGCATGCCATCTTGTGTATAGCAGGTATCTGACAGCTGTTTCAGGGATGTAAATTTTTAAGAATAGCACAGCAATTCTTATCAGTCCCTTCAAAAATCAAACACAAATTGTTTCGCGTCCACACTCGCATCGCCAAAGGGGAGCTTATTGCGTGACATGTAATATGCAATATGCATATGTGCATGAAGTAATGAACCAGTTAGCATACCTGTTAGTTATTAGTACTGTTGGCTGGCAGTTAACCGTTTGATCACTGGCCCGAAGTACGCTACGCTACGGCGACACTCGACAGCCCACAGGGACGTTGAGTGAGGGGAAAGACTTTACTAAACTTTAAAATATACTAGCTGATCTGTCCCTGCCTTGATGTAAGAATGAAAAAAAATGATGTCCACTTCAGGAGTCACGGCAGATTAATTGAACAATTAGGTGAGGAAGGAGTGGGTTGCGTCTTCGTAGAATGAAATACCTATAATGTAAATTTTAAACGCTGACGCATGGAATACACGCCTTTATTGAGGCAGACTTGTAAAAGGACGTACACAAAAATGTCGTTGAACCTCATCAAGACTGATTGAATATCAAAAACAATTATTTGAATAAACAACTATTCTTCATCTATCGTAATACCAAACAAATTGTCACAAGCGCGAGCGGCGAGACGGATCGAAAGCCGTAGTCGGCTAACAAACTGACAAAGTTAAACAGAATTCAATTTGTCTCTCAGTCTGAGCGACGAACTTGCAAAGATTTGTCAAGTCTAAACTCATTCAAAAGGCATATTACAATATTAAGGACTATATTAGCGACACAAACCCTTGGAATTGACTGATAAGGGGTAGATTGCTCTGTTGTCGTTGCTAGCCTATATTTTAGTATTACTTTGTTTGTTAAATGGTGATAACATAAAAAAAATCCCAGCTGAGTTTGTTGTGGGCTTCTTCTCAGCGGCAGGGCGCGTTTGGAACCCTCGTAAACTTAGTTTTAAGTCGACTTTTAGTTATCACCATTCTTATGCAACAAATATCTTACCGACGCTTCGCAAGAGCCTGTATGTTAGGCCTATGTGAAATAAAGATATTTTGATTTTGATTTTTGATTTTATATCGCCAAGCTCTTGCAATCGCCATCATTAGTTGAATTTCTCAAAATTTTCGCAGAACTGAATGGCAAACAGATTGATGGCTGGACGGACGGATGGTCAGCAACGTGATATTACAAGGCATCTGAATGTCTTTTGTGACCGCGTTGCTGCGTATGGTGTGCGATAAGAGAAATCTGTAAACAAGCATAGAGTATGACTAATTTATCGAGTCCACGGTTAAATTGAATGCAAGTTTAATTTTATAGGCTTCACAATTATAATAAACTCAGCTATTATCGGTACACTCAGTCGCAGCTACTTTTGACCGTGACCGACTTTGTTTTGGCACCAATAAAAACAACAATTATAATAAAATGCCTATATTTGTTTTCCATGCACAGACTAGAGGAAAATGACTTATAGTATGCAACAGTGAACAGTATTTTTCTACTAGTCTGTAGGGCAGAATAATCTTGTAGAACATACGATACTTGAATAGGTCTTTAATTACTTTTTTGGACAAGCTACGTCCTTAGAGCTTTCATCAAACTCATGAACTTGGTAACAAGTACTGAAATAGATGGCATTTAGACAAAAAAATACATGGCCTAGTATCCTATCATGTTTTGCCGCAGTATGTGCGTAAAATAAAATGAAATAAATAGCTGATTAACGAATAGTTAAACTTATTGTTGAAGCAAATTGTACTCTATAATGTTTCCTATTTATATTCTGTAGATCTGTTTGTCAGTCTCCTTATACGGTCATGTATATTTGTCTTGTCTGTATTTGCCTGAAAATCTTATATTTTAACCAAAGATTTGAATCGCTAGATGGGCCCTAAGCCTACATTGCGCACGTCAAAAACGTCCACAAATATGTTGAGTGAGTGCTCTCAACATGCTATAGTTTCACTAATGTGTCAGAGAGTGACAACGTGTCACACAAGACAAAAACGTGGACCTTTTTGGAGGTTTAGGGCCCATTTAGCGATTTAAATATTTGATTTTAACACAATTTATAATATACAGACGTTTATGTTCTTAATTTCGAGGGTTGTCTACATTTTTTGGTTATTCCATTATGCTTGTACCTCGCCTTTTACCTTGAAATACTGCGGCGAGGAAAATCTACATTCTGTATTATGGATATTTCTCATCAGTGATTCTACAGAGCCTCGGTTTTGATTCAAGATTGTAATAGATTTGAGCTAACTTCCTGTTTCCTGTAATTTGTACCGAATGTATTTTTGGTGATGGCAATTTGGGGATGCTTCGGCGTCGGTGCAAAACGTTGATGGTTGTGATATTTACGATATTGGCTGAAATGTACTTACCTACCTAAATATCAGAAACTTGAACCCTGGACTTCTTAATATGCCTTGCATTTTTAACCACTATACTGGTCGCAATGCTTGCTGCACGTGGAGTAATATAACAAGGAGACAGACCGCCTGTTGTGTTTTTATATTGATAGTTAATTGATTGCATTAACAATTGGGTCTTACACTACTTTTGAGATTGATAAAAAATATTACTTTATTATAAACTAGGATTAAAATAATAACGTGCAGTGAAAGAAATATTAAAATCCAACGAAGATTTACAAAGTTACAGGCGTTTAAACTTTGGAGTGGGGGGATCTTCTATCCCTTTCTCGCAAAACGAAAATTTGTATGAAGCCGCACGAAGCTACTATGGCATTGGTAAGGTGTGACGTCACAATTTCATGTTGCTATCTCTGTCTAATCACAAATCTTTAAATGCTTATAACTTTTTTGTTATTTGATCGATTTAATTAGTTCTTTCAGTGCACGTCATTATTTTAATTCTACTTTATAATAAAGTAAAAAAAAATTGGAGTCAAATACCCTATTGTGATGCAACGCTAGATCCACAAATAGCCATTACTGGATATTAGCACCGCCTGATGCGAGAGCCAAGTAAAGCTATACTTCCCGGCAAGCCTTCGAGATATATTTACGGCCAGTAACCGAATACCTGTAATGTCGTCAGTGCACAAGCAACTGACCGCACGAGGTTACGGCGCGTTTACACTAGCGGAAAAACGCGTTACGCGACAGTTAAATAACAGGACGTACAAATTTAATCAGCTTTTCAACATTACAGCTACTAGACCAATGAGGCAAAGTAATAAGTAAATGACTATATTAGTTTTTACAAGATTACAGTACGCGCGGCGAGAGTTTGGCTTTGACCTTCAGGTGGAGGGGATTACTGCGCATGGGTACTGTCACGCACACAATACTTTTCCTTTTTTATGTACCAGGTTGGATATTTGAGTGGGTCAAAATTCATGTACAGTGGTAATAATGCTAGAAAATAATACGAAATAGATAAACTTCTTCATTTATTAAAACTATTGATAGTTATTTTACTTATATAAAATGTTTATTTCCTTTTAAAGTTTACAGAGACAGCGATGAAAATTCTAAATAATTGTTTTTTAATAAAATTATTTATTCCAAGATACATGTAA
Source organism: Coenonympha glycerion (assembly GCA_963855885.1). Lineage (NCBI taxonomy): Eukaryota > Metazoa > Arthropoda > Insecta > Lepidoptera > Nymphalidae > Coenonympha > Coenonympha glycerion. The sequence continues at coordinate 18,511,079 of OY979630.1, read as the reverse complement.
AATTGGTACATACAAACAAAAGAAAACTTAAAATAATTATTAAATACAAAAGTTAACATTAAAAAAAAGTCTTAGCAGCAGTTAGACTTCGAATTTGCTTCAATGAATCGACACATTCGTCAGCTTCTTTCTTTAAAAAGCAATTCACGTCATATATCATTTTCCGTGCTTGCCTTTTTAAAAAAATGTTTTTTTTACGCATTTTCAAATCACTTTTTAATATTTAACAAAAAAAAACTTAACTGACAAACTTAAACAAACTCAACAAATAATAACAATCGACAACAATAATAAACAATTAACGCAAATAGCAATTCACTTGTGAACGTGATTGTACAACAGGAGTGCGCGGTACGTCGTATCGATGCGAGAGGCAGGGAACGACTGGAGCGCCAATCAGAGCACCGCGTGCGCCTACGCCCTACACACCCGCCCCACACCCCGCTAATTGCCCGTTGATACCCAATTTCTGATTTCTGCGCAATAACGGTCAAAGCCAAACTTTCGCCGCGCGTACTGTATCTACCTTTTTAATCTTTCGCGTTATAATAGCTCATGAACAAGGTTCTCCGTCTTTCACGCATGTCCGTTCATTCGATATGCTAGACGCCTCTTCGGCGTTCGTCTACACAGCACAAGCACTGTTTTGGTTTAGGTATTTATTCTATTTGTTTGTAAAACACCACTTATATTCAAACCGGATCTTTTATTCAAATTGATGACAATATGATCATAATTTTGACGGCATTATTTGCTTTAAATCTTAACACCTCCAATGGGCCATGAACTCTTTCTTATATTTGAGATCAATCAACTCGAAATCTTTTCCTGATCTTGAGAGAAATGGCACTGAACAGCTGATAAATCTATATACAATTATAAGAGAAGTCCCAACTCAGTTATTCACCCATACCCAGGAATAAATGCTCCTATAAGTGTTCAATTCTTTGAAGCATATTACGCAAAAAATCTTGTTACGTAATTATTAAAGATCCGCCACTAGATGAAAGACGTATTCATCGTTATCGTAATCGTTAACGAATTCTACCCGCTAATCGGTTGTCTGATTTACATGAGCCAATCATGGGGCAGAATTTGCCATTTGAATACGTTTTTCTTACGAAATCCCCTGACTGTTCAGATAGACAATCGTATTTCCTGATTTGAAAATTATTATGCCTATTCCATGTAAGCGGACACCTAATTGCCAGTCCAGGCAAACCGCCACTCCACCGCGTCCATCTAATGTATGCTAGACGCGCTCGCTTGTGGTCACAGACGCGGCAAACTCACTAATAAAATTACTTAGCTTTACAGATATCGTCTGTACCACAATAACTTCACTCTGCCAGTATATAATTATAAGAGCAAACTCTAGTGGTACTAAACAACTTCATAGGAATTTAGAAAAGGGGCAGATCGTAAGGACGAAAATGAATCTGTTAAGTTTTTTTCTATAGTAAGCTTGTCAATATTATCTGATACCCTAATAACCTACTTGGTGACACTTGTGTTTATTTTGCCATTTTGCAGTGTTTAATGCTGAAAGTGTCTAAATAATAATGTCATATTTGTTACATTTAGATCAATGCATAAGCATAATTAATATGATTCACATGATATTGCGCCAGATCCTCTGAATAATCGGTAAGAAACTCGATACAATAGAAGCGTCCGAGTTGCGTCCATACTGTCCAATTTCTTGCTTCAAAAAGCGTGAATCGGTAAAGGTAAAAATTATAACCAAAAAAAAATACTCACTGATAGTCTATAAAATAATAAAATCGGGAAAAAACTGTGATTAAAACATATTGTTATTATTACAATAAACTTCTAAAAAAACAGCAATTTAAGAAAAAAGAAACTTTAAGAAAAACTGTATTTTCCGAGATATTTTTAGGATGAAACGCTTCTGATCCGAATCTTTTTATTGGCGTTATAGGAAATTGGTGGTACAGGAAAAGCCTTGGCGCTGCAACCTCGGCACCTGATGTATTTAAATACTTTTATAGGTGTTTAATGGCACCAGGAGGAAAACATTTAAGTGCTAGTGGCGTCTCACACCTCAAATCATGTATATGGTTATTCACTTTATTTACCCGACTGAGCAAAACAGTATGTGCCTAATGTCACAAAAAATCTTGAAAAATGACGAAGACTTTTACAAAAAAATCGATCCCTGTCGCCTGATCACAAGATATCATAAAATTTCGTAATATATAACATTAATAACTGTAAATCTTAACGATTTGAAAACAGCAATGAACAGCTTTGCTTGTTAGTTCTCTTAGAATAGAATAGAATAGAATAGAATAGAAGTTTATTAGTTGATCCGACACATGATAAACACAAACACAAATATTTACAAAAAAAAAAAAAACATTCCTTAAAATCTAATAGGTACCTATTATCTAAAATGTGTCGTGCCAACGAAAAGGCCCGAACTCAGCTGAATGTTGTGGTTACAAGATGTAACCACAACGCTGGTTTTCTGTTCGAGCCCAAACGAGGGAAGTCCTGGTTAGTAGCATCATTATTTATTTGTACTTAAAATAAAATAAAATAATAAAAATAGGTCAAAATTGTGTTCTTTATTTATATGTTACTGCTATTATAGATTAATCTAGGGGTTAATTTAGGGGTGATGTTGTCTTAGTGCAAACCTGATCCAACCTTGAAGAAGAAGATGATATGGCTTTTCATAGGAGCCTGTAAATTAATCCTATGTGCAGAGTGATTTATTTTATTTTTTCATTTTCACTGTCTCCGAAAGGGTTTCACAAATCATAGGTAAGTAAGTAAACTCCTATAGGTCAATGTCTCTACAGGACAGAGACATACTACAAATTGTTTGTGATCATTTTTTCCCTGGCTTTGATACTCCTGATAGGTGGTTGACCGACTCTGGTTAATCTGTCTGGTGTCTGGACAAACTGTACTTCAAAACCCGGCGCCATCCTCGACCGTTTGTAGTGAGTCCAGCCATCATTAAATTCATATATTATTAGAGTAACCTCTTTTCGCTAATAAAACCAACCTTGCAAGGGCCATTCAGAAGAGTCCTCAAGAATCTTAAAAAAAATTAATAGAGGAAAAAAAGAGTACCAGATGCGTTTTAGCTATTTAGGCAAGGAACCCTAAAAATTTATCGACGGAGGAAAACTAGGTTAAACGCTTAAAATAATATTATAACTTTTGTCAAGATCATAATTATAATAATATCATAATCAAATCTGAATTAACCTGGCTCATTTTCTTGATTCTTGATAGACTAAAATGAAAAATTTGAAAAAAATAGATATCCAAAACCTGAAATTATACAACGCTGATTATATATTACCTGCATTATTGATAACAAAGTAAAAGCAGGTATAACCATGATGGTATAACAGAAAAACTAAAAATATTCCTATTTCACCTGTACTAAACCGGGCTTTTTACAATTTGTTTGATTTATGCATCGCGCTACGTCACCAGTGTGCTTAAAATAGAACACAACAATGAACCGGGCGTTTTATCACATGACCTATTAAGTATTCGGAACAGATGCTGCCGGCAAGATGGCTGCTCACTTTTCATTCTTCACGTGCGATGTTTAGAACTTAACATCATGTACATTTATACACAGACACTGGAGCTTTTCCGTCGCTTGGTAGTTCAGAGTAAACAGTGAAAACTTCTTTAGACGCGTTGCTTAGGCATTTTTCAACATACGAAAAGACAATTAAACTCACCGTTCGACACCATTCGATTATGTTATGTCGTCTTATGTATTCTAATGAATTTAGGCACAATGGGCATCTGCCATTTTTAATATGGGTAAAAGAGATGGCTGGAACCTCCCATAAAATTAGACTAAGCCAAGTTAGAAATTACTTAAACGTAAAAAACTTATAAATGTGACCGGAATCAGTAAGAAAGTATTGCAGAAGAGTAGTGTGTGGTGCTAATAGGTTCAGTAGAGGTTCAGTACCATGTATTTTCTCCGGCGGGTTCTAAACATGTTTCTTATTTATATCTAGCCAGCGAAAACACACGGTAAGTTGGATTGTTTGAAGCATGGGTAATTCCACCGCAATCAGCAGGTGGTTAACAATAGTAACACCGAATTCGCGACGCCTGTAGTCTACGGATATGCCCAATACGTGCAACTTCCTACTGAGCCTTTGTTCGTCGCACGCGCTTGCTGTACTTATTAAGGCGAGTCATTGAGCCCTGTGTTTTGGCCTTTAGGATACAAATCACAATACAAGTGCGAGGAAGTGTGCTCGCGAGGTCAGATGTTTTAGAAAATTTTAGGACAATTTCAAAAAAATCGGGTACAACTGATGGTTTAAAACTTAGTTCCCGATTTTCACAATTATAAAAATCCAATATTTGCTGAGTTTTCATAGGTGAAGCAGGTAATTGTTGCTTTAATCCGCGAAAACATTTAAAGTGGAAAATTTCTTTAGGCGCCTTTAGATGGGAACAAACCATTTAACTAATGATGCCATTACCGAACTCTACGCTGTTTTCGTAACCGACAACCTCTCTCCGAATTTCGAATCAATAAATAAATTTCATTTCAAATTTCATTTCATTTCATTTCATTTCATTTCATTTCATTTCATTTCATTTCATTTCATTTCATTTTTATGTCGTAGATGAGGACTCAACGCGATGTAAACTCAACGAAATGCAGGTACTTGTAAAGCGCTTTACACGTAGTACATCTACTGTAGATGGCTCTTAGAAATAACTTTAAGTACAAATTGACGTTGGAAACAGTTTCTATTGTTTACCATCAAATCAGCATCAGCATGGTAGTGCATCTGTCCCACATCAGAGGCGATTAAATGCTTTCTCTAGAAATCCAATCTTAATGTATGGGAACCGACGACGTCGCGACAGGCGCCTCCGGGGAACAATGGCTAACTGTCAGATGAGATGTAGGCGATTGATCTATTGTACCGCTTGATAAGAGACACAAATATACCTACATGAAGACAAATATCAACGTCTTCTAATAAGTTGAGGCTGAAATGTGTCGCTCAATCCTTTATTAATACTTAATAGCATCAATAATAATGATTAATTAGGCAGAAACACTTGTTTAGCGTATAAATTAACTTATAGTATTAAACAAATCGGGATCAATAAAAAAAACAGTAATATTTCAATTTTTACCACATAGACCTATTCTATAATACAATATTGCAATCTACGATGAAAACCCATCTCTCTACATCATATTCTCGGATGGAACATGACAGCTGTTGTCAACACATCAATATAATATCTTTATGACCGACACAGGTGGTTTGTCACACGCGTATTTGTCACATACACATGCATACAAAACCACAATCATAGTACATGTTACATACAACGTTCGTATTAGGTATTCGTCACGATACCTATTGTGTGGTATTGGTATTGTATTCAACGCCAGCACTTTGGCGTTTGCAGAAGTCTGTAGTGTATTGCACAATGTGGACCCTCGGTACTCGAGAGACTATTGCGTAGCAGAGCCTTCATTGATGAAATTTCGTCATTATCATCAGCAATTTACTGTCACCTACTGGCTTCTTTTAACGCCATTTCATTTGGTGTTCCATCTACATAGTCATCATACCTACTTGTATGTTATAGCTTGTTATGGGCCACCTTCACTTTGCTTACTAAGAAACGGTCTCTAAGAAATTCTTAAATAAAATAAATAAATAAATGACATTTATGCATAAAAAATTTTTATGCATAAATGTCATTTATTCATACATTTTTATTAAAAATGTAGGTAGGTGGTTACAATAACAATTAATATCCTTGTACATTCTGCCTTATGGCGTCTGAATATAACAAGAAATAAGTAAATTATGTCAGTATTAGTCTTGGAAGACGGATGGACGGAATCAAAAGATTATTTTTGGACATCAAGAGTACACTCATTCAGGATAGATTGCTTTTGATTACATTTGCATGGAATGTGTGATTCAATTCTTTGGCTCTTGAAACGTTCAGGGAATTTTGTGATTTATATACAGGGATGTAATGGTGGGATTGGCGTGATTATATCTCGAGGGAATTGCGATTTGCGACGGTCGCGCGGCGTCGGAGGCCGGAGCGATGGTCATCTCATCGCTATTATGGTGTTCCTGTGGGAACGTTTGTAGTGACGTCTTTCGTTACGCAACATGTGATGAACCGAATATAAATATCTACTAGATAATCTGAAATAAACCCACACTTATTATTTAAAAATATCTTCTAAACATTTTATCAAAACTAATAATGTGTTGATAACATTATGCGGATAATTTCCTTTGAAATCCGTTCCGTAACGGAGCCCTATTACTGAGACTTCGCCGTCTGTCCGTATGTCTGTCACCAGGCTATCATCTCTTGAACCATGATAGTTACACAGTACACGCGTCAAACAGATGATGTATTTCCACTGCCGCTATAACAACAAATATTAAAAAATAGAATAAAATTTCGTCATCATCTCGCTACGTTATTTAAATAATGGTACGAAACACTTCGTACTTGAGTCCACTCGCACTTAGCCGATTTATTCAGCTGACCAAAGTCACACTTTTGAAAGCGTTACAGAAAACTCTCAGGCATTATGTTTCTCACAATGCTTTTATACACTTTTAAATACCATGTAATATTTTGTTATATCCAATGTATATTACAGCTCTGAAAATTTTCGAAGTGAAAATCGGAGTTAGGGCTTGAAGTTTGAACACCGGACCTGCTGTGCTATTCTGCAAAGCAGCGACGAGCGTACATCTATGCATCTATGAATTTGTCAGTTATAATAGAGTACAATTTTGCATGCCATCTTCGGCTTGGCAGCTGTCTGGCAGCTGTTTCAGAGATGGAAATTATGTAGAATAGCACTGCTGTAAATATGAATCTAAAGTATTAACTACGATTTTTGCGTACAACAATATCTATTTTACGACTATAATCTAAAAGTAGCGATAAATTTGTCCGGCGGTCGCCCTCTTTCTTTTACTCCTCGTTATCACCGATCGCTCCAAATACAATACTGATAAGAGTAATCACTAATATGATTATTTTCTGATGTCAAAAGAGTCACAGAACGTGATTATACAGAAGGAGAACTTGAACATAATATACTCTGAGTTCAACACATCTTGGCAATAGAGTAGTGTGTGTGTGTGAATAGAGAGCATTTATAACTTCTTGTGGCAATGACACTGAAGAAAATGTATGTTTGCACCGCGCATTATGAACAGTTTAACTTAGTTTAGGTATAGATTCTTCACTAGTGATATCAACAGTATTTGGTCATCTATGAAACTTCACGCGTCATCACCATTTTTAGGGTGCCATACCAAAATGGTAAAAATGGAACCCTTATGGTGAGACTTTCTCCGTCCGTCCGTCCGTCCGTCTGTCTGTCACACTCGATTATTTATAGTGGAAAGAGACCAAGAACGTAAACCGGGGACGCTTTTCTACTAACATGACCTCGATTAGACAACTAGTTCTAAAATTTGATTAAAAAAGTTGTAGAAAGTTTAATGTATTTTGGATAACGATGACACTAGGAATATGATATGCATAAACTTATTTTCGGTACCATTTTTCTGGACTTCCGACTTTCGACTTTAACGGAGATTCCAAGTGTGTGTGAGCGATGTGTGTGACGTGTACCATCACATTACATTAAACAATCCTTCTGTTAGTCTATTTTTTTTTGTGATCTCCGAACTGTGAATCGATCGACACATGGATAGTCTAATAGATATTCTTATCATGCCAATATTTCACCTGTGACAAGTAAATTGGGGCAATTACATAAATAACAATCGCAATTCACTTGATTATACATATATGGACATAAGACTGAACCATACCTTTAAATTGCATAAACAAAGTATAATGTTATGTATCTATTTTTAGGGTTCCATACCAAAATGGTAAAAATGGAACCCTTAATGTGAGACTTTTTCCGTCCGTCCGTCCGTCTGTCACACTCGATTATTTCAGTAACTATCGAAGCTATCGATCTGAAATTTTGATTAGTTGTAGGTAATTGCAGTGCGGCGCCATTGCAATCATAAAAAAAATGAAAACCAATTTTATTTTTATATAAAAAGAGGGAAAACCGGGTCGTCAAAATTTCAAAATGAGATAACAATATTGAGTAGGTTAACATATGATTATATTTCATACATTTTATTCTTCAATAATAATAAACACAATCAGGGTACACTTTCATTGTACTGGCAATTTCGCACTTTTATCTATTTTGTTTTTTAAAACTGACCACCCTGATGGACACGCTGTCCCAGCCTACGTCCGTGCCAAGCTTCATTCTTTTATTGTGCGCGGCAATGAGCACTCGACTACAAAAACACGTCTCGTTTTTGTTAATTTAGGTTCAAAGTAAAAAAAAATAAGTGTTCAGTGTTAAAACTTGCTTAATTTTCTATACTGATAATGCTTAGACGCTAGTAAAATTTATTATTATAACAAAAATAAAATCAAATCAAAACATATAATTGTGCATTCATCTTCGTCAGACTCCGAGGAAAGAGGGTAAGTGAAAATTAACCTTTTTTCCCAGATATCACATCAACTCAAATATCAATGCCGACGAAAGTGTGTCCAAAAATTGAAATCCTAAGGCATCTCTAAGCTAACTTGGAGGGTATCACATTGAGGTTATCACGAAAGTATAGCATGATGCGCGAAATAGTCCAGGCATCTCTAAGCTAGCTTGGAGGGTATCACGTTGAGGATACCACGAAAGCATAGCATGATGCGTCAATGCTCCTGGAGGTTGACTGCGGGTCAACACGAAGGATTTTAAAAATACCTCAAAGGACTTTGCGGATACCAACGGGGGACGATGTCGGTGTGGCGCTGTTCTCGGCTTCACTACAAGTGGCTCCGCATGACCTCCCGGACTTTGATCCCGAATTGCTATCGGCGCTCAGTCACAAGAACTATATTAATGGTTAGTCCCGACAGTTGTAAAATTCTAGCCGACCTTCATTGCAAAGAATCAAATAGTTTATTTGATATACTTGCCTGGCTTATGAATAGCCAGTTAAACGTTATAGCCTTTTATCAGTGATAACTATTTCACGACTTAAAAACTAATTCCACGAGGGTACCAACGCGTCGAACTTTTCTAACTATGTACCTACAACAATAATGTTTAGATTTTGTGGTGGAAAATAATTTTACTTACTTTCGAAAATTAATGTTCAGATTGTGTAATGGGATGATAATTTAACTATTAGCTCAAAACTCAATAAGTTAACAATATTATGTATAATGTACCATTAGTCTGAAAGTTTCATTGAAGTGAATTGTTAAATTCTTTCTAAAACTAATAAAAATCTTAAACCACAACGCGTCCTGAACTGAGAAGAAGCTTAAGTATTGACAAATGACATTTTGTTTCGACAAATGACAAGTAATTAAAGTTCACGAACGGGACCAGATGTTTTTTCGGAGAAATAGTTTCGGGCATTATACTAGTTTCAATGGTTACTGATCGTCAGGTGTTGTAAATAAAGAAACCAGCAGGGCGCGGCGGGCGACTTTGCTATCGACACCCACCGCTGGGACAGCGCAATCTCGTTTCTCGAGAAACTAGCTGGCCCCCTCTCGTTACGGCTCGGCCAGCAGGGGGGGCGTGACACACTTGAGTATTGGCGATCAGCCGCGAGGAAGATGCGACGTGGCAGCGAGTCTCCACCAGGTTCATCGACGACGCTAGACATTAAGGTACCTATATGCCAGTTGTCTTCAACATTTTGAAGTTTATTGGTTACATATCACTGACAAGGAATCCGTCACGATCTATAACATGATCTAGAATTTCGGGAGTTATAATAAGTGAAGACTATTTTTTTACTTTCACTAGGTGTACAAATGTACGTACATTCAATAAAATATTTTAATGAATTGAACAAATTAAGGAACTAGCTCCAAAAAATTATTATCACATAATACCATTTTAAAAATCGTACACTAACACAGTGTACCGTCTTACACGTTCACAACAAAGAAAAAGCGACAAATGTCTTTGACAATCGACATTTCTTTTTTGGGTGAGATAATGTGGGAGTGAGTCACTGCATGTTCGATTATAGTTAAGATGTGTCTAACCTCAAAATCTTACGTGGTAAAAGATACATTCTAAATTTAAAGGCGTTGAATGAACTTGTAGTTCAAAATCCTTTGAAATTGATAGTTCATAGAACAGCTTACAAGCGAATACTTAAAAAGGGTTTTATGCCTATGAACTGAAGAATCTTATTTTAAAGTACCGATTCATCCTTGGTAAAATACATAAAGAAGTTGTGACTCATCTCAGATACTTACCGCGGTTTTTTCATGAAGATTTGTTAGGTGTTAGAGTGTTAAAGTTATTTACTACCCTCAAAACATGCTCAGTTTCCTGGTTTTATTTTAATTTCTGACGATATGGCAGTATCGTTACCCAACCGCAAACTATGACGTGAATTATGTAACAATTCAAATTCTGTAAAAAAATTTATACGCTTAACTCGTTGTATCATCTAAGAGTTAAGCTTAATTCCGATTAAAAGTCCTAAAGTCCACTTCTCCAGCTATTAGGTATGGATGGGGTTACACAGAACGTCTGTAGAAACAAAAAATGTAGCCCGTAAGAAAAATTAGACTTTAGACGCAGCTGTTCGTCCATCATCGGTTATCCTATCAGATGGCCAGTGGTTACAAAACATTTTTTAAGTCATCTAACTCCCTTAAACCTAAAAGGTTGAACTAGTGATTCACACGATTTCCCGGTCTAGATGAAGACTAATTCTTTTCATTAGAGGGATTTTTGTTTTTGTAATAATTAACGTTAAGATGAATCGAAATACCTCTTTACAGAGTTGATGGCCATATTTTTCGATACATCTATTTTGATACACATGATTTACATCAGTTGCATAGAGGATATCAAATATCCTCATTTAAACGATTGGGTTAATTGTTTCTTATATGGAAATTAAAGATAATCAAAAGCTGACCAAGAGTTACATCCAGTTAATGGGATTAAGCTATCGCTGTAAAATTATATACTTCAAAGTTATTCAAAGAGTTCAATCCAGTTATTGAATTTATCGCTTCTTGCAATAATGCGAAATGTAATCAATATGAACCCAGACGTCTTAGAAACAGACGCATTCTGAACATTTTGGAACACCAAGTTTACCTTTGCTCTTCTATACATTCTTCTAGAGGTAGAATGCTTAAAAATACTATTATAGACAATGCTTTAGACATACATCGTCTAAGGACCTTTACAACTTTGGATTTTCTTCTTTTACATAAGGTGTCAAAAGACTTACTTCTTATAGTACATTTATTGATGATAAATAAATAAATATGGTCTTTCCCTAGAGAACCACAATTCATAGGAATTACTGGAGGAAGTGCTCTGAAGGCATTAAAAAAAAAAAAAAAAAAATAGGACATTTTGTTGGAATTTTTAATAATCTATATGTTTCAAAAATTTTGTGTTATTTACAAAGTTTTGTGGCAATACTGCTTTAATAACGACTGAGATCCGTACAATCCGTACATTATAAGTCAACCTCGTAATTTCCAACAGAACAACTTGTTAACGACGTAGCATATGGTACGATTACTTGTTATCATTCGGCATTGAGTTTAATTTCTGCTGATGATTTTGGGTCAAAAAAAAAAAAAAAAGAAAAATATATATATATATATATATATATATATATATAATATATATATATATATTATATTGCGAAAATGAATAGATAAATTAACATCAAACACCACATAGTAGCACACAATATAGTATGCTAACACATTGCTCAATGGGCCTTAATAAGAGTTTATTCATTCCGTAACTTTGCTTTGCTGATCTTGTAACTTTTTTAGCTTTAGGCAGTAGACACAGCACAGAATGAAAACATTAGCATTAGTTAAAGTTAGTATTATTGTTTTTATATAATTCAAGGGAATTATTGAGTTTATACAACGCCAGCTACTACTCAGGGCGAACCAGTTTTAATTATACCATAATCAAAACTGAAGAGAAAGTATAAAAATTTGCCACAGCTTTGAAAAACAAATCGATATGTCGTTTACAAAATCTTAGACCAAGATATATAATAGACAACCTCCTGATAATGTTGAAGCGACCTCATAAGGTCGCCTGCAGGCAGACCACCGTGAGAACGTGTCTGCCGAGGAATATAATCTCTCACGAGAGAGGTCTGCGTTTCAGTGTACTCAGCACCAAGTACGCAACACTTCCTCGGCGAGCACGTAGTTTGTTGCTTGACCTCATCAGAAAAGCAGTCTGCTGGTAACAACCATTACGGACGTTACCTAAGTTTTATAACCTCTTATTGAGCGATGATGCTTCTGTCGCAATAGCTCTTTTGCTCTCTAATCATTAATCATTATAATCTATCTAAATATAAATTAAACCTATTTGTAATGTGACTGGTTTATTGATCCAGGAATTGAACGAAAAGATTGTGTTAATTAAATACTTCTGTGGTATAAAGAGGACCTATTTCCTATTATAATAGGAAACAATTTACTATCTGTTAATGTCCATAATTTAACAAAAATTTTCATCTCTAAACATCTACCCTGATTGTGTTTATTATTATTGAAGAATAAAATGTATGAAATATAATTGATGATTAAACGAACTTACCTGTAAGTGAAGTTCTATCACAATTATGTGAATACATTTTATTCGAAAATAATAATATAAGGTCCCTCCCATACCCAAAACCCATGAGTATAATACGAAAATTTTGTTAAATATTCTCTAAAGAATGAAGCTTGGCACGGACGTAGGCTGGGACAGCGTGTCCATCAGGGTGGTCAGTTTTAAAAAACAAAATAGATAAAAGTGCGAAATTGCCAGTACAATGAAAGTGTACCCTGATTGTGTTTATTATTATTTTCGAATAAAATGTATTCACATAATTGTGATAGAACTTCACTTACAGGTAAGTTCGTTTAATCATCAAAAAGGCGTTACATGTGTATTCTAAACCCAATTTTTATTTATTTTTATGCCTCATACTTAGTTTTTGAATTACCTATTGGCAAACTGTGGAAAAAAATACCGTCCCCCCCCCCCCTTATCTCCGAAGTTTACTAATCGAATAATCTGAAATAATTATGATCAATAGGAATAAACGTATATTTTACAGGAAAAATAAAATCAACTACAACAATAAACCACCAAAAACAAAGTTAGGTTTGCGGTTTGCCAACAAAAGTACCTACATGTATGACGGCGCGTCGATCTTTGTTTAGAGTGGCAAGGAACGCATCGGACATTCGTCGGTTGTCTGTGGTCATTTGACAGCTGACGCGGCTTGCCACTCTGGCACAACTCCGAGCGCTAGTGTGCAACCACGTGAAAACCAAGAGGCAGGCAAGACGAATCTGTCTGCATCGCGTGATCAATCTACGTGTTCGGTGGAGTGCCTATTGTGTGTGGTGTCATTAAATTAACCTGTGTGTGATTCCGATTATATTTCGTTGATTCAATGTAATGTTTTAATTGATTCTCCTCGCCCGCCTACCCACATAACATACAATGGACTCGGCCGCTGATGATGAAGGCACCCCCGTGCCTTTATCAGAAGTGGGATGCGAAGGGCTTAGATCAGAGGAGACGAGAACTACTACGTCAGCGAAAGAATCGAATGAGATGGATCAAATGGAGATGTTCATATCACGGCTGTTGACCGCAGCACAGCCGCAATCCTCGAGCCGTGAATCAACGCAATTGATTAAATTTGACCCTGATGATAGTGAAGCAGACATAGAAGGATGGTGCAACGTAACTGAAATCGTCGTGGACAGCCGCAAGTTAGAAGGTGCGGAACTATTATTGCTGCTTACGCGGGCCCTCAAAGGTCGAGCCGCGACATGTTTAACGAAGCTGCAAGCTTCACAGTTAAAATGGCCTCAAATAAAGGAATTACTTCTAGCGAAATTCGCAAAACCTATGTTACCCCAAGACTATTTTGATGAAATATTAAGATTTCAAATTGGCGGAAAGGAAACGGCATCTGAGGCTGCCACGCGTCTTTGGAGCATTATAGAACGCATTCCGCGGATAGAAATGTCCGAAGATATGATTACCGGATTTGTTGCGTCAGTTCTGTGCCAAAAAGACATCACGATTCGTCGCGAGCTCCATTCTCATAACGTGACCGCTAGAGCTCAACTCTTACGTATACTCAACGGCGTTTCGCTCAAGCGTAGGCATGATGGTGGCGAAGGCCATGACTTTGACGCGAAAAGAGCTCGATTTAATGAGCTTCGTTTCGCCGGCACATGTCACCGCTGCGGCACGGCCGGACATAAGGCCGTGGATTGCCGGAAGCGGAGAGAAGAGCCCGATACTTCAACCAAGGCGTTCAACCAAATTTCAAAAGTCACAGCAAGACCTGTCACCTGTTACGTGTGCGGACAACCAGGTCACGTGGCGTCCGCGTGTGCAGACCGGAAAGGCGGCGGAGCACAAGCGGCTAAGGAGGTTCACGTGTGTGAACGCCAATCATCAAGGAGCACTCTCACTACATCATCCGGTGAGCCCGTTTCTTTTCTTTTTGATAGTGGATCTGCTTGCTCGCTGGTAACTGCTAGCTTCGCCAATAAATTTGCTGGTACTGTGCGGAGTGATTTAGTTCATCTAACGGGAATTGGCCGGGGAAACGTTGAGTGTGTCTCTCAGATTCTTAGTCCCATCAATGTTCAAGGCATTTCGTTAACCGTGCTGTTTCATGTAGTACCTGACAACACCATTGCGGAATCAGTGATCCTGGGTAGAGATATATTGGGGAATGGCTTGCACGTCCACATTGACAACGATCAGCTCACTTTTACCTCCCGAAAAGAAGTCAACGTGCCAGACGCACCCGTTCAATCTGATTTCATGACTATTGATACCGATTTGCAAGGTGATGAGAAACAAGCATTGATCAATATCTTACATAAGTATAGGGAGTTTTTCATTGATGGTGTGCCAACGCGACGTGTAACGACAGGCGTTCTTCGCATAGACCCTATCGATCCAAATAAGACTGTGCAGAGACGCCCTTATAGGTTGGCGCCCGCTGAGAAAGAAGTAGTTAACGAGAAAGTGGCAGCTTTGCTAAAAGCGGGTATTATTCGAGAAAGTAACTCGCCATTTGCCAGCCCTATATTGCTAGTTAAAAAAAAAGGATAATACCGATAGGATGTGCGTAGATTATAGGGAACTTAATGCCAATACTCGCCCCGAGCATTACCCTCTACCTAGAATTGATGAGCAAATCGATCGCCTTCATGGTGCGCATTACTTTTCGTCGCTAGATATGGCTTCAGGCTATCACCAGATATTAATTGACCCGGATAGCGACAGTATATCGAGAACAGCATTTGTGACCCCTGATGGTCAGTACGAATATCTAGCGATGCCATTTGGGTTGAGGAACGCTGCATCTGTCTACCAGAGATGCATAAATACAGCACTAGGACCATTAAAAGATAAGGTAGCACTAGCATATATGGATGACGTACTGTGTTACTCAAATAATGTATCTACCGGGTTAGAACGTCTGGACCGGACCTTGAAGGCACTTTCTGACGCAGGTTTTTCCTTTAACATAAATAAGTGCAAGTTCATGAAAAAGGAGATAGACTACCTAGGGTATGTCGTGCGAGCAGGGGTAGTCACGCCAAACCCCAGGAAAGTGCAGGCTTTGGTGAACGCTCCAACCCCTAAAACGGCTTCCCACGTTAGACAGTTTCTAGGTCTAGCATCGTATTTCAGACGATTCATACCAAATTTCACTCGCCTTGCCGGTCCATTATACCCACTAACAAAATTAAAAGGTCCGATTAAGTGGACAGACGCACATAATGAAGTTCACAAAAAGATTGTAGAGATACTGACGTCTGAGCCGGTTTTGGCAATATTCGATCGTGATGCACCCATAGAGCTACATACTGACGCGAGTTCTGAAGGGTATGGCGCCATACTGATCCAAAGAAAAGATGGAGTACCCCATGTAGTATCGTACTTCAGCCGACGAACGACCGACACGGAATCACGATACCATTCTTATGAGTTAGAAACCCTGGCGGTCGTTCGAGCTGTCGAGAATTTTCGGCATTACCTGTATGGTCAGCATTTCACAGTCTTTACAGACTGCAACTCGTTGAAAGCATCGAAGTCAAAAACTGATTTGACCCCTCGAGTTCACCGATGGTGGGCATTCTTGCAGGCGTATGACTTTGATATAGTCCACAAACAGGGTAGTTGCATGAGTCACGCGGACTATCTATCTAGAAATCCCGTCTCAGAGCCGCTGCCTGGTTCGTCAAAAATAAATGAGACAACTGAAGTACCTAAGAATAATAAAGAGGTACACTTCATTGAGCTACATCAAGGTTGGCTAGCGGTGGAACAGAAACGAGATAATGAGATACAGGATCTCATCACCAAGCACCGTAACAATGAGCTACCGGAAGACGTTGCCCACACTTATGATGTACGGAAAGGGATACTCTACAGGAAAATCGAACGCAACAAAAACAGTTTCTGGCTGCCAGTTGTCCCAAGATCCCTGACTTGGACTCTTATTAATCACGTACACACAGAAATTATGCATCTTGGGGCAGATAAGACGTTGGACAAGATATATGAGCATTACTGGTTCCCACAAATGTCCAAGCAAGTGCGTAAGTTCGTAGACTCATGTATAGTGTGTAAAGCATCAAAAGGATGCTCAGGAGCGCAGCAAGTCCGACTACATCCAATTTCTAAAGTGTCCACACCTTGGCACACTGTACATATTGACATCACAGGGAAATTGAGTGGGAAGAGTGACAGAAAAGAATATGCCGCTGTCATAATCGATGCCTTCACAAAGTATGTCCTTTTAGACTACACCCCTGCACTCGATGCAGCTAGCGCAGTTAAATCTCTCAAAAGAGCAGTTTGCCTCTTTGGTGCCCCGAAGCGTGTAATAGCGGACCAAGGCAGGTGTTACATAAGTGCGGACTTCAAGCAATTTTGCAATGACCACGGTATAGAACTCCACCTAATTGCTACTGGTTCCAGTAGAGCCAACGGCCAAGTAGAGCGGGTAATGCGAACTCTAAAATGTCTACTCACAATAGTAGAGAACGACCCGAATAAAACGTGGCGTGACGAACTTCCCGAGGTACAATTAGCACTGAATAGCACTAAGTCCAGAGTGACTGGTTATTCACCAACGGAACTAATGTTTGGTACTCGAGCGCAGTCATTAGGGATTTCTGCTCTATCACAGCAAACAGAACCTGAGACACGTCTAGATTTAGGCGAAATCCGGAGAAATGCTTCTGAAAATATTAGGAAGGCAGCATTATCGGAAGTTGAACGTTTCAACCGCGGTAGGGCAAAAGTGAAACCGTTCTCTGTAGGTGACTTCGTCTTTATTAAGTGTAGCGAGCGCAATCAAACCAAACTTCAGAGAAAGTTCAGAGGTCCGTATACTATTATTCGAGTTTTAGATCACGATAGATACGAACTTAGAGACGTTGATGGGTCTAACCGCACTTATAAATACTCACATGAAAATCTACGTGCAGTACCTGTAGGTTACGACGGATTGGCTGAAGTGGCTAGTTCCTTAATTGATAACGTAGAGGAGGCCGAGACGGCGGCAGTCCACGGTCAGGAAATCGAGGCGGTATCATCTGATGATAATAGTGACACAGTGTCGGTGTCTAGTTCACGCACTATGACCGCCAGCTCTGAAACCCTCTCTGCCTCCGAACGTGATGAATAGTAAATGGTTAGTGAAATGCTATGTGCTCGTAATGTATATACTGTGTTCGTGTATTTCACATCGGTTTATTATCGATGAGCGGTTTGACTCTGATTATTATTGACTCTGACCTTGGTTGCTAAGCGTGTGTGAGCAGTGTGAATGATCTAAGGGACTGGCCCATGCGGGTCGAGGTTCCGGATCACTTCAAACTGGGTTGGTAACGTATGTGCGTGCTGGGTGGCGAGTGAATGGTCTAAGGGACTGGCTCATGCGGGTCGAGGTTCCGGATCACTTCAAACTGGGTTGGTACTGTATGTGCGTGCTGGGTGGCGAGTGAATGGTCTAAGGGACTGGCTCATGCGGGTCGAGGTTCCGGATCACTTCATTTGCGGCAGCGTGTGAACGTGCGACGTTCGTTACTGGTGGAAGGGACGCTGACGGGACCATGTCATTACATTGAGGTGGTGGCTGGTTGAAGGTCAGTTGTCCGCTCCAGTATGTGGGTAATTGACGCAATGAACAGATGTGACGTTAGAGATGACTTAATAGTAGTGAAATATCAGGGATGGGCGAGCATGCCCTGAAGTGTACTTCAGCTGTGTTTTTCTTTGCAGATATACCTGGGCACGAGCAGACGCGCGAGGGCGCGCGAATGTCAGTCCGGCCGTGACGGCGCGTCGATCTTTGTTTAGAGTGGCAAGGAACGCATCGGACATTCGTCGGTTGTCTGTGGTCATTTGACAGCTGACGCGGCTTGCCACTCTGGCACAACTCCGAGCGCTAGTGTGCAACCACGTGAAAACCAAGAGGCAGGCAAGACGAATCTGTCTGCATCGCGTGATCAATCTACGTGTTCGGTGGAGTGCCTATTGTGTGTGGTGTCATTAAATTAACCTGTGTGTGATTCCGATTATATTTCGTTGATTCAATGTAATGTTTTAATTGATTCTCCTCGCCCGCCTACCCACATAACATACAATGGACTCGGCCGCTGATGATGAAGGCACCCCCGTGCCTTTATGTATATTATACTCGTAAATTCATGAACCAAAGTGATTCTTGTAATGTTTTACTTCTTACTTCTTTTTAGCATGGAACTCTCGGTGCGCGAGTCCGACTCGCACTTGGCCGGTTTTTTTTAACGAGATATCACAGACTACCTCAAATGACTGCGAATGCTTTATTTAATGACAACGAAGTTAATATAAATCAACAAATTATAGCGATCGCTAATGTCCTTTTAGATACGAAGATACGAATACTTTGCAGCTCATTTTACGTCCACTTTCATTCATTGATGGTTTGAAACTAATTTTAAGCTGAGTAAGAACCGTAGATAAAAGAGCTCGGTGGCGTTAATTTTGTAATGATCACTGAGCTTATGTCCCCATGGCCAGGGGATAAATAGGTGGCCCGATGCGAAGCTGTGTAGCAACCGATGGGAGTTACAACGTTATTGCGATTTATCACCCATTATAGATCCTAGTATAAAATCACAGGTGACATTACTTAATACGGTTCTAAACTGCAGCCAATTTAATTTAATTAATAGTGTATAGTATATCGTGTTTTTGTCAGCGTTCTCGGTACGATGCGGGTCCTTGGAATGACAAGTGTAATTATCGTAATGACGGCATTAGCATAATTTATGCAATGATCAGTGTTGCGAGCACGATTCGCTACTAGTTTACCTAATGTATGCGATTTGTGGACAATTTAGCAATAAATGCACTCATGGTTGCCACACGTCCGGGAAATCCAGGATTGTCCCGGAACGAAAATGAAAATCTTTATTTTTCACATAGGCCTAAATAATAGGCGCTTATGAAAAGTCAAAACTCTACCGCCAGGTTCGGAAAGCAAGTTTTCATCGAGAAGAACTGGCAAGAAACTCGGCACTTGATCTTTTCAATGTTTGTTACCCCTTCTTACTCACGAGTCTTCTCTAGGAAAGACATGGGTTTTACCATCGATACAGCGCTGACTTAGTCCGGGTTTGTAGGCGTCACACCGACACGTGACAAGAATTTGGAGGACTTTGAGAGATACCTGCCTGCTGATAGTTTCCTGCCAAAGTTTTCCTTCACCGCCAAACAAAACCTCTAGCCATATTAAGTATCGAAAACCGAGAAAACAATCGTTATCGATAAGTCACGTTATCAAATGGATACGCCATATTTTCTACAGATAAAGTTAACTCTGAGCTAGGTTTTTCTTTAAACGATTAGGTAAACCTACCTATCTTAAGAGTAAAGACTATGCGGAGGTTGGAGTACACTTCTGTTTACGCAACGATATTCTCCGAGCTTTCACAGCAATGTAAGAGCACGAACGAGATGACTCCCATGAAGGTTATGAAAGGCTTAGAGTGCTTTATCTATTATTATTAGATCTATCCCTAGAATTACAAATGTAGGTACTGACTCTACCAGTTTAAAAGCTCGGATTGTACTAAGACGACGGAGTCCGGTGTAATATTATAATATGTTAAGCAAAATATACTTACGCTTTATCTAGTTTAACACCTACTCGTAAATTATAATTTAACTACTAAAGACTCTTCTTATCTTATACCTTTAAACGAGCAATTCTTGTATATATATATATTTCTATATAATCTGGATCTCGGCAACGGCTTCAACGATTTTCATGAAATTTAGTATACAAGGGGTTTTGGGGGCGATAAATCGATCTAGCTAGGATTCATTTTTAGAAAATGTCGAATTTACCAAAAAAAAAAAATATGACTTCTGCTGCCATCTATTAGACAGTAGTTAAACTACCGAGCGAAGCACTTCTGCTGCCATCTATTATCCAGTAGTTAAATGACCGAGCGAAGCTCGGTCAACCAGATATTTATTTATTATATAACCATCGTGGGGAGACTTGACTTACCAACATTTTCAAAGGTGTGTGAAGCATACCAAAACATGGATTTGGACAGTGTAGAAGCTATTGCACAATTCTCATCATAACGAGAGAAGAACTTCTCAGTTGTTGGGCTGTAAAAGAAGTTAATACGAAACTCTCCTTTAACGTTCATGTGTTTGTCGCGCAGGTTGCTGACAGCGGATAAGCGCCGCCGCATAGCTCGGATTATTAAAATCAAAGTTGGGATCAACGAGCAAGTGACCGGTGCGCCCGCGCAGCGCCTTCCGCCCGCGCCCGCGCCGCCGCCCGCCGCCACCTACCCGCATACCTAGTCCGCGAGCCGCGTCGGACGCACGCATGCCCGCCACCTGCCTCGACGTGTGACGAAACCCCTAAAGTGTTGAAACCCGCGAACCATCGCCGATCGTTTCCTAACACTCCTTCGCCCAGTGAAACCGACTGAATTCCGAGTCGGTCTCCACAGTTTCACTGACAGAGTTAAGTGAACGCGGAGAAGGCTACATTCCAAACCGGTGTCGTTCTTTAATGGACGAAGTGTGTTACTACTGTGTGTGTGTTGTTACTTACGAGTGACTGGTTTAGTGGCTTAAGCTTAATGTTAGCGCTCTGAGCGAAATAAATAAACAAATAAAGATAAGTCGCTATCGCGCCACGCGGGGAGCCATGATGTAAAGTTTGCTAAAGCTAAAAGCTTGAACGTCGAAGTTAAAATGGCTCGCGGAGCGCTCAGCGAGAACGAACGCGCCAACTTGGACGCGGGCGCAAAAAGCCAAGAGCGCTTGCAAGAGACGGAAGCGAACAAATCTAACGGACTGAGAGTTCGCTTCCTCGATGAGGAAGGAAAGACGGAGAGGACGGTCAGTACCGACGTGGTCGACTGCGCTGTCTCTAGGGTCAAAAAAATACACATCCTAAAGAACAGAAGCTCTAGTGAGACCAGCATTCTCCTCCGGAACCCGTCTCTGATAAAACGGCGTCTGAGTGCCGAACGCCGATACAGCGACGGGCATACAGATTCTTTAAACAACAATTCCCTCAGCGAGAATCTGAATGGGAAACTGAACGACGCTGGAAGTTCAGACAAGACTGAGCAGGGAGCGGACCAAACCAAAGACAGCCAGAGCTTTAAGAAGAACTGTAACGTGTATAGTGTGAACCAGGCGAAGACGTTGACGCCGGAGAGGAAGAAATCGCACCAACTGACGATGCCGAGACTAATCGCACATAAAGAACACGATCAGTTAAAATCTATCTTACCGGCAGAAGTTTGTTTGGCGGACGGTGCGTCTGGAAAAGATTTCACTGCTCGGGCCATTGGGAGGCTCTCGCGGGGCTTGGGACGCCTTCTGCGTCGCACCAACAGTGTGCGCATCAGCGAACCAGACCCGATGTACAAGGTGGCGTACCTCGGCAATGTCCTCACTGGATGGGCTAGAGGTAAGTGTGTTTGGTTCCTAAATAAAATATTCCTCCAACCTCACAATTCTTGGGACTATAGTAAATGCAATGTTCTACTGGTTACAATAAGGTTTCAAGACAATACTAGTATTTGACTTTGAATAATGTCTTCTTGTAATGCTCTATTAAGCTTGCTAGATGTATCTATTAGAATAGATAACATGAATCTACGAGTCGTTCATAGATGTACCTACTGAAGTATTAAGAATGTATGAAAGTTCCTCCTATACTGCTAGATGTAAGAATTATTGAATAAAAACTTATAGATAGATAAAAACCTATAGATTCAATTCAAGATATTGATTCAATTCAACAACGGAATTACAAGAATTATTCGCCAGTTGATAAAAGGTTTAGAGACAAAGAACAAGATTTTATCGGTTCTTTTTTCCTTTTTAAGTTATCATGTTTTGTGAAACAGGTTACACATATATTATATAAAACTTTCAAGACATTATCATTAATTTAATATCTAATACTTCCGAAACAAAAAGTAAATATGCATAATTTTGGCTAATATTATTACAATGATGATATTAAATTAATTAAAAAAAAATATAATAAAAACTAAATGATCAAACCGAGATAATAATTATAATGAGAAACATTTTTATTCATTCTTAAATTCTCAACGGTAATTCTGACTACCTACTTCTACTGGTCTACCAGACATAAATATTGATAGAAAGTGATAAAATCAGGATATAGAAAGCAATAAGAGTTTATTGTAAATCTTTTATTCAAATTAACACAATCATAATAATACTAAAATCTGTGAATAATACAAATACAAATATTCAGATATTATAGTCCTGTTTTAAGCATATTATTACCCTCGTTCTTTTGATTATTATATTGATATGTTTTCTTCAATTTTATATATTTTAATTTCAGTAATAGCTTTCAGCTCATCTTTTGAAAGGTTTTCTTCGTCTCATTTTCTTCTTACGCTCACTTAATTTTATTATCTCTTACGCATTATTCCCATTTTTGTGTTCTAAAAGGTCTATTTAATGTGGTTTTCGAAATATGCTAACTTATTCTGCGTGGGTTTGGATATTCAATTCCTTGAATCTTTGACTCTCAAACTTATTAAGTCATGAGCGCGTTCTTGTGTGACCGTCGAGTCATTGTTTCAAGGACAACCGTACTCCCAATATTATTTCCAATTAAACTGAGTAAATAGTTATTACTTAAAGTTATAGTTACACTTTTTATGTTTAGTATCGACACGTACTTATCAATTCCAATAGTATGAGTATAGTTAGCCGCAAAAACGTTTCGACTCTAGTGACCTATCAAGGTCCCATTGATACGTGAGGTGTACCAGCGAGAAGTACACGCCACCTGCTCTTTGTTAAATTTTCATTACCACTTTTATCATTTTATGAATTGCTGTGGTAGTCACGTTTTTACTAAAATGAGGTTTTTGTTTTACTTTAGCATTCATTGCGCAAATAATTTGCCTGATGATAAGTGATATTTATAGATCCATGATAAGCGTGAACTAGCTTGGCTAGCCTGGTTGACTTAGTGATTCAATGTTAACCTTTCTTTGATTAAATAAGAGATCATTATTAGTCTTATTTAATGAGGACTTTCAGTAAGATAGTGCGCAAATAAGCTGTGTAAATAAAACCGAGAATTGAACTGTAAATCGTACATATCTTACGTAAGGTCCACTTGCGCGAAACGGGAGTTCAATATTTACATTTTTAACCCTAGAGTCAACGTCTCTCATTGGACAATTTTGAAAACTTACTCTGGGTTAGCGTGCTAACTCTGAGTTAACACACTAACCCAGGCCTACGCAAGTGGGCCTTATAATAAAGAACGATTATTACAATGTAGTGAAGATTACCATAAATTTATAGAAATGGCATTTAAATAACTTTAATTACCTACCTCAGTAACGAGACAAGATGGCCAGAATTGTAGCAATTCAATTTAAGATCAAATTAAACGAAACTTGTCTTCAATTTTGTGCATCAACAAAGTAAGGTGCAATTCGTTTGTTTCCATAATAATCATTTAAAAATTGAATAGATTCCATTAAGATCACGCTTTCGACTAAAGTACAAACTGCGTTGGTTTAACAAATACACCTTGAACTACTTAGGCATAGCCGGCCTCTGCTTGTTAAATGTAAACCCTCCACTTGTTAAACGCAAGGTTTCTCGAAATTTACTATGTTTACTGATACAGCTAAAATGAGAATTTAATAATTATTATGATTTCGTTAATTATAAACGGTAACGAGAAACAGTATAATCATTAGGTATTCGGACTTAATCATGCTGAAATCCTTTTTGAAGTTTAACTCAAATTGGTTTTTATTGTAATTCAACCTTAAGTAAAGAGTAGGACTCTGTCAAAAGTTGTCAAAAAGTAAACATTACCTTGCAATTCGTCCGCCGAAAATAATTGGAAATCACTAGTTATTCAGTGCTATTACATCAACTGTTGCAATAAACATAAACATCAAGTGACACCGAACATCTTGGGAAATAGACACCGTGAAGATACAAGTAAATACGCTTATAATAACATCATTTTATACTCCATTAATTTGAGGTTATAAGAAAGTGAGTCATCAGTCATACCTTACTGACATTGACATCACTGACATTCCGAAGACGTTGACATTCAACGCAAGCATAGACTACTAAAACGGAAGTGCTGAGTGACTACAGAATAGATATACCACAGAGTGACAATAATATCAAAACACAAATATACATCAGTGTTGCCAGTTTAAAAAAAAATGGAGGGTCAATTCAAACTACTTTTTGACCAAATGAAAATAGAAATGGAAAAGCAAACAAATATTATATTCGAGAAAATGGACGAAAAACTTGAACCACTAATAAATGAAAATAAAATTTTGAAGAATAAAATAGAAATATTAGAAAAGAAAATTGAGCAGTTGGAGAAGGAGAAAAAGAAAAATAACATCTTGTATTTTGGATTGGATGAGAAGAGAGAATCTTCCTTTGAGTTGCTCCAGAGAGTCCAAGGAATTTTTAAGCAAGATTTAGGAATAACTTTAGAAGCTAGCGATGTATCAAAAATCCACCGCATTGGTCCTAGCAAAGAAAATAAAATAAGACCGGTTCTCATTAGTTTTGCAAACAACTGGAAGAAAATCGAGATATTAAAAATGAAAAGGAGCCTGAAAGATGGTTACATCACTGAAGATTTTACTAAAGATGTGCTAGAAAAAAGAAGGGAACTAAAGCCAAAACTAATAGAAGAACGTGCGAAAGGAAACACTGCTTACATTAAATACGATCAACTGATAGTGAAAGAGGGAAACCCAATCAAAGAAAAAAGGAAAAGAGACCAACTAACTTCGCCAGATAACCAAAATCAAGCCAAAAAGATAACAGTAACCAACAGTTCTACAATAAAGGAAAGCAGAAGGAACGCATTTGATTTGATGAGGCCTAGATCAAGCTCAGTTACTAATACTAATATTTCTCATAAATCTAAGTAGCAATTAAACATTAATCAAGGACAGAACAACCCCAATCCGGCTGGTCCCCGTGGGGTTGCACGACCACCACCCCCCCATAGAAGTACATCCCTACATCAAAATAGAAACTACAATGAGATCTACGTTGCAACGTTAAACGTTAGAACGTTAATGTCGGACAGCAGACTACAAGAATTGGAAGTAGCTCTAACACCCATAAAATGGGATGTCATAGGCCTTTGTGAAGTAAGAAGAGCGGGAGAAGAAATAAGAGAATATGAGAAATACATATTTTATTCTTATGGCAAACAAAAAGGTTTATATGGAGTAGGATTCCTAGTAAAAAAATATTTAAAAGAAAAAATAATTAGCTTCAAAGGAATATCAGAAAGAATCGCCATACTCAACATTCATTTAAAAGAATCTAAACAACCATGGTCGATTATTCAAGTACATGCACCCACAGAAAATGATACGAAATTAGCGAAAGATAAATTCTACAAGGACATGACAGAGTTGATTCACAAGAAGAACATAATCATCATGGGAGATTTTAACGCCAAGGTTGGTAGGAAATCAAACAAAGATGAATTTGTCTTGGGAGAGTACAGTAGTGGTGACAGAAATGAAAACGGACAAAGACTAATAGATTTTTCTTTTGCCTACAATTTTAAAATAATGAATAGTTTCTTCAAAAAACGAAAGTCGAGAAAGTGGACGTGGTTAGCACCTAATGGCATAGATAGGAACGAAATTGATTTTATACTAACAAGAGAAAAACATATATTTAAGGATATTGAAGTACTCAATAAGCTAAATTTTAATACTGATCATAGAATGGTGAGAGGAGTTATACAAGACAAAAATAACAAATCAAGAAAACATATTATACACTCAACTATGAACAAGACAATAACATTACCGATACCACAAAATATATTGAATGATCTAAAGAAAAAATTAAATGCAATGAAAGACATTGGAACATTGCAAGAGAAGTATAATTTTTTGGAAAGAGAACTTACAAATATAAACAAATCAAGCACGAAAAAAGTGACGAAAAATAAGCTAGGAGAAGAAACATTAAAACTGATGGAAGAGAGGAATAAAATGTTAGATAAACGAAAAGATAACAAACAAAATATCGCAAGTATTAGCAAGAAAATTCAGGAAACGATAAGAAAAAATAAAAAAGCAGAAAGACTGGATATTTTGAAAAAACAAATAGAAAAAACAGGCGGAATTAAAAGAGGTCTAAAACAGTTGAAAGAATATACACAATGGATACCCACCGTTAAAACTAAAAACAAGAAGAAAAATGAGAAAATTACGACAAAGAGATTAGCAATAGCGAAAGCAGCGACAGATTTCTACAAAAACCTATACATGGAGACAGATATAACAACGGTAGAAGAAGAGGAAAATGAAGCTTACAAAGAAGAAGAAATACCTTATATACTAGAGTCTGAGGTCACAAAGGCTATAAAATCACAAAAAAGTGGAAAGGCTCCTGGAGATGATAAAATATCTAACGAACTAATAAAACAGTCCCTACCCGCGATATCCAAATATGTAACCCATCTTTTTAATGAAATAATAACAACAGAGCAAATACCGATTCAATGGACAAAATCCACCATCATCCTACTACACAAAAAAGGTGACAAAAATGAAATAAATAATTATAGACCTATAAGCCTTATGCCCAATCTATATAAAGTGTTCTCTAAAATAATACTAGGGCGAATATCGAAACGGCTAGAAGAAAACCAACCGAGAGAGCAAGCTGGATTTCGAGCTGATTACTCTACCATCGACCATATTCATGTTGTGAAACAAGTAATTGAAAAGCTCAATGAATACGGGCAGCTGTATTACATGGCATTCATTGATTACAATAAGGCTTTTGATTCGTTGAGTCATACTTATATATGGAAAACGCTAGAAAACCAAGGAATAGAAAAAAAATATATACAAATCATAAAACAAATTTATAGAAACACCACAGCAACAGTTCAACTCGAAAGAAAAGGGGAAGAATTTAGAGTTCAAAAAGGAGTAAGGCAAGGAGACCCACTTTCCCCAAAACTCTTCACAGCAGTGCTAGAAAATATATTTAGGAACTTAGACTGGGGAAATTTGGGAATCAATATTAACGGATTGAACCTAAATCACTTAAGATTTGCCGACGACATCGTTATTTTCGCTAAGGAATCAAGCATACTACAAACTATGTTACAACAATTAGATGTTGAAAGCAGGAAAGCAGGATTAACAATGAACCCAACGAAAACTAAAGTAATGACGAATGCCGTAAAAGAAAATATAGTAATAAGACATGAAATTATAGAATATGTAGAGGAGTATGTATATTTAGGACAACTAATTTCAATAAAAGACCAGTATTCTAAAGAAATAGATAGACGAATATGCAACACTTGGAAACGGTACTGGTCTCTAAAAGAAATAGTAAAGAATGAAACAATTCCCATAACAATGAAAAGCAAGTTATATAACACATGCATTCTACCATGTCTTATTTATGGATGCCAAACTTGGCCAGAGACGAGCAAGAACAACCAAAAGCTAATAGTTTGTCAACGCAACATGGAACGAAGCATGCTTAACATAAGACTACGGGATCGATGGACAACTTCAAAAATAAGAAAAAGAACGAAGGTCAGTGACGTGTTACAAAAAATAAGAAAGCTGAAATGGAGTTGGACTGGACATATAATGAGGACTAATAAAGAAAAATGGACTAAGGATGTAATAGAATGGTATCCGAGGAACGGGAAAAGACAAAGAGGAGGTCAAATTAAAAGATGGGAGGACGATTTACCAAAAGGATGGAGAAGGACTGCTAAGGATAGAGAGATGTGGAAACAATTGGGGGAGGCCTATGTCGATAGACAACCTGACCAGAGCTGCAGTTAAGTTACTAATACAATTTTTGCTAAGGAAAATAGATTCAATAATACTATTGTTTTTATAAGAATAGCATGTATAGTTTAAAGGTCAGTGAATAAAGGCTTTTATTATTATTATTATTATTATTAAAGAGTAGGTAAATAAAATTAAATGTGAAATCTTTTTGTCTGTTTTTTTCGGTAATATACGAACTAACCAAATACTTTCGACCCTACTAGTTATCTTTTTAATTGACTTGATGTTAAAAGTTGATCTTTACGATAAGATCAATTTGGTTTCTGATTCTCTAACTAGCAATACGAGAGTCTTTAACTAGCAATACGTATACATTCAAACAATAAGCATATTGCCTGATTTTAATCAGTTCATTAATTCAGGGGAAATCCAGTGGGTAACTTACATTGCGTTAGCTGTGGATAAACGACCATTTACTAAGTTCCATACAGAGAAATTAGCTTAAAAAAAATATTTCTTCTAGACTGTGTCAGTAATCAAAATAATTGAAAAAAATCTGAAAAGTAGGTTCAAGATCAGCAGCAAAAAAAAGAGATATTAAGAAATATACGCTGTTACACCTAATAGGAATCATATTAATATTAAAAAAAATTAAACGTACCATCATAATTGTCTTTCTGATTTTTTTAAATTCATCCATAGGTTCTATAATACCTATGTCATGTTTAGATCCTAACATCTTTTATTTTAGTTCTTGTCTTAATTTAACTGCTCTATTTTTTACTTGGGTTTTTTTCCTTTAGCCTTCTTCCATATTTGTGATTAATGTTACTGAAGTAATTCCTGTTAGTATTTGTTTTACAAACTTCAATACTTATAAATAGTTGTACATGTTCAGAGTTATTGTTATTGAGATGATTTATAACTTTCGCGTTCGAGCAGCGTGCTCTACATAAATGGTGGAGACAAAAAAACGATCATGTTCAATTATATGCTCGTAACTTTCATTTCGCCGTCCGACCATGTCACGGAGAGATCATTATCTGCAACCTTTAGTTAACAAGATAAGTTTTAACTGATATTGTTAAGATCAGTTGTAGCGCTATTTTGTAAGTTTTTTTAGTATCTCGAATGATCACAGCGTGAATTTGCTATTCATCTCAGGCTTTTTCGGTCTGTTGCGTCTGTTTTTAGTACTATTGTCTCAAACCATCTCCTGAGTGAATATTCGATATCAGGTTGACATTTTAGTGAATAGCCTTACTATTTTACTACTTGTGAATTCTTCTTTTGCTTCTTGTGATTATCCTGATACTTTTTTAAATTTTAAGATATTTGGACTTAGTTAACGATAATCTAGTTTTATGAAAATCTATGATTATTTATAGTTTGGATCTATAACGCCTAAAAATTGATATTCATTACTCACCCTTGTTTTGATGGAATCCCTTCCATTGATGGTGGTCGAGAAAACACACAGCTATTTAAGCTCGCAGGCTTGGCAGTTGGTGGCTTCATTTCAGAAACGTGCACTATAAGACATATTATTAGCTATAACATTTTGCATGTTTCGTATGTAGGTAAGTATTGATGAATTAGTTATATTATGTTGCTTGAAATGCATGACTTATAGAGGTTATTAATGGAAATATTTAGCAGTTTATCTTAAATTACTGACCTTTTCAATAATATCAATTCAATATCCTTTAATCGTATATCTACAACAAACAATTGTTTATGATTGATTAGTGACGACTGACGAAGTGTATGGGTTGTTGCCAACATTCTGTAAATATTTTTAACATTATCTACTTTTGGAAAAATTGTAAGTATTAAGACAAGTTAAGTATATTTCGTTTTTTCTTAAATTAAGTAACTCATTTCTAGAATAGATCACTAATTCATGAAATGTATTTTAATAAATTGTGTTTCGTGAAATGTCCCAGCATCGTGTAAAACCATAAAAATTGTTTTCCGAAAAATAATATTATATCCTCTGCACTCTGTAAATCTTCAAAATAGAAATAGGTCAATTTATAGCTTTCACTTTGACATTTGCAATCGCATTATTGCTATACATCATTGTAACAGAAATCACGTCAAATTTGAGATTTGAAATTGGAACGTACAACATTTTTACGACATGGTCGACCATATACATTCTAACATCTGGATGTGAAATAAACCTATACCCACCTACATTATGTAAACTTTGTAAATATAGTGGAAAGAGACTCAGAAACTGGTTTGTCAGAAACTGGTTGGCATTATTTCGATCCTATAGTGCAACAGGTACAAGGTACTTTTTAATTACGAATTTTTATTTATAATTTGGCTGCTGCAGAAATTAGAGACTGAAACGCAGAACTTCAGAATATCTTGCTGTTTTTTCTAGATACTTGATAATATTATAAATAAAATATCAAGTATCAAGCAAAGTTATATGTCTTGCTTTTTCACTACAATTTTCGTGATGACCTCCAATTTTTTTTAATTTGCCGGGCGATTTCAGTCTACTTTCACTAACTTAATTAAATAAAAGATCAGTTCTTAATATTCAATTGGGATTAATATTTTTATCACAGTAATTACGATTATTGCATATTATTATCATAGGTCAGGACGGGGGTCACGTTGAGATAGGGAAAGTTAGCGTACCACACTGTAGGTACTCAAAGTACCTAGTCTGATGATTGTGACCAAACTGCGCACTCACGAGGCGTATGAATGATTGATATTATGATTTACCGTCCAATTACGAGTCACGACATTTTTAAGTGCGGAAGGTGCTATTATGGTTTTCTGTGTTGCGGTCTTCTTTTTTTGGCTCGCGCTTGACAATTATTATCTCCCATATGGGATTGAAGTTGGAACACAATTGCTTACAACAGTCAAGGCTGGTTTTAGTCTATTTTATTGACCCATGTCCAGACTCCAGACTCCAGTATATAGATTGAGAATCACTTGATCTCTTAACCAAAAAAATTAATAGATACCGCGCCGGGTAGGTGTCTAGTGTCTACCACCGACGCCTTTAACCACCCGTCATAATATGATAGGCGAGACAAGACGAGCCGTGTGAACACTGGGTGTTGCGTTAGTGGTGTGTTCATCAGAGATCTCGGAGCCTCTCGATATGCGTAGAGCTAAGTCATCGAGGGAGTTTTAGTGGGTAAATATCCCACATAACTCGTGCCTTCCACAGAAGCCCGAGTATCTCAAGAAGAGATTTCTCATTTCCTCTTCGTAAAAGAGAAGACTTTTACCATTTCCGAGTCGCCCTGGGAATCGATTCTAGCGCTTCGCGTCAAGATGCTTATGCTTTTACTCGCAGCAGGTATTCTAGCATACGCAGTTGGCGTTAAACAGTAATGACTAATGAGTATGTGTACGCTGCTGTTATCTTGACGGCTGTGTGCGGAGACTTGCCTCAGCTCCTAATTCTGAAGATCAAGGCGACTGCATACGTCACGCCGGAGTATCCGCTGCGGATTAGCGCAATTATATCAACCTTGTGTCTGGTAGACTCCTAATAATAAAAAGGTACTCCTAAATCCTAATAAGGAAATACTATCCACCATTATGCGTAGAAAATTATACCTTTCTTTGGTAACCTAAAAGGAGAAGCCCAGTTTTTCTTCCCAAGACTACAATACTAGAAGAAAATCAAAACGAATGTTTAGACAATATTAAAGGGCGGATCGGACTAAACACAAAGGCTTTTTAGATGTCGACCGCCAAATTTCACTTTAAGGATCCTAATTAATGGCGTACAGTTCCTTTAAATATAAGTATGTCAGCCATCTGCACGCACTTACCTTTCTTGCATAACTCCTGTATGGATGCCGTCATTCAAAATCAGTTAGAGTATATAGTGGAAACTCAATCGAAAAACGCTTATGTATACAAATACAAATCTCAACACCCTTGTCAACGACTGTGTCTCCCACTACTAGGCACGCGTTTCTTGTATGAATATTATTGAAATGTAACTGTTTGTTTTATATAAGCATCTTACTTATAAACGGATTTCACAAAATAAACTTTTACTCTATTAGTAAAAGTTTATTCATCTGACTGAAATCGTTATAACATATAGTTTCTCTCTACAAAGTCGCGAAAAAAATGTAGAGTAGAAAACAATGGCCAGATGATATCTGACCATTGTTTTATCATAGGCATCAGATACTTACGATGGTTTCTGACCTGTGTTTTCCTGAAGCGAGAGAAGAGACTGTTGATTTAAGTGCATTAGGCTTAAATGTTTCTCACCTAAGAGTGGCAAATTTTGGCATGTCCTTAAATACTTCTTACGCCAAAAAGATGTTTGGACATAATATAATGTACTGGTATTTTGGCTGACCACATACAACAGACCGTTTGAAGATATTTTTTAGTAGATGACCTAGAACCGATGGGTACTGAAGCTTGTGCTTTATTTTACCCGAACTCTATGATTCGTGTTCTTGTTGACTCGTGTACCAGTATACGAGGTGTAGTGTAGAGTTAGGTGTCTAGAGGATGAGCGGTCGTTGGTGATAACTGATAACGGGCGTGATAACGATGTTTGATCGCCGCTCAAAATATTTGGTCGGGCACTTTGCTCTTGATTAGCTGATCTCGCTTAGCCGTTCGTATACAAATATGTTTTGGCGTCTCACGTGAATTAAACTCGCGTTGACTATCACTGTTGACCCCAGTAATCTTTACAAATACACTTTGTCGCGACCACATCTTCTCCATCGGAGCAAAATTTAAGCAGATAAACGAAAAATTGTTAGGTTCCCTAAAAATGGTAGAGAGTTTATCAATATCATTTATTAAAACCGATTATTATTTGTTTGCTTATATCGATAGTGTCGATTGAAATATTTCAAAATACTATTTACACTTACAAAATAGGTACATAACTGAGGTTAAGAAAAACGTCTAAAAGATTACTTCACTGGTGTGGTATACTCGTATTGTAGCCGGTTAAAGTAAGAATCATACATTACAAACTTCAACCGCAACTTGTTTTATTAATAATTAATAATATAATAATAACGTATCCTCTTCTAAAATATAATAATAGTAATACAATGTGCAATCAATCATAAGTCACTTAACAATACAAATATAGAAGACGACAGTTATTAGTTGTTATTACGGTAGGTTTCAATATATTATGAGAACAATAACTACGTGCTTTGATTTAGTAGTAGCTTATTTATATTATGATGAATATCAATTTGAAAAAAATATCCTGCCAATAACTAATTATTAAGGATACGAAATTCAAATCTCAGAAACGTATATACAGTATGTCCGGGATCGAAATAGTATAGCTCATTACAAGCACAAAAATCCCCCACAAGGGGGGGGCGCCCTCTAACCAAAAAATGGTCTTAGCTACCCCGTTTCTGCAAAATTTACCAATAATTTCATGTTTTAATTTTTTTTTGGGCAATGTTTTTTTTAGTTTCAGGCATTTTTGGCTGTGTTATTTTAACGTTTTACATTATTATTAGGTATCTAACGATGGAGATTATTCTACCCAGTCGAATGAAACCATTTGAGAACATGTGAATCAACAGACTTTCAAGTTATTACTGATATTGTGTGCACCTACTCAAAAAAACGCATACAAAATTAAAATGGCTCTACCGGGAGGGGGTGATAGGGCGCCCCCCCACCTTTATAGGGGATTTTTGCTTGTAATGAGATATAGAACACTCCCTTGAATTATCGCTAGTTCGATCCCGGACACACTGTATACACTCTCAGGAAAGGTATCAAATAATTAAATGAATTGTAATTGGTACCTCACCTAAAACGACCGTATAGGTTAGGTATATTTCAGTTAACTTTGTGATCTTTAGTAGGTATTTGTACCCAATAATTTTTTTTTGTGTCAGCGCTAGAATCCCTATTTCTTTAAATCATCTTGTGGAGTGAACCTTGCGTACTGTTAGGTACTATTATAGTATTCCGTGCCTTAGAGTCAACGTCTCTCATTGGAAAATTATGACAACTTCACTTTACAACCCTGAGTTAACACACTAACCCAGGCTGGCGCAAGTGGGCCTTAGACTAGCTCAGATAATAATATGTAATCGTGAGTAGAATAAGACCTTTTATCAGGTAAATAATAGCGTCATTAAACTGCACAGCGTGTAGATTGTAGAGCCACTTCCGGTGATAGCCGTATCAAATTATACAGTTCGGTGAGGCTTTAGGTATTGGGTACAGCTTCATTGCCACTGCACTAGGAAGTGTCGTTTTGAGGACAACCGCGAACATTCGTCATCGTGAACTTATCGACAGTTAAAAATAACTCTTATTTCACCTACAATACCTACTTTTTAAGTGAATACGCGTTTACTCGTAAACGATCTAAACGATTAAAGAGGGAACTAATTTAGAATATTATGATAGCAAAAGTTTAATGTCACAGCTACCCACGTCAGGTCTATAATATGCCTATGTTATTCCACTTTAATTAAAGCAGTCGTCTCGTTATCATAATATTAGTATTTATGAAATGGTTGCATAATACATAATTATGTAGAGTTTCATACACTACTTTGTCTATACTCATATATCCTTAAAATCCAAACCATAAAACATTTGTTCTAAATTTTCTTTGACTTTGTTGGTAAAATATTGTGGGTTACCTATTTCTGTTACGATTTCTAAAATGTCGAATCTTAAGTTATGAACGTGGGTAATAGTAGTTTATGAAACGGATGCATAATGGGGGGTATTAAAACATGAGTGTGAGTTTAAGAAACGAGCCGCAGGCGAGTTTTTTAATAGTATCACACGAGTGTTTTAATACCTAATTATGTAGAGTTTCATACACTACTTTATCTACGCTCAAATTATCATAAATCCAAACCATAAAATCTTGCTAACGTTTGTCGTAAATCCTTCACTTTGTTGGTATAAAAGATTGTGGGTCATTTTTGTTGCAATTACTAAGATGTCAGGTGGAGTTAAATTTTCTTTAGTAGGTTTCACTGCTAGTCATTTTTCCGCGCTAAGTTTTGACTAAGTAACAAAAATAACACATTGAAATGTTAAAAGTTAGGTATGGCGCCAAAATTCAGTTGTAAACTGCGTATAGTCTGTTATAAAAGTCATGAAACAAAAAAGAGTAGAAAAATATTTAAACAAGTCAGATAAAGTATATTTTTAGTGGATACTTAAATAATCAAAAATTATACATAATTCTTTTCAATATTCTGTATGAACACACTACATCATTAATCAGTCATATAAGGCAGGGAAAAATTATTGTTTCCGTGAAATAATTGTTGTCTATGGTCGAACATGGCGCATCCCATGACTACCAACTAAATGTTGTCTGTGGACTCCATATATAAAAAACAAAATTTAGGATTCTCTCTTTTGGCTATGACGACCACAGAGAAAATAAGTTATTCCCTGGTCTGTGATGACGACCCATAAAAATACAGGAACCCAGAGCCAAGTATCGTAATGGAAATTATTCAATTATCTAGAGATATTTCCATAGTACAGTAATGCTATAATGAATAACTTTTTAATAATTATAGAAGTCTGTGAATAAAGTAGGTCAATATGTGACACATTTTGATTTCATAATTCGAACTTTAAGCAATGACCGTAGATAAAAATCATTATACGGGTATTCACGTTAAACAGACGGTACTATAATGAGTGTACTAACAACCCGCCCGGATTTGCTTTTTCTAAATAACAGTAAACACTCCACCAAAATCAAAATCCATTGGAAGAAAGATCACGATCAGACATACAGAGGCGGAAAGCGAATTTGTTTTTTGCTCTAATCTCTATGCAATGATGAGCTCAATACAGCCAAGGACCGATTTTTAACCGACTTCAGAGTTAATAAGCACACTTCAAGCGATTTGGGCATTTTATTTAATGCCCTGTGCATTTGTTGTTTTCCACTAAAAAGTAAAATACAAAATGGAAATTCTTTTCAAAAAACCGACTTCAAATGCCACTACAAAGAGTGAAATAATTTTTCAATAGGTAATTCGAAGTCGGGCAATTCGTACAATCATAGTCCTTCGTAGTAATCGCCCGACTTCGAATTGGTGTACCTACATTGAAAAAATATTTCACTCTTTGTAGTGGCATTTGAAGTCGGTTTTTTGAAAAGAATTTTCCATTTTATTAGAGTTCTGTATCTCAAATTAGAAAACAGAGCCCTTATAGGATCACTTTGTAGTCTGTCCACCAGTTACAGCCTTTTTTTTAACCGACTTCAAAAAAAGGAGGAGGTTCTCAATTCGTCGGAATCTTTTTTTTTTTTCTTTTTTTTTTTATCTATGTATGTTCACCGATTACTCGAAGACGCGTGGACCGATTTGAACAATTCTTTTTTTGTTTAAAAGGGTTTTGTTTCCAGATCGTCTCATTTTAATCAGGTCAGGGTCTGATGATGGGATCTTGGTGAAATCGAGGGAACTCTTCAAATTTTGCTAGTATACTTGAAGCGAGTTGGGTATTTTTTATAGTTACTGGTGCATTTGCTAGCAGATACTGATTTGATGACTAAAGTCATCAAGTCAGGGTCTGATGATGGGATCTTGGTGAAATTGAGGGATCTCTTCAGATTTTATGAACACACCTCAAGCGATTTGGGTATTTTTACAACGCCTTGTGCATTTTATTGTTTTCCACTAAAAAGTAAAAAATAAAAATGGGAAATGCTTTCCAAAAAACCAACTTCAAATGCCACTACAAAGAGTGAAATAATTTTTATTTAAATTTTAGGTACCTACACCAATTCGAAGTCGGGCGATTGTCTATGACTTCGTCATTTCTTTGCACATCAAGTAAGTAAGAAGGACTATTAGGTATTGTATAAAAAATTGCCCGACTTCGAATTGGTGTAGGTACCTAAAATTTAAATAAAAATTATTTCACTCTTTGTAGTGGCATTTGAAGTTGGTTTTTTGGAAAGCATTTCCCATTTTTTCAGTAACGCAAGACCATAAATATAAAGACAATGACAATGATGGAAACAACCTAAGTACGTTTGTAAATAATAACGGAAATAATAACGTAGGTAGAAAGAACTTCACCTGTGTGAGCGCCCCAAATTATATTCCAATTTCCAACCGGAGTCCTGAGTCCCCCTTTTTAACAGAACGGAAATGCGCATACGTATCATTTATAGCCACCTCTCACTCGCTCCAACTATCTCTAACTTTACATAATCTCGACCTTCTCGCTCTCACAGTTTTTTCCTATCGCATTCCATCATTGTTTGTGCGCTGGATCATGGATGGTCCCACAGACACGGTTCGTAGCTTTAAACAGTACCACATTCGATACAGCCAAAACTGACTTTATTGTGTAACTGTTGAGGTTGAGTTTTGCTTGGTGTAATAACATTTTATACTAGTCTACCCACTGGTTTCGAATTTTGGCCCGATAAACTGGTGACATTTTTTCGCACGGTTCGCCCTGACTAGAGTAGATGTCAATTGGAAAAACAATTTTTTTCGGATCAGCTATAGCTTACTAAAGTAAACTTCAAAATCAGCATTTAAGATACCTACATATAAGAATCTTATCAGAAGGGGTTGTTTTTGAAAATGTGCAGCACATTGGGCAAATAAATATTGTCTTGACATAACATGGACTCAAATAATGTCTCTGACTGAATAATGGCTTTGACTCCCAAGACACGGGTTTTGCCTAGTTTGGGAATCAGGGATTGTTTGAAATTGTAACCTTTTCTTTGGCTAATAAATTTGTTTCATTTTGTTTCATTTTGATGGGTACATGATATAACATTCTATGTTTTTCTTCTTATTCAAAAACGTTGTATGGCAAAGACTTCTATGTAGGTATCCCTTTGTATGGCGGGGAAGTGTGACATAACGTGATTATGTATCGCGTTATCCATCTTACATTTACGAGTACACTGCTTGAAGCAATAAAGAGTTTTTCTCATTTGT
Source organism: Coenonympha glycerion (assembly GCA_963855885.1). Taxonomy (NCBI): domain Eukaryota; kingdom Metazoa; phylum Arthropoda; class Insecta; order Lepidoptera; family Nymphalidae; genus Coenonympha; species Coenonympha glycerion. The sequence goes on along the minus strand of OY979630.1, from coordinate 18,472,587 downwards.
ACGTCACAACGGTATTGTAACAACGCTATTCAAACAAGTTTGTATAATTGACTGTTGTTACACGTACATTTTAACGCTGATTTTAGCACATGAGCTTGCAAGTCGTAAACCTATTGCTCGTAAAATATTTCGAGATTTTTGCCAAAGCAAATTGAAACCAATAAAAGTTATCGAAACGGGTAAAAAAATTGCGAATAAGATTCGCACACGAAGCTGTTCCGTACTTTATAGAAGGGATAAAACCACAAGAATCCCTCGTAAGCTTAGTTTTAAGTCGACTTGTAGTTATCACCATTATTATGCAGAAATGTCATGCCGACGTTCGCGAGAGCCTATATGTTAGGCCTATGTGAAATAAACATATTTTGACTTTGACTTTGACTTTGAATCACTTTTGGAAGCGTAAAACAGATTTTTGGTAGAGATTATTTTTTATAAAAAAAACTCGAGTTCAAGTATTGGTTTTAATTTTCCTTCAAAATATACATTAATTTGTGTTAACTATAATTATTTTAGATTTTACGGTTCCTATTTTTTTCGACATTTTGCATGATAAATTTTACGTAAAAATAAAAATCTGTGATTGAACGTAGAGCTAAAACGCTCTTTCAGATTGTGATCCTCCATTTGGTATGGCTTACATCACTTTGAAATTCCATTCTCTCCATTAAAAGAGGGATTAAATAAAAATAAAGAATATTATCCGTTTATTTTTCATTGTGATGACGTTGGACCATTATTCCATATTCTATGTCGATAATTTGAATAGTTAATTCAATAATCAACTGTAACAGACAGACAGATAGACAGACGGACGGACGGATGAAGCCGCACCAACTGTTTGTACAATTTCTACAATTTTATTACGGATCCCTAAAAAATGATTAAACGACGGAGTCTTTATTAAATGCTAAGGTTATATTTTTTATAACAAGTTTTAATGTAGGATATTGAGGGAGGTAAATTATATTATTATTTTCGTTTTGTTTTGTAATACCTACGTAAATAAATAAGTAATACCTTTCAATATCTACTTTTAGAACTATAAATGTTTTCGTGTTCTATAAATAACTAGCAGATACCCGCGGCTTCGCACGCGTAAATTTTAATTTTAACTATTCTACGGGCACCGTCCATTTTCCGGAATAAAAAGTACCCTTTGTGTTAATTTCCATGAAATCTATCTTCATTCCAACTTTAAACCAAAAATTTTCAGTAGTTGTGCGTGAAGGAATAAATTTTATCCCGCATGAATATCTGTTTTTCCCTATTATCACGAAAACAATGGATTTTCCCGAGAAAAAAGTAGTTGATTCTAGGATATAATCTATCTGCATTCCAAATTTTAGCCCAATCGGTTCAGAAGTAATGGCACGATGGAGTATTTCTCCCGCATGAATATCTGCTATTTAACTATTTTCTTAGAAACCATGGATTTTTCCCGGGATAAAAATTTGCCTATGTATTAATTCAGGATAAAACCTATCTCCTTTTTGAATTTCAGTCATATCAGTTTAGTAATTACAGCGTGAAGTGGTATTTTTACCGCGTGAATATCAGTTTTTCAGTTTTCCCGCGGACACCATAGATTTTTCCGGGATGAAAAGTAGGCTTTGTAACAATCCGAGATAAAATCTATCTCCTTTCCGAATTTCAGTCATATCAGTTCATTAATTACAGCGTAAGGTAGTATTTTTCGCGTGTGAACATCAATGTTTTAGGTTTCCCGCGGAAACTATGGACTTTTCCGGGATGAAAAGTAGCCTATATATGGATCCAGAATATAATCTATCTTTATTCCGAATTTCAGCCATATCGGTTCAGTAATAACGGCGTGAAGTAGTATTTTTCGCGTATGAATATCTGTTTTTCTTTTTTCCCGCAAAAAACCATGGATCTTTCCGGGATAAAAAGTAGTCTATTTATTAACCCAGGATATAATCTATCTCCATTCCAAATTCCAGCCAAATCGGTTGTGCACTTGCAGCATGAAGATTTTTTTCCACGTGAATTTCGGTTTTTTACTAATCCCACGGGAACCATGAATTTTTTCGGGACACAAAGTAGCCTTCTTATTAATGCAGGATATAGTCTATCTTTATTTCAAATTTCAGCCATATCAGTTCAGTAATTACGGCGTGAAGAAGTATTTTTCTCGCGAGAATATCGGTTTTTTACTTTTCCTGCAAAAACTATGGATCTTTCCGGGATAAAAATTACCCTATTTATCAACCCAGGATATAATCTGTCTCCGTTCCAAATTCTAGCCAAATCCGTTGTGTACTTGCGGCATGAAGATTTTTTTTCCGCGTTAATTTCGGTTTTTCACTAATCCCACGGGAACAATGAATTTTTTCGCGATGAAAAGTAGCCTTCGTATTAATCCAATATATAATCTATCTTTATTCATAATTTCAGCCATATCAGTTCAGTAATTTCGGCGGGAAGTAGTATTTTTCCCGCGTGAATATCTGTTTTTCCCTTCTCCTGCAAAACCCATGGATTTTTTCGAGATAAAAAGTACCCTATTTATTAACCCAGTATATAATCTATCTCCATTCCAAATTTCATCCAAATCGGTTGTGTACTTGCGGCGTGAGATTTTTTTTCCGCGTGAATTTCGGTTTTTAACTTATCCCACGGGAACCATGATTTTTTTCGGGATGAAAAGTAGCCTATGAGGTAATGCAAGATATAATATACCTCCATTCTAAATTCTAGCGAAATCGGTACAGTAGTTGCGGCGTGAAGACGTATTTTAACTTGATAAAATCCAAACTTCGGACCCCCGTTTCACCCCCTTAGAGGGTGAATTTTGAAAAATCCTTTCTTAGTGCACCCCTAGACCTCACAAGGAACATGTGTGCCAAATTTGGAGTCTCTAGACCCAGCGGTTTGGGCTGTGCGTTGATATGTCAGTCAGTCAGTCAGTTTCTTCTTTTATATTATAAATAACCGACCGAGCTGGGTGACCGAGCTTCGCTCGGTGGCCAATAGATGGCAGCAGTAGTCATTATTTTATTTTTTTGGTAAACTCGACATTTAATAAAAATGAATCCTAGCTAGATCGATTTATCGCCCCCAAAACCCCCTGTATACTAAATTTCATGAAAATTGTTCCAGCCGTTTCCGAGATCCAGATTATATAGAAATATATATACAAGAATTGCTCGTTTAAAGGTATAAGATAAGATAAGATTAAGAGCTATTACTGCAGTCCAAGTTGAAATAAACTATAAATATAATATCTCGCATTATTCTACTGATCTTATAACTATGCAAAAGTTTTTAGTTTAGATGTCCTATCTTTTAATTACGATTACAAGCGAGATAAGTATTTTAAAACTAATTAATTTTAATCGAAGAATACATAGGTACATTTTTGAAGAAAGTACATCCTCTTTACTATTAAAATGTTTTATTTTAATCGTAATAAATAAGTCTAATAGACATTATACCTACTGCCAACCTACGTCACACCAAATCATAAAAGCCTTATAAAAGCTAAGAATATGCTTTTAATAGGTCTGATTTGATGTAGCAACATTTAACGTTGTGGCTACGTAACTACTCTTCTCAAATTATATTAGGTAGGTATTCGTTTTAAGTAAATTGTAAATTTTGAATTAATGTTGAGGTTGAATGTTTCGAAATAAAAGCACTAAGCAACAAATACAATTACTAAAGTTTTTATTCACCGGATACTTAAATATTGCCGGACCGAGGGTATAACCGGCAGTTATGAATCACTAAATATCATAAAGACGTTTTTGTTGAGAACAAGATTAACTGCTTTTTTGCGTTGCGAAACTTCACCATTATAAAATCTAATTGAACCTCAAAATTTTTGGCAGATTTATTAAGTTTTAGTCGTCTAGAACATAAAATTTAATTTGATAGACATTTAGGAAAAATTTGGTTTGAAGATGGTAATATTATATTCGTAGGATATAATATAATAAAATGATGTTTATACGGTAAAAGTACGGGTCTCGTAAGCTGTAAGTTAACTAAAATTTATTGGGCCTCTTTATGTGGGACCCATAAAATATACAGAATACCATAAAAGTAGAGACCGTGTCGTACCACGTGATATAAAGAGTCACGTGGTATAACACGGGTCCAAAGTATGAGATGATAATAAAAAATGTAAACAGAGCTGAGTGATGGGGTTTTTGTTCCCCTTCAATGGACCTATCATACAAAAAACCATAGACCATGTCATATTTTTTACCAAGTGGGTTCGATTAGCAACACAAAGAATGGAAATAACAAATGAGATGAACTTTGACTTTGCTATCAATTTATTATTAAGTTAGATAATTATATGTACTCGTATGTAACAATAATTATAATATACTTAATGATCTGTAATTTGTTTTGAGGCTTTATAGTGCTGAACGAAATTCAGCTAAATGTAGTTGGCCTCGCGCACTTAAAGTTCCGTTCGTACAACCAAAACCATGATAATATGTGAGTAAGCATTTAGAGATTCCTGGAAGGTCACACGAAATTTTACTCAATTACTTAGGTGACAATTAGGTTACATATACGAGTAGGTCCAAGATGCTGCCCTCGACTTCAAAGGTGCGGCAAAAAATACTTTGCCTAAATTGGCAAACCCAAGCCGTCGCTACACAATTTTTCACGCACACTAGCACTCGCGTACCATATTTGCATATTGACACACTCACACTACAAGAAAAAGTTGCCGCACTCACGGAGCTGTCGTTGTTAGGAGGGGCTAGTCGGAGCACGAGCGACGACCTATTATAAACCTATGGGTGACCAGTAAAATATCCCAGCCCTTGAAAGGAATCTTGAAATATTATGATTGTTTTTTCCAAAGACTAAACAAAGGCGGTAAAAAGTACATGCATGTCATAACTGTAAGTTAAAAATACAGAATACAGCTGTCGTGTTTGTGCTGCGTTAACCCAAAGTTCCTCTTTGATCGAGAGTCCTGTATATAGAAGGCTGTGTGTTTTGATATGAGGCATTTAAAAAATGTGGCATTTTTTATCCATAGGTATTTCCTATCTACCGTTTTCTATCAACCTGCGTATGTTACTCGTATATGCATTACTTCATGACGTAAGGTCCATTAGTATTACCATAATGTGACACAATTAAGCTAATAAACTACAACAGGATTGGATTGGATAGCCAACGCTGTTGAGATTTTCATTTTAATATAGAATGTACTATATTGGTGATAAAGACACGTAAGTATGTTGGTCTGGAATACACTACGGTGCTGTCTTTCTCACCACCTACAACTTGGGCGCCTTCAAATCAAGAGTGGATAGGCATTTTTAAATAAAATGATTTATTAACTATTACCTAGTCTACATTTTGTATACCTAAAAGTCAAAAGTAAAAACAGCACGCCCAAAGAAATCTATGAATAAAATAATGAGAAGTCAATTCGTAGGCGGGGGTTTTATAAGTTGGTGATAACATTGTACCTTCGAATGAGAGTTTACTCCCACGTCCTAGGATTCCTAGGGGACACTCCAAACGATAATGAGACTAAAATGTCATAGTTCAACGATAATCTTTAATTTATCTGTCTTCTTATATCTCATACCAGCGCAATTAATTAGTGTCTGATAATATACTTTAAAAACTCAGAAATTAAATTAATACCATCAAGTAGCGAACGCTCACAGCTCGGGTTTTCACTAATCTCGATAGAACCATGGATTTTTCCGGAATGAAAAGAAGCCTGTGTGTTAATCCAGGATATAATCTATTTCAATTCCAATTTTCAGCCAAATTGGTTCAGTAGTTGCGGCATGAAGGAGTAAAAGAACACACTTGCACACAAACTTTCGCCTTTTGTGTAAATAAAATCTAAGTCCAAGTTTACTAGAGCTGCCGATCCCGTGACTATCTACCTACGCTATCATTTACCTTGCTCACTAACACTCTTAGCTCTTGCGTCTATTAACAATATAGATTTGTCCATTCTACCACAAATACTGAACTGATTAATACAGAGGTAAATGTTATTTTTATCATCTGAAAAGATTTTTTTTGAGAGATAGCTAATGTGGATTATCCCGGTTAAATCTGTGGGGCTAAGCTGAATGGACGAAGCGACGCCGTGAGATGACGCCGATATATTTATTTATCAGATCGACGACCGAGTTATCAATGGAACTATAAATAGTGCTTCTTTTGTTGGAGCTGGTTGCATTGCAAGCCGCAGTTCACACTGAGAAAAGGCTTTCAGTTACATTTATGAAACTTTTCTCGCCAAAGTCTTGTGTATATTATCTATACGTTCAACTATAGTCTATACCTTTTTTAACTTATATGTGGTAAAACTGTCCCCTTGCCTCCGTCACTGGAGGTCTTAATATTATTTTCCAAATTAATTTAGGTATCTTTTTCAAAATATCTATATTGTTACAAAAAAAAATGAATACAGTCTAATGAAAACAAAACTCAAAACGTGGCTTTAAATGGGCAAGAATTTCCTGGAGAGCGAAGCCGTCTAGTAAGCTAGACAGATTAATATTTAATTTTGATAACTTGGTTTTGTGTTTACGAGTAGCATGTTTGACTGTTGTTCTTTATATTATCTTTTTGGGTTCGGCTCTGAGTCGATTTAGGTATGTAGGTAATTTAGATTTGTATTTTAAACAGTACAATTATTACAATTGTACGTCGTTATTACCTCATCAATTTTATTATAACTACAAGTATAAGATAAACTTGTTTAAACCTAAATGTTGCGTGTGATTGTGTACATGACTTTATAGCGGTTTATAATAAACGTGCAGGCTCAGCGTGTAATGGCTCAGCGTAATTAATAACTAGACCTCGTTCCATATCGGGAGCCTTTTGTCTGTGTATTAATACTAGCCTATATACCCACTTATAGCATTTTATCTTGCTCATACACCGTGACAAAATACGACCTCCTATAAGCTTTTATTAGCTTGACAATAAGAATAAAACCTATGGCTTGAAGGACCTAAGTATATCACACTCTACATAAGAGGGGAAAGTAGGTTATCATTTGAAAATCAGCACAGGAAAGGCTTTGGTTCTAGCTTACCAAATAACCAAATAGCAGCAGACTCTTAACTACACACTTCTAAGCACATTATTGGATAATTCTCGGAGGTGGTTGGTTTCCTTCTAATGTTCTTCCCACAAAGGTCCAAGAAGCCGCCCTCGACTTCAAAAGTGCAGCAAAAAAAATACTTTGCCTAGGAGTTCCTTTGCGCTTGAAATTCCGAATTTGAGCGTGAACCACATGCTCTACATAATATGAAGTTTGACAATTAAATTAATCTTTTACTTCTAAAGACTAGTTAACCCTTTCCACAGGTATCGTTGCGAAAACAGCTTAGCACTATTTACTGTGAACATGTCTAGTTTTAAAGTAAGTGACGGATCTCTAAAATGATCAGGTGAAGCTATTTCTATTTAGTGTTGTTTGACACGCAAAACGTGCTCTATCGACAGCGAAACGTAATGTACGTCGAGCTGATAAGAAGGCGTCACTAATTGGCGGTTTTCCGAGTGGCGTGGCGCCCGCTCGACAGACCTTAGCTTGACACTAGTGTAAGGAACAAGTACATTGTTGCTAAGTGCTAATAGTTGACACCTGTGGACTTGTGTTGGTTCTGTACTTCAGGAGATAGCAGAATAGCAATTAAGCAGGTTAAATAGTGGTTGCCCGCCAAAGGTGTGCTGTATTGCAATGCTACATTATAAGTTAAACGGCATCAATCGAATAGCTTCAAGTTGATTAATTAGTTTTTTTTGGTATAAGCTTGAAACAAAATGTAACATAGCAAAGTATCTACATAGTCCATTATATTTGATTAAGAAGCACTTTTTACGTTTCTCTCGGAAATAACATAATATATTGCATGTGAAAAGTGACCCTGTGTTGGTTAGTATTCAATTACTTGTACAATGTCTATCACTGCTTGCTTAGTACCTAATATTGTGTATAACAAGCGGGATTATGAATTTATCCGTGAGAACTAAATGTGCGACACTCGTATCATGTCATATTAAGTTCTCATGAATAAGTAAATCTTGATGTGTAGCCAACTCTTTGTTCCCATAACGAACGGTTAATCCCATACAAACATGGATTTATCTCTTATGAAAAATTCACGAAAAGAAATGTGCATCAAATTCCTTTTGTTTTTAGTCCGTTTATTTTCGTTCATTTATCGCTTTTCTAATCTTAGGCAGTAAGACGTTCATTTGATTCCTGATACAGTGTACTTGCCTCATATATCTCGGTAATTAAAGCTAGTTAAGTATGTCATATACCGAAGATGCTTAAGTAAAAGAATATATTTTGGCATATTTCGAGATTAGGCATAGGTTTTTGTATGATGATGATGATTGTTAATAAACTCATAATAACATGATAAGACCCGGAATTATGTTCATAGCTAGAGGTCCGCGAAGACCGGAGAAAAAACAACGGACAAAAAGTTTAACTCTTGACCCGTACATATGCTAAACCAACACGGAGCTTAATCATATTTTATCGGAAAACTTTACTTTGATAGTGATAATAAAGTATTCGGTTATTTCCGCTTTATATAACTTCAAAAACCAATTGTATCTTATTTTACTAATGTCTAACTACGATGGTTTTAAATTAATTTTAACGATTCTTTTATTTGATTTTGAAAGAGCTAATCAACTAGTTACTCATTTCATAAAATTCAGAGCATATCACGATATTTATAGACTCCTCAATTGTTTATTATCCTCAAAAGATAAAGGATTCATTTTTAGGGTTCCCTACCTCAATACTTATATGAGTAAAACGGAAGATCATGGAAAAAAATGGAACGTAGTTCCACATAATGGTTTGTCAGGAATATAGCTCTACGCTATTTAGTTGAAATTGATACCAAATACTGAAACCAACGGTCCCTTATTCAAAGTTAAAATTCGTATGTACGGTATCCTCGGTGCACGAGCTTGTTTCGCGAATTATCGTTTTTATTTAATCTTCCTAATTAAATATCTATTCATTAAAACGGGGTGCTCCGACAAAATTGTATCCTTGATTTATTTTAGTCAATCATCATTGAAAAGGTTTCCACATGGGAAACCGCACCTACGAGTAGATCAACCTAAAAAGGCTTCGAAAGGGATCATTGAAACCATAGTAGCGTTGCGTTACAGGAAATCGGCAACATGTTGGTTTTGAACCATTGTTTTTAGAAAGTATTGGGACTTAAAAAATAATGAGCACACGTTTTGTATAGGTACATATATGTTATGGTGGGCTGTTTGACGTCTTCCATATAAATAATGTATTATACAAACGCTCAAATCGCGTCCCGTTTGCGTCGCTATATGACTAAACCTTAGAAAATTAATAATAATCAATATTTTCTACAAAAAAAAAACTTTTTTATTTAAATTGTCAGTTAAACAAGGCAGTTGGCCTCGTACCTTGAATTTTGAGTATTTCGCCCAAAAATGGGTCGCCACTCGCCAATGATGTTTAACGATTTAAACTTTTTTAAGATACTGGTTTTTACCGGTTCTGTGTCGGCCTTGTCGAAGGGCAGAGTTCAATTTTACCGCAATTAAATGCGTGTTTACTTGTCTTGCTAACAGAAGGTTACCTACCATAATTATTTATGGTGTAAAATTAAAAAAAAAAAAAATATTGCCGTTTTTTTCCGATTCCATTGTTTTCGTCTATCCACAACTTATGTCCCATTTTCCCTGGAACGTTGTTTAGACTAATAAAAAAGTCAAGTCCTTCAAAAATTAATAATGCCCTAATGTCTCTTATTGCCCTAGAATCATGAAACAGGACGAGTCACTGTCACAACTGTCTCCTTTTCTTAATGCGACAAGAACGTGACGCGACGTTGTGATGATATTTTAATATGGACGTTTACTTGTATAATAAAGTTTTAAAACATTTTTTTTTTTAAGTTTTTAATTCAAGCTTTAATATGGAGGTCGATTGGCGTAATATTGACATAATAAAAGTGATACTTCAATTTTACTCGCTTGCCAAGTTCGATTTTTGACATTGACATGAATATTACACGGTTTTCAGTAAAATTTTTAAATAAAAGAATTATTGTATCTGAATAAGGTACATTAATAAGGGTATACTATGAATACCTGGGGTTACCCATCAGAAGCCCAAATAAAACATTTTTGACATCGGTATATTAATTACTTACAGTGATATCTAATTTAAGCTAGCATTTAACTTATGACTTGCACAAACCCGGGTGAGTGTGTTAACTCAAAATTAATACGCTAACCCAGAGTAAATTGTCATAATTGTCCAATGGGAGACGTTGACTCTAGGGTTAAAATGTAAATATTTAACCCCAGTATCGCGCAAGTGAACCTTAGGTGTAGGTGAAACATTGATACGAGTATCTCTTTTTTAAAATCGTACATCTTGTCATCTCGTCTGTCAAAACGACTGCATTTTCGTCGTCGTATTTGTGAATGCTTGCTGTTTGAGCTAAGAACTTTTTCACCCTTCTCAACCACCGATAACGCTGGCCTTCTAGCTTTGCTATCGATACGTTGGAATCTTCACGGCTTGAATTGTAATGACTGAGATACTGAGCACATTCAAGTGTAACTCTAGCGCAAATGTAGGCGTAGACCCTCGGCGTCTCACTCGGCCGCCACATTCTTTTCCCAACAAGTGTTGAGTTGTTGACGCACCGCCGCATGCGCAGGTTTCTTGTGCGCTGGAGCATGTCTGTCCGGCGAGCGGCGAGCGGTGGGCCGTGAGACGCGAGATGCAAGTGAAAGTACTGGATGCGGCTGCATTCCGAATTCCGATACGCTGCGATCTCTGACAACCGACTATTATTATAGCTGCAGCTATACGCTTTTAATAAAATATACACTACATCCCGGCTTAGTCTTTGGCTTGGTCAAATAAATTTTCTTACTATCGCTATTCCACGCGTGGAATAATGGTGACATAGCATGCAAATCCAAAAAATATGTACTCGTAGGTATGAGAAAATGCTCCGGCTGGCAGCCTCCTTCTCGTTACTAAAACCCTCTCATTTTCGTCTCCACACAATCGATCTACAAAGCTTTAGGTCCCTCTGGCTTGCTGTCAAGCAATTTTTTCTGGGAACTTGTATTGTCCACGCAATTACAGAAGTTTCCGCAGACTCTACGAATGTATTTTTAAACTTAATTCGCCAATTTTGCGTTTGAAGTTAATACTCCAAATGACGGTAATCTTATTAAGATGTTATATTTCTCAGAATTTATAGCAGTACTAGCTGATGCCCGCGACTTCGTCCACGTGGGATAAAAACTATTCTATCTTTTAAGTTGGACCAATTGACAGATATTCACGAAGTTTGAACTAAATCGGTTCAGTAGTTTAGGAGTCCATTGAGGACAAACATTGTGACACGAGATTTATATATATAAGACTAGCTGATGCCCGCGACTTCGTCCACGTGGGATAAAAACTATTCTATCTTTTAAGTTGGACCAAATGACAGATATTCACAAAGTTTGAACTAAATCGGTTAAGTGGTTTAGGAGTCCATTGAGGACAAACATTGTGACACGAGATTTATATATATTAAGATTTTTTAGTATGTCTGGATGTAACTTTACACTAGTTAAATTTGGTCCACTTTGCGTTTAGTCTTCATTCAAAATGGCGGTTATCTCATGAGCGAGTCTAATTACATTTGAATAGGTACTTCCTTTTCCAATTCACGAATTTCGCATCATGCGAAATGGTGACATCATACAGCGCGCCGAATGCAAATTGCTATATAAATGGTATAATTTAATTTTAATTTAATAATATTTAAAAACATAATATTTCATTGTTTCAGGTAAGACTCCTTTAATTGCAATACAAATAAAGGAACACATGTCATACTCGTATTGTTTTAACCACTTGTGAGTAAGTACTTATTTTATTAGCTGTTATAATTTTCATGACTGTAATGTTTTGTTTCCTTTTGCATTTAAGTTTTTATAGTATTCGATCTGATATAAGACATGTGTATCGTGTCGTAACTGCTTTGAATAATATACATCTATTTATAGCTGTTTTGTCAATATCATATTGACGTTTTACAAGAGTCCGTACGTTAAGCCTGTAGACCTGTGTGAAATAAAGATATTTTGAGTTTGAGCTTAAAAATCGTATCGGATGATGCGAAAAAGCGGTTTCCTAACACATGAACATAATAATTTGCACTAGGATTGCGATCAGTAACTACATGAATAGCTAAACACGGGAAGGCACGATTTCTATATTTGCCAACTGCCTCCAGTTTGCTTAATCAATTATTGATATTATTATTGCTTCGGTATTATACAGTATACTTATTAGATGCATACACGTGACGTATATTCGGTAAGATATGCTTCAAATTACATAAGTTTTAGTGTGATTCTAAAGCCTTATTCAATCAGTTTCCAACTTTCAGATAAAACCTTTTGCCATTGGGTAGGTATACTTTAGGTATGAGTATTATTTATAATATCATCTCTTTTGGTTAAATAAAAGGCCAGATAAAGGTTTTAAAAAGACTTTAGAGAAAGAGGAGTGGTACTATTAAAAATGGCGTAACTTGTTTTATGTGGACGGGTATGATTTATATTGTTTTTAACTCGCTCCATAAAATGTAGAACGATGCAAGTGTGTGTAAGCATTCTAAAATTACAGCATTGCATAACCTCGTTCGCGTTACTAAAAATCGCTGCGTTTTGCGTTTAAATCTTTGTCAGCGCTAACGTAGCATATACATTAAACAATTACGCAAACCATTACGTACTTGCATATTGACATGCTTGTTATTGTACCTAAACTGAATACATTTCTAGACAACCTAGTTTTTCCTCCTGCAGTCTGTCCCCATGTCCTGTCTGGAGACAAATAGGAATTATTTATCTTCCTATTCTAAATTCAATTTAAAAGTTACAGTGGACCGTTAGGTATGTCGTTTCTTTTACCGTCAATGTCGCCAAAGTCGTCAAAGCTTACTATATATTTGTTGTAAAAACCTAGTATTAGAGTCATCTGAAAATGCCTCCCTGTATACTAAGAGGAGGCTCGTATGTCAATTGTCAGTTTGTGTGACCCGACCCGTACACAGCTTTCACCTGAACTTTGACAAGCGCTGACTTTCACTTGCTCATACTTCATTGAATTTCGCGATTGCATCAATCCGCGACCTCAAAAACTTATCTCTAGTGGTCTAGTAGCCAATATGTTCGACTGCGCATCAGTAGGCTCTAGGTTTGATTCTCGGATCGAACGAAAAACGTTCACTTTTCCGAAATAAACCCCTTGAGTCTTGGCGCTGTGGTGTACCTACGCTCGGATTCGAATGGGAGGTCGCAGGTTCAATTCTGGTGGGAGGCTTCGGCCGTGGTTAGTTACCATCTTACCAGCAAATACGCACCGCTAAGCGCTTTAGCATTACGGCGCGATGCTGTGTAGAAACCACTAGGGGTGAGTTAATTTTCCTCTTCTAAGTTGGTACGATAACATCTTCGGCTGCATCATCACTTATCATCCGGTGAGATCGCAATCAAGTACCTTCTAACCTGCAGAGAATTAAAAAAAACCGGCCAAGTGCGAGTCGGACTCGCGCACCGAGGGTTCCATACCATAAAAGAAGTAAAACATTGAAAGAATCACTTTTGTTCATGAAATTACGAGTATAATTTACATGTAGGTACTTTTGTTGGCGAACCGCAAACGTAACTTTGTTTTTGGTGGTTTATTGTTATTATCAAAAAAATATTTAGGGAGTTGATTTTATTTTTCCTGTAAAATATACATTAATGTCTGTTGATCGTAATTATTTCAGATTTTTCGATTGATAAACTTCGGAGATAAGGGGGGAAAAGGTATTTTTTGACAGTTTGCTCAATAAATCCAAAACTATCAGGCATAAAAATAAATAAAAATCGGTTTTAGAATACACAAGTAACGCCCTTTCATATGATACCCCACTCAATATTGTTATTTCATTTAGAAAATTCGAAGCCGCGGTTTTCCCCCCTTTTTAAATAAAAATAAAAACAATTTTCAATGTTTTATGATTGCAATGGCGTTGGGTCGCTATTACCTAAAACTATTCTAAATTTCAAGTCGATAGCTTCGATAGTTACGGAAATAATCGAGTGTGACAGACGGACGGACGGACTGACGGACGGACGGAGAAAGTCTCACTTTTTTGAAAGTTCCATTTTTACCAAATTGGTATGGAACCCTAAAAAGAAAACTAAACGCTGAACTAAACTGACCTTAACCTTCAATACGGCAGTTTATTAGGTACGATTGCGAATGGAATAATAATTGGGGCGGTACAACGCGCGGGGCGCGGGCGGCACGCGGCCGGGGGCGGCACGGGGCCGGGGGCGGCAGGAATCCGATCCCGTTGCCCTAACGGGAAGCAGAGCACGATGTATTAACCACTTAATCGGTAGGTTCGCTTTGTACCTATTCCTAGGGCTTTAGGCTTGGACCACGTGAGACTATTTTTGTTTTGAAATTTTACGGTTGCGCTTAATTGTTTTTTTTCGCAGATGTTTAATATTAAGTGTATAAATTCTATAAAAAATACCCGCTCCGTTAGTGTCAATGAACGATTAATTAAGAAATAATTTTAATATGTTTATGCCGAGGTCGCATTATTGCGACATAATCGTATTAGCGTGATGAAATGCGACAAAACAAAATGTCAATGACATCAATACTTACGTATCAACAGTAAAAAGGCATAATCAAAATGTTTGCTGATCTTGCTTGCTCATTTTGTTGTCGTTAAACCTATTTTTGGAATGATTTCATAACTAGTACCTGATGGCAGTTATACGCCAGTGCACCCCATACTCCCATCAATCTAAAATAGAATCTTTTAATAGAATTAGTGCTATAAGGCCTATGCCCAACATAATGGCAGCATTCAATGGCCAATATAATTTTAAAAAGATACGTCGTCAGTGTGGTTAGCCGCCTCTAGTTCTTACATTATGCATTGGTAAAATCGCAGCGCGCACTTTACATAGAATGGCCGCTGCGGGCGCATTAACATTTATGCGCGAATACTTCAACTCTAACCTCGCTGTTAGATTCCAGCAGAGCCGATGAACTCCGCGCATACACACGTATCTCTCATTCATATTCCGAAAATAGAACTACAATCATTACAAAACAAGAAATACCTGATGTGTTTTTCTTTATCCACACAGTTGAAGTAAATACTTCACTGCCGGTGACACTTGATGGTTGATGAACGCGATTTGGTAACCCCAATATAGTTGGTCGCTCTTCCAATCTCAACTTACCACAAGGCCGATATTTTCCACTGGGCATGATAGGAAATTAATCCATCAGAGCCCCGTAATCGTTCGGAGTCCCATCTCATAATTGCTGCCAGATAACCTACTGATAACCTAATAACCTACTGATATTTGTCATTTGTCATGATTGCTATTACTGTCGTAGTAGATATTTCGTTTTAATAGCCTTGCATGAAGAGACATCATTATTGTTAAAACACGAAAAAACGTCTGGGAAAAATTAAGTAGGTATCACACATCACCGGCTGATACCGAGAATTTTGTTTTGACAAAAACTGTAATTGTAAACAACTTAATATTTTCCTTCCATTCTATGGAGTTTCGAAACCAAATATTTTAATGAGAATCGTCAAAGAACATTACGAGTATGACTACCTAATCAGGATTTTTTTCGCGAACGTCCTTACATTACCATTGCAAAATCAATGTACCTACCTACGTGCCAGGAAGTGACAAAAATATCTCATACATACTCTCGAAAAACCTCACCTTTCTTTCTTTGCAACGGAGTAAAGAATTAAAACTACCTAACAAAGGTTCAAAGCTCCATTGCTCATACTCGTAAGCTGCGAATGCGCCGGTTGTTGGACGATTGTCATTGGCTACACTTGATTTGCCATCAGAGACGTGAACGAGTTGTACTTGTGTGGAACTTGTTTAACGCCGATAATTGACACGTATGGCGTTCCATCCGATATAACCTTCCCTGCGCAGTTCACTCACTGAGATATTCCCTCGAGAGATGGCCAGTTCGAGTCCCAAAAGTATTCAGGTTGAGATAAAAAATTTAAGCTAATGTCTGCATTCGTGCGCGGCTTCGGCTGAGGCTAGTTACTTTACTTTGAAAGTCGTCACGGTGTGTTAATATCTGCTATTATGTCATTTCAAAGCTAGTACAATAACACAATTCACCTGCATCGTCACCAACTATCAGGTACAGAAATTACTTATGATTTGGCAGAAAAAAGTAAATAAATTTTCCAATCTGTCCCAGCTTTCCATAATCCCCGTCACCCAACATAAGGTACCTATATATATTTAAGCAGATTACTTTGAATTGCGAGCTCTATATACAATTCAGAACAATTTCTTTATGTTATAATCTACTTTACTTTACGTGAATAAATTTGCCGAAATTGATATTTATGATCTGGATTTTTAACGTAATATTTACCAAAATTTATTGCTTTAGAAATGAGCAAGTAGATTTTATTAATATTGTATACTGCACAGATTTGTTCTACTGGATATAATTCATACGACGATTTCTTCAGTTTCTTTATACCAAAAAAGAAAGAACATGCGAGACATTCATCTAATTTTAATAAATTAATTCGTCTAATGATAATGATGAGATGAAATATCTTATTTCCAATAAATGTCGTTTGCTACCAATGAGTTACTATGTACTAAATGTTTGCTACACTGTCTTCAGACGAACGCAAAAATACTTCAACACTTGCTTCCTTGGTATCCATGATACGAATAGTCAAACTCAATTGACATTAAAAACAGTAATTGACGATAAATGGTCCCGCCGGCCGTGACCTCGCTGGCTGTTTCGTCCTCAGCCGCTCCATATGGCGTACGAGTTCCGTACCCGTCCTGCAGCACTGGAATACCTTGCAACTGCAGTGTAATGCCAATGTCACAGCCTCACTCTCGCAGCGACCCAGGCGCTCATAATACCCATTTTATGCGCCCACTTCTCATAAATCATACCTATTTTACTAAGTAATCTAAGGTTTTCTATCGAGCAATAAGTTAGTGTCGTGTACTATTCTGCTGTGAATTCTTATTGTAATTGCATCACGGTTTTGTTTAAAAGGCACTGTAGCAGGCGAAATTTCAGGACAAAATTAGACATAAAAGATGGTCCTACAAACATAGTACTTATTTTCCCTGAATATGGAACACGCATAAATACATATATACGAGTACTTGAGTGATCCGCATATCCTGCCAAGAGTAAACATTTGAAATAGGCACCTATGTTGTTGTAACAAGTAAGATAAGATTCTTGGAATTACGAGCCGAATATAGTTCTTCGTTCACTTTTACGAGTTGCATGTGACTTGGACAAACGTATCACTTACCATCAAGTGAACATCTTGCACGTCTTATCATTCTTTATTTAAAAAAACCGGCCAAGTGCGAGTCGGACTCGCACACCGAGGGTTCCATACCATAAAAGAAGTAAAACATTGAAAGAATCACTTTTTTTCATGAACTTACGAGTATAATTTACATGTAGGTACTTTTGTTGGCAAACCGCAAACGTAACTTTGTTTTTGGCGGATTATTGCTATTATCAAAAAAAGTATATTAGTCAGCGAGTTGATTTTATTTTTCCTGTAAATATACGTTAACTTCTATTGATCATAATTATTTCAGATTTTTCGAGTGGTAAACTTCGGAGATAAGGGGGGGGGAACGGTATTTTTTTCGACAGTTTGCCCAATAAATCAAAAACTATCAGGCATAAAAATAAAAAAAAATTAGTTTTAGAATACACAAGTAACGTCCTTTCATATGATACCCCACTCAATATTGTTATCTCATTTTGAAATTTTGTCGACCCGGTTTTCCCCCCTTTTTAAATAAAATTAAAAACAATTTTCAAATTTTTACGATTGTTATGACGTCGGGTCACTATTCCCTATAACTGTTCTAAATTTCAAGTCGATAGCTTGAATAGTTACTGAAATAATCGAATGTGACAGACGGACGGACGGACGGAGAAAGTCTCACCATAAGGGTTCCATTTTTACCAAATTGGTATGGAACCCTAAAAAATGAAATAAGGAGAGCCCATCCATCCAGACTAAACTTGATCATACCAGGTTTAAGTAGGTACCATAACCCATAGTCTAGAGTTTCTATAGTTATACCGTCATTCACTCTTCCTCATAATCTTGTTCATTGAATCCACTGATATGTATCTCTGGATTCATTATTCCATACGTTTGATAGTTCATTTTATTGTGCCGATTTGAAGTGGACCGTCGTTCTGAATGTCATTTAATTTTAGTTCCATAGACGCTCACGCCAGGTTACGCAACAATCAGCGCCAAAATGGCGAAAATCAAGTGTCTTCATTTTTAAGTTGACAGTCAGCTATGCAGAGTATATTCTATATACTCTATGGAGATCTGTGATTGAATCTGAATAGCGAACGATTAAGAGCCTCCTTCCTTGATCCTTCTAACATTCCCAGTTGGTTCACGAGATAGGGTATCTTTCCATTCACAAGCCGAAATAGCAGCGGCGAACAATAAACAGACCGACAGATTTATTTGTAACATCCGATACGTAATGGCTTTGAGAAGTAATGCTATTTATCACTCACTAGCTCTGGGAAAATCATATCTTAAAGATAGTTTAAAATAGCTTTGGTGTAAATATGTAATGCATCTACTTTTATACTGATGACGGTTATTGATCCAAAGAAATGCGGCTGTTATACGTTAATTTTTTTGTTTAACTCATTTCCATATTTCCATTAGGTATGGTAAATCTCAAATTCCTTTGTGCGCGCCATATGCTTCAAAAAAGTTTTTTTTACTAAAATATCCTAATATTCACGCGTAATTGTTTCTTAAAAAACACCTTAAAGATAAATATCCATTCAATGTAAAGTTCAAATTAAACAAACTCATAAAGAAGATTCAGTTTAAACATGAAATTACTAAAATGAAAAGTAAATGTTTAATTTGCATTGCCAGAAAAATATACACGTCCAAAACTCCAGACACACATGGAAATTATAATACACAAAACGGTTTTTAACGAATCGTGATATTAGGTAAACTAACTAAAACTTCGGATTCGAGTGGAAAGAGCAAAAAGTGAAGCTGTTTTTTAGGATCCATCAATCGATCTTTACCTACCTATCATGTGTATTTATATACTTAGTTGGGTACCTATAGATCATCTTTAATTTTAAGCTTATCTAGCTTCTTATCAAAATAAATCGACATACGTAGACTTGCTAAGTTCAAAATGGAACTAAGTACTTGTTGTGAAGATTTTTTGTTAATGATAATATTATATTATAGTTTAGAGTTTTAGACTAGAGACAGAAGAATAAAGTCATTTTAAAATTCTAAAAATTTACATCAAGACATTGGAGTATCTCAGCAACAGACTCGTGCGACTAAATAAACGGAATGCATGTAGAATGCAGATATATGACATTGACAGTTGGTTTCCGCCACCTTCACCTCTGCAACTGAGTGCACTTTAAATAGACTTTAATGCACTTTTCCGCTTTACATACATTTACAAGTGCGACAAGGCTATCTTGGCGCGTGGCCAAAATTGGAACTAGCGCTGCTATTTTGTGATACAGTTTTATAGTTCGCTCTGTCGGTATATCGCTATTGTATGTTATGTTGTTTTTGCTTAATATCAACTAAAATAAAACTAAAATTGAATTAAAATTGAGATTTTATTTTCTGGCTGCCTTTGTTCTATAATCAACGCCATCCTGAAAATGTCATTCAAGTGCCTAGAGAGTCTTGTGGGACAGTATATGCGGTAGGTAAAGTGATAATAACAATTTGAGAATTGAATTGAAAATTGGACAAGCAATTTCATATCGCAATATTTAGATATGACGATAAAATCGAAATTGATTACATACTTTTGTACTATTGTTTTAGATGTAAGCCATGTATCTACTTTTTAGTTCCGCAAAAACAAATAGCATAGATATCCCCGGCAATGGACGTACACAGAAGACTCGGCCAAATGAGACAAAGCAAATAGCGAAGCCAATAACTAAAATGAAAAGGATGTTTACTGATAGCAAAGGCTATTGCTTATAGAAAGCGATCTCAGTTTGTACGTAGATATTACGAATGCTAATGTAATACGGCGCAAATACGCTCTGTTATTGTAGGGTAAATATATTACATGAACACGTAATTACTGCTTATTGTATTTAAACAAGGAGAAATCTGAGGGCTTTATTAAATTCTCTACTAGATAATTCTGTACTAATAGATTTTAACCACAAATATAATAGTTTCTTTAGAAAAATAAGTTAGCTATTTGTACCAATTAATTAATAGTACTCTACATTACGAAACTAAAATTCGCCAAACTGCCATGCCAAAGTACACGTTGTAAAGATATACGGCTACTTATAAAGTATCTTATAGATAATGCACTTCCTTATATTATGTATCAAAGTTTTACGCAGTAAGGAGCTGAGGACGATCTTTGTTATTGGCTGATAATGATGATGACAACCTGAAAGTAAATATAAACATAATAACCAGAAAATTCTTTGATGCGTTGTCTCAGTTATTCAATTTATTCCTACAAGATGTAAGGTAATTTAACGTGTACGAATAGAACCCCTTAAAATATTATATTTTTTTAACTCATTATCTCGAAATCAATCAATCAATCAGTTTTTTTTGCATAAAAACATGTCAAATAAGCGTTTTTTATTTTATAATTCACACTTCAATATAAAATTCAAGTCAATAAACTTTATTCTTGTAATCCATAAAGTTTTAGGACGCAATAAAACAAATTTTGATTTTTTTTAAAGCATAAAGTATTTTAAGAATAAATTTCTAATTCCTAGCATAGCATACAGTGGTACAGGTATGGATGTCTAATAGAAATTAGAATTGGTTCAGGTCCTAGTGAAATGGTCGCCTTAACTGAATCTAGACAGTTTCTTTAGGGGCTTCTCAAATCTCAACGGTAGTTGTATGTAATTCCAACAAGTTTGCATAGATTTAATTTAGAAATTATAAAATTCTAAAGGAGCCCGTGGTGGGAATTGAACCCGTAACCCCAACTTGAATGCAAGCACGCATCACTGCGCCAGGAAAGTCGTCAAAAAGATAGGTCGAAGGTTAGCTATGCTTTAGCTAAACTACTTCACAGTATGTCACGATTTGACAGCATCTACGATAGCAAAACAATGTACGCAGCACGTCCCATTAGCCGTAGGTATCCTTGGGGGACACAAAGGATATGCCAATTGGAGCTGATGACGTGACGTCACACCACGTGATTCACGAAGCCACTGCGCAGGTCCACGAATTGTGATCAGTAATTACTCACAACTCAGACGGGCGCGGGTCAGCGGGCGGGTCGGGATCAAGGGGAATTAGACCGAGTAAACCAGCGTGCACTTGATAACTATACCATCTGTAATTGACACTGATATACTCGCTGATTACCCTCGACGACTATAATAAAGTAGGTGAATCCTTTTACACTCTACAAGTTAGAAGGGATTTAACTTTGATCTCACCCGATGGTAAGTGATGACGCAGCTAAAGATGTTATCGTACTAAATGAAAAGGGTAAGTAAATTCACCCTTAACTTTTAGGCCAAAACCTCCCACCAGGCTAGACCGAAGCGAACTTGGAAATAAAAAATAAAGACGACCACCGACTTGAATCCGAGGTTTGGTAATAGTCCACCACGCTGCCAAAGTGGGCCATTGCCAACTTCGAAAAACTTTAAGAACATTTTGGTGAACCCAATGACTTTTATGGTGAACCCTATAAAATGAAGATTTAAGTAAGTGACACCGAGTTTCGGGATTTAAAACTAAATAATGAGAGGCTAGCACTGTTTACCATTTTCATGTTGATTTCATGTAAGTTCGTAATTTGAATCTTTTGTCAGTGGGTTTGTTTTGAATGCAGTTGCATTATTCTAACGCAGTTGAAATAAGTCTGGGTTGTCTATCGTAATACAATTTTCATTATTCCCAGTGCATTGATATTGAATTAGCCGTTTTTAGAGATGTCACTTAAAATTGATGGTATATTTTTGAACTCCCTCAGGAAATGTCCATCTTGTGATTGATTTTTTCATGCATCTATACATCGTTCCCTACTATAGGATTTCGTCTAATAAGGGGAAGTAACCTACACGTATGCAGGTACTGTTATAATATATCAATTATTATCAAATATGACTCCCTGGTTGGGTTATTTTTTCAATCAAATATGAGCATATTTGAAAAGAACCACTCTTTTCCGTAAACCTAACCCATAGAGTTTGTTGACTTTAGATTACCTACTTTGCTTGCGAATTTCAATATTCGCTCAGCTCATCAGTTCGCTAACACCGTAATCCCACTTGCGCCCCACGTAGCTACTTTAGGAACTTTCGTCGCTTTTCGTTTCTCCGTGAAAGTCTCGATTTGGTTTGCAGATGGCCGGGAGAGCCCGCCGCGTGACTGCCATACTAAAGTAACAGCCAAACGGACTTTGTTTACTCTGTTAGTGAGATTACATGCATTGTATATTTTAGGGTTAGCTAAATAAGAAGTTAGAAATTAGAATGAGAATGTAAGTTTTCTTTTTCTCCAATAAGATTAATTAATATTCCTTGCTTGAATTTGGTGGGTTCGATTCCCGCCACGCGTAACTTTAGAATTTTATAATTTCTAAATTGGTTCAGGTCGGGTTTGGTGAGGTGGTCTGGCTTCAGCCGTGGCTAGTCACCACCCTATACCAGCAAAGACGCACCGCTAAGCTAAATCGCTTGACAGTGCGGCGTTGCGACGCGATGCTGTGTTAGTTACCTTAATTCTTCCAAGGTACGATTACATCTTCGGCTGCATTGGCACTTACCATCAGGTGAGATCACAGTCAAGTGCCAGCTGCAGAGTGACGTAAAAAAGATATTTAGTCGGACTGAAATGGGTGCCATAATACAAAACTATGAACATTTTGTACTTGCAATAAATTACAAGGAAAGTTCGACGCAAGACGTACTAAGTAGACATTTGTGTCACAGGTACCTAACTTGTGTTCGAGTATGTTCTATGCATTTATTTACTCGTGTTTTGCAAACGGATGCGGTGTGGAAACGCTTGCATATTCCTCGTGGAAACATGCCGTTGCACTCTACTGCCTCTAAATTATTTACAAACTGGATATACATGCCTTAAAACCAGTGGTCTACTGTATCCATTTTTTATAAGTATAGGGAGACATCTTTGTAACTTGTGGTCGTCGAAAGTTTGACTACTAAATTATCTGTCAGGAATAGTTTTCAGTTGACAATTGACATGGGTCCATGACATGGGTAATGCAAACCAAATACTAAACTATAATTTCACCATGCCAACAAATAACCCAAATGCCAATCTAAACACGCGGTTGCGTGTCAAGCCAAGTTCAAGTACAGAACTGGCAAGCGCACCGTGTGTAATTTTACACGAATCATTTGGACCCACTTTTGACACTCATATCTCAAAGACTATTTCACAAACTAGCCAAGTCAGACCTTAGGCTTCAACATATTATCCTAAGTTATAAGAAGATATGATTTTTATGTTTTTATAAATAAATTTCAGGATAGACCATTGAACTTGGCACCCATTAAGATCTCACTTCTTTTGTCATTGAAGTTAACAACCAAGACATTATATCATAATATTGAACTTGGCTCTTATTTCACATTTATGTTTTTGATGGGATTATTATTACGTGCCAATTTTAATGTTAAACTAAATGATCGTAGTTTAACATTTAAATAAGTGCCTTATTTATCAGACGACATTTTATGTGAATTTCAAAAAGTAGAGATGTATTTAATGATATGTTATCAGCCACATTTAAGGAAAACAACAACTGAAACCTACTATGATAGTCATTTCAATAAATATGAAGAAGGAAATATGCAATTAAGGAACTATGTAAAGAAATATCTATTTTCATGCCTCGTTAGTAGTTTCTAGAGTTGACATAACTACTAGACATCCAAAGAGTTAAGGTTAATTTCTAACACCCAAAAGGACGGTTGCAGAGACTCGTGCGCGGAACTCTAAAAATAAAAAGGTTCAATGACCATAAAACAGCGTATCTATTCCTTACTTCAAGCCTTACTTACAACTAATCGTGAGTGGCGGCGCCCGCGCACCGGAAGTAGACGGCGCCACCACGCGACTGGCCACTGGCTAGCCTAGCTACGATTGCAGTGGAAAGGGCTGTCTGACTACTTGATTAATTACATAACTACAAGTTTTACCTACAATTTTATACGAGACACTGACTTCTGATTTTTCATAAGAACCCTTCAATTAGGCCTTTATGAAAAACTAGCAAACCCGGCGAACTCCGTTTCGCCACCAGATGGCTTTCCCGCTAAAAAGATTTTCCCGCTTTTCTGTTGAAATTTTTCCTCAATTTTCTTTGGTTTAAACCTCACGGAGCCCGAGACCTTTCCAACGAATGCAAAACCGTGGAAATCGGTTCGTGCGTTCTGGAGTTATAGCGTCAGGAAGGAAAACCCGACTTATTTTTATATGTTTAGTAGAGAAGAAGAAGATTAAGATTTTCATTTTCCAAAACCTAACAATAATAACTAGTGGGCACGCGCGGCTTCGCTTGGTTGAAATTTAATACTTTCTTAGTGGATGTCCATATAGTGATACTTATCTATACTCGTAACTTTTGTATGTCTATCCGCTCTATATACACAGCTTTGCTGGCATAGAGTAGTCTTACCGATTGTCAATGGCATCCCCATACATTCAGAAGCGATATTAGTTGTAGAAATAGAGTCGAAAAGGTGATATTGTTAACCTAAAGAGATGCAAGAAGCCGTCAACCCTAATATCAATAAGGTTATTACGTTAAGGGCGATGGGTACCATCCGGGCGCGAAAATTCAAATTTTATTTAGTTTTTCGCTCATAGTGGGCTAATTATACATCGAAAGCTAATGGCAATGAGTTTTGCGGGTACAACATTTATGCATCTACATGTTTTTAATAAAAACTCTGCTCAAAAATGCTTATTTACTCCATATCGGTTCCCGATAGCTCGAAATCTGGGATACTGCAAAAATTATCTTTCGGGAACCAATATGAGATGAGTGGGAACTTTCGAGCAAAGTTTCTATTAAAAACATGTAGATGCATAAAAAGTAGGCCCGCAAAATGCATTTCCATAAACCTACAATGTGTAGTTAGTCTAATATTTGCGAAAAACTAAATAAAATTTGAATTTCGCGGGCTGGTAGGGCCGCAACACCTTAATTACATAACTACAAGTTTTACCTACAATTTTATACGTGACACTGACTTCTGATTTTTCATAAGAACCCTTGAATTAGGCCTTTATGAAAAATTAAGATTTTCAATTTTAAAACATAACAATAACTAGTGGGCACGCGCGGCTTCGCTCGGTTGAAATTTAATTATTTCTTAGTGGATGTCCATATCGTGATATATCTACTTAGTATGTCTATCACCTCTATATACACAGCTTTGCTGGCATAGAGTAGTCTTACCGATTGTGAATGTTATCCCCATACATTTCAGAAGCGATATTAATTGTAGAAATAGAGTCGAAAAGGTGATATTGTTAACCTAAAGAGATGCAAG
Organism: Coenonympha glycerion; assembly: GCA_963855885.1. Taxonomy (NCBI): domain Eukaryota; kingdom Metazoa; phylum Arthropoda; class Insecta; order Lepidoptera; family Nymphalidae; genus Coenonympha; species Coenonympha glycerion. The sequence continues at coordinate 18,446,861 of OY979630.1, read as the reverse complement.
AAGCCGTCAACCCTAATATCAATAAGGTTATTACGTTAAGGGCGATGGGTACCATCCGGGCGCGAAAATTCAAATTTTATTTAGTTTTTCGCTCATAGTGGGCTAATTATACATCGAAAGCTAATGGCAATGAGTTTTGCGGGTACAACCCAAGCAGCAAGCAAGCGTTTTCAACATCAATTAACCGGCTCTATTAGAACTTAAAGTTTTTTTAAAGACGTACAAGAGTATCAAAAGATGATTATATCTTTATAAGAAGGATTTTTGAATAATTATACAGCTTGAGCTGCATAAAACTTGTATTAAGAGATCCGCGTAAGCTTAGGGTACTAAAACAGAATTTGAAAATTCTACTATACAACTTTAAGTATTTTCTGACAGTTTAAACTCGTTTTATCGTTAAAGCTGTATAAAGGCTGTATTTTGCATGTGGTCACTAACTTACTACAACCCTAAGTGTTATTATGGTATCACTCAATCATTGTTTCTGTATAATGGTATATGCAAACTTCATTATAACACTTGTTCTTATAGAGTAGTTTGACACTCTTATAAATACAGTGATTTAGTACTTCTGTCTAAAATAATGCTTTAAAACTAAAAAAATAAATTACATCAATAGTACAGCTTTAGCCTGACTAACAGCTGCCAGCCATATATTATTTTCACATGATCCTACTTTGTGTGCGGAACTCGATCATAATTTATAATGTGGAAAAAAAGGAAAAGATCTGGTGCAGTCAAGAGGAGAATTATAAGGAAATATTTAAATATAACAAATTATAAACCAGAGGACAGTATCAATAGTGAACCATCATTTATTGGGCAAGAAATAAATACATTTAAAGCGTTAAAATCGATGTTTGTATTATCCCTTGCATTTGTTTCTGTCACAGTATCAATTTCTGTGTCGCTATTTTGAACCATGACATCTAGTTCTCTCGTTGCTTCTTCATATGACGATATAGACGACCTTTTTACACAGCATTTTGATGTAGACCAATTATCTAAAGGCCTAGAGTTTTCATCCTTGACTAATTTGTTGACTTCTAAACGCTTTTTTGGCCATTTTAACTCGCCATTCGTTTCCCACAAGCTTGGAACTATACAAAGCCTTTTCTGCCCTTTTTCTATACATTCTATAATTTTAAACGGCATATTGTTCTGAAAAAATAATGTAAAACACATTAATTATACACAATAAACTATTAATGACACTTCACAATAAGTTTATTTAGTATATAATAGGCTGCTAACTTTTTGAGTCTGCGATAACGCAGCGAAGGCTAAAAACAAAACGAAGGAACGCGTGCGTGCTTGCCCGGAAGAACGTATTAACTAAACAAAACATCATGTAGTGTTCCCAGTGCAGAGTGAGGGAGAGAGAGATAAAATAGCCCAGCGTCGAGCGTCGGCAAGCGTATCGTAGTGTTGTAGTTGTAGGTACCTACATTAAAAGGTTTGTAATGGATTTATTCTTGCAGGTTCGTGTCTTGAAAAAAAATATACACCTTCTAGTGAACACGGCGAATCACAATCATTTACATTATAATAATTGTTATAGATCCTCGACTTTGAAAAAAATGATTGTAAAATATTCTACTTCAAAATTAAAACTTGCTTAGGGATAATATTTTTTTACACGGATCTCTAAAGAGAACTTTAAGTTATAAATCCAGAGTCGTACACAGCCTAATTAATAAATATATTATCTTGTAACGCTGATTAAAAACCAAAAACAGTATTATATAATCCAAATCTTACGTAGTACAGCTAATAAGACTATAATACCCTCCAAAAATCGTCTAAGCTGTATAAAATTGTCGCCATTTTAGAACGATTTATGTTTACCAAACTTTGAGATAGAATTAAACCAATATTTAATAATTGCTTGAGCCGCTTCATGATTATTAGCTAAAATAATGATCACTGTGTCCTAAAATCTGTTATTTTAAATATAATTTATTTTATAATCTTTAAAACAAACACTTGTAAGAAGTGTTTGGACCGTATTTATTAATATTCTTAATATTTACCTGATAATTCTACTGGCGCATGAATATTTTGCCAATAACCAACCACACATTGACAGTAAAATTTTATTCGCACTTACCATTACCCAATTAACACCATCAGATTAAGATTTGTCTTGACTTACCGTGTTTCACTTTAAAATAAAAACAATAAAATTGTGTCACGCCTTCCATTAATGCACTCTGATTTGATAATATTTGTATGAAATTTGTTTTTTGTTTATTTTTATAATTTTCTAACTATCTTCAAAATCCTATTTAAAACTTTAATTTTTCTAAGATATTTATAAGATATTACTTGGAGTGTATTGGTTTCTCCTTACACCGAATAACAGATCTTATAAAACTACTATACAGCTTCTTTATTGCGTATACAGCTATTATACAGCTCCACTAACGCGAAAAGCCGTATAATGTGGGCCCTTTTTGCACTTATAAGGTCTGTAAAAGCGCTTATACAGCATTTATACAGGCTCAAATGCAGCTTTAAGTATAAAAATCAACCTAAATACCACTCGTATACAGCTTCTTATGCTACTTGGGAAAATTTATGCATCTACATGTTTTTAATAAAAACTCTGCTCAAAAATGCTCATTTACTCCATATTGGTTCCCGATAGCTCGAAATCTGGGATACTGCAAAAATTATCTTTCGGGAACCATATGAGATGAGTGGGAACTTTCGAGCAAAGTTTCTATTAAAAACATGTAGATGCATAAAAAGTAGGCCCGCAAAATGCATTTCCATAAACCTACAATGTGTAGTTAGTCTAATATTTGCGAAAAGCTAAATAAAATTTGAATTTCGCGAGCTGGTAGGGCCGCAACACCTTAATGTTGCCGTCACGGAATACGAGCTGTACGTGCAGTGATATAAATAATCTTGTATGGATGATTCTATTGGCAATAGGGTATTTGACTCCAATTTTTTTATTACTTTATTATAAAGTAGAATTAAAATAATGACGTGCACTGAAAGAACTAATTAAATCGATCAAATAACAAAAAAGTTATAAGCATTTAAAGATTTGTGATTAGACAGAGATAGCAACATGACATTGTGACGTCACACCTTACCAATGCCATAGTAGCTTCGTGCGGCTTCATACAAATTTTCGTTTTGCGAGAAAGGGATAGAAGATCCCCCCACTCCAAAGTTTAAACGCCTGTAACTTTGTAAATCTTCGTTGGATTTTAATATTTCTTTCACTGCACGTTATTATTTTTATCCTAGTTTATAATATTTTTTATCAAATTCAAAAGTAGTGTAAGACCCCATTCAACGAATATTGGAATTGACGATAAAATAAATTAGCCACTGCGGCAAAAACCGTTTACGAAAACATTTTTTTCACAGAACCCGATCTTTCCTTAATACTCAAAACTTTTTTCTTCAAACGTAGATTTATGTTGAAAAAAATCTCGTAAACTATTTATTAATTTATCTTTAGTCGCCCGCGGCCTTGAACACGTGACTTGAAGTTCTGTTGAATCGAAGCAGGTGTGATTTCGCGGAAATCCATAATTAGCAGGACAAATTAATTTGTTTTGCTATAATCCTCTATTCGAAAATAATCTGTATGATCCAATATGCAGGAACACAACACTTTCTTTAATGCACGTTTCGTCCTAACGCCGGAACATCCTCCAGAGATGATGACTTCACAATGCGAGTCATCATGTTGCCACATCATTGTCAAAGTATTGGATAAATTGTGTGTAGTGTTTCATGTGGGTTGTGTCCCTGCAAATTTGACCATACAGATTATTTTCAAGTAGCGGATTACAACAAAGCAAATTAATCTGTCCTTCTAAGTTCTAACTTCTAATTCGGGCATACTATCTGTGCGTTTATAGGTCACTTAATGTGTACCTTTTATGGATAAAGATAAATTACACTGGAATGTCGGAACAACGCGAGATCTACCTGCGATCCTCAGCAACACTCCAAGATATCCTGTGCGAACTGGGAGGCCTCTTCGGCTTCTGGAATGAGCTCGGTTGACTGGAGTGATCCGGCGAGGACCCGCATCGGCGACTCCACGCGCAACAGGCGAAAAATTGCCTAATCGTGGAAACATCCCAGCAAAGAAGAAGAAGAAAGATATAATACGCAACAAATCGTTGCAAATAGAACCCATGACCCAAAACTTTATTCTGACTGGGTGCTATTTTGAATCTCAGGTACCAATCTCGTGTCTCCGTGTCTGGCGCGCATCGTTGCTGCATCGTTATTCAATCGTCATCGGTTGCGTCACATCGGTGAGGCAACACAACACTGGTGCGCTGACACGGTTCACTTTCCACACAAATCAATACGCCTTTTTTGGAACGTTTGCATTGTTTGTGTGTTCGCCGAAACTAAATTGTTATTTTCATGGCCTTGGAAACAAAAATACCAATAATAATTGCAAAAATTAAAATAAACTACTTACCTGGAAATAAATTTCAACTATAGTCAATGTCAAGGAAAACAACGTTTATAAATCTATGAATAATTTAAACAGCCAAATGTCCAATGATACCTACTAGTATAAGTACGAGTACCTAAATGGCACAATAACTACAATTTAGAATCAACTACGATTATTGTCAAAGTACATGATCTATTACGAAAATTGATACACGTAATAATTGTGTACTTTATTGATAGGCAACTGAGACACCATTGCGATAGCAGACTTACGTACGCCTAATCGAACGTCGCATCCTCCCCATTCCTATCACATTGACCAATAAATATATACCTTTAAATGTCAATAACACAAAACCTCAATTTTTTTCTAATACAGAATGCTCACACAATCCGCAAGCATTTACATAATAGCGCCGATTGCCGTTCTAGTGCCTGCATCGCATTGCTAAACGATGCCGATGTATCGTTTACGTGCTGAAGGCAAGTAGGCAGGCAAGCTACTTGCACAAGTCAGGTCGTCGACCCCCGCTCACTGACGTATTGTGGATTGATGAAGATTTGAGAATTGCTTTTCTCATTATTGTGTAATTGACTTGGTTGCCTCTAACTTCCTTTGTTTGGCTATCATTTTGTTAATGGTAATTGTTCCTCAATCTGATTTCGGTTCTTTTTTTTTTTTTTTTTTTTTTTTTAATTTATTATAACATTGTCCCCTTTCATAGAGAGGGAATTTATCTATCTAATATTATTATGGCTATTCATTATTTTCAATTTAAAATGTCGAACATGACGCAAAGCCTGAAGTACACAGAACAGCCGAATATTCTGGCTTTTGTGAGGGACAGAACAATTCGATTTTTATACGAGTGATTCTGTGTATTCTTATAATACAAGATACACTACGTATCTATACCGATTGTTCTGTTCCTCTCAATAGCAATTTTAGCTATTCTGGTCGCGTATTTGATGAGTGCATCTCGTCCAGAGGCCCCGCCCAGAATGGTGGGCACGGACCCCCTGCACAGTCTCATCTGCAGTTGTTGCTGTAGGTCTTCCCGAGCGGCGCCGTGCTGAGGACAATCCATCAGAAGATGGATAATCGATTCTGATACATTGTCGTCGCAGACGCAGCCCGAGTTGTCCTTGCATTTGAACCTGTGCAGGTACTCCGCGAACCCACCATGACCCGTCAGTACTTGGGTCAGTACCATATTTAGGTTCAATTTTTTGACCACAGTATGTGCAAAGCGCACATCCGGCAGAAAGATCTTGGTCGTGCCTGCAGTTTCTTCGGAGGTATACCTCCGGTTCCATTCGTCAAGCGACTCCTCGCGAAGTAGTCGCTTCACGAATGAAACCGGCCATCGGTCATAGTCCGGCTTCCTCCTTAGGTGTAAAGCCGCCTCTCTCGCGAGTTCGTCGGCTCTTTCATTTCCCTCCAACCCCGCGTGCGCCTTCACCCAGAACAAGGAAACGTCCTTATTCTGGGTGGAACAAATTCTCAAATTGTTCTTTATGTTTACCACTAAGGGGTGGAGGGAACTGAACCCGACTACCGACTCAAGAGAAGATCTTGAGTCGGTGTATATGCCAATAGATGTTTCTGGGCACTTTGTCGCGAGAGAGGCAGCTCTATCCAAGGCAAGAAGCTCAGCCTGGTAGACCGAGCAGTGCGCATCCAACCTTAGCTTGACGGCTTTGGTTTCAGTCTCGCTGTCCCATAAGGACAGCGCGGCCCCAACCTTGCCGTCAATTTTGCTGCCATCGGTAAAGATGCGCACCGCTTGTTTGTTATGAGCCTCAAGGTCGTCTCGGTCCACCAGGCTAGTAAACCGCAGGCAAATCTGTTCCGCCGGATGGGGTTGTGTGGTATATGGCACTTTCCCTTCCATCTCCCTGTCTCCGAGTACTCGCTGGGATATCCCCCTCTTAGACTCGTACAAGGCGGCTGCCTCACGGATACGAAGATCCAAGGGGAGTATTCCAGCCAGTATCATTGCCGAGTTCAGGGAGACGGTTCGGTATGACTTAGTCATTTTCAAGGCGAAGCCCCTTTGGAGTGAACCCAAACGCTTCCGTACTCCAAGCTTTGAGGCGGCTGGCGCCCAGGCACTGGCAGCGTACAGGACTACCGGCTCCACTACCGCAGTATAAATCGATTTTATGACCTGGGGGTGGAGGCCCCAGCTTACCTTGGCGGCTCTTGACAGTTGTTTATAGAGACCCTGAACCCGCATGCAAGTGTTAGTTACATGGGGGTTAAAGGTCAACTTACTGTCAATTGTCAGCCCCAAAATTTTAATTTCGTTGGACAGATCAATGCTGGTCCCGCCCATGGTCAGGAGTGGAGTGTCGTACTTCCGCTTATTGGTGATCACCATAGCCTTTGTCTTGTGTGGTGCAAACCTAAGCTTGTTTCGGATTCCCCACTCCCGGACATAGGCAAGAGCAGAATTGGCCCGTCTAGAAACCTCCAGCCCCGTGTCTCCTTCAAAGACGAGGACAACATCGTCAGCAAAGGCCTGGCAATATTCCCCCCGCCCTCCCAGGCCCTGCAGTAGTGGATCCAATAGAAGGTTCCACAGAATGGGACCCCCGATGGAGCCCTGGACACATCCCTTGGTCGTGTTACGCGTGTGTTCAGCTCCCGCGTACCTCACCCTGACCCTGCGATCCTGAAGATAGCTGTCAACCACCCTGCGGATGTTAACGGGGCACTTTTCCTCAGCCAGTCTGACTCTGATGGCCGGCCACCAGGCACTGTCAAAGGCTCCCTCTATGTCCAATGAAATGACAGTAATCAGCTTCTTTTCTTTCAGCTTCTTGTAGATGTATTGCATTAGGACATAGAGGGCGTCCTCAGTGCTCCTTTGCGGCATAAAGCCATACTGACGAGTACTTATCCCGGGCAAGATATGCCATTTAATTCGGTTGACAACTATCTTCTCAAGGATTTTACCCAAAACGGGCAACAGTCCGATCGGACGATATGCTTTAGGGTGGGTGTAGTCCTCCTTGGATGGTTTACGGAGGACTACAACAGTTGCCTCTTTCCATAATGTTGGAAAGTGACCCAGTTCTAGGCATTTATTGGCCAGAGTGAGGTACACGTCGGGGTTTAGCGAGATCGCACGGTGGCAAATGTCAGCCGTAAGACCATCCGACCCAGGGGCCTTCTTGGGACTGAAGCCCGAGACTGCACAACTTAATTCCACAGCAGTAAACGGTGGATCCAAAACCTCATGTTGAGTCCACTCGTTTACCTGCTCAGCCGTACGCCTCGTGCGCTGATGGTCTGCATTATCTTCAGCCCCAAGATCCTCCGGATAGAAAGTCTCTGCTAACAACGCCACCGATTCGCTAGGGTCACAAGTTTTGCCGTTTATAATTAAAGGCAAGTCTTCTTTTCTTACGGCAGTTCTGCCTATGACCCTATATATCCCACTCCATAGTCCCTCTCTATCCTGTCGCTCACAGAACGCCTTCCAGCTGGCTATCTGTGCTTCTTTGGCCTGCGACTCATAAATTTCCTTGGCTTCCAAATACTCTCGCACAACCCTGTTTCGGCGGACCGGCGCAGCGCATCGGATGCGTCGCCTCTTGGTATTGACTTCGCGTTTAAGCGCGGCGAGCTCATCACTCCACCAAGGTAATTTGAAGAGTTCTGTTGTTTTCTTAATTGGTATGCTTGCTTCACAAGCTGTGTCTGATTTCGGTTCAGTGGCCAATTTCAATAGTCAGAGTAGAGCTACGAGATATTATTACAAAGCGTAAGTTACCCAAATACATGGGACGCATTTCCTATTTACTCTCTTACTAATATAGTTTAGTTTGAGAAGAATTTAGTTTCTTAGCAACGATGGTGGAACATTACCAACTTCCTCTATGTTAAGAACTTATTCCACGTAGTCACAACCAGCGCCATTTGAGACTTTTCCCATTTCTAGTTATCAGAATAATTACTTACTTACCTGAATGAATCTGGAATTTCACGGCTATTCTGATAAAACGTAGCAGGGTATAACTATCGCCATTACAAATCTCATCAAATCAGTAGTTTTAGAATGAAAAACATAGCAAACATGTTTCAATCCTCACAAAATTTTGCGGAATCTTGTATAATTTCAAAACTAACAAAACGTTAAATTTATTTCAATCACTATTGCGAGATAGGTTTAAAAAGAACCGTTATTACCTCGTGTGGAATGCGATTCTTTATTACTTTATAGTGTTGACCTAATACGTAATAGTGACATTTATACGCTTGCGTACGTTCGGTCGTAAACGCTCGCCTTAGTTAAAGCGATCCATGCGTTGAACGGTATTGGATCCTAAGCGTTTTATTGCACCGATAAAAACGCGTGTTTAACAGCCGTACGAATAAGCTACTTCCATTACATAGGGCTTAGCGTTTATGGTTATGAGTTTAGCGCGCTAGATCCTGTTTCCTAGATTGACTACATACTAAAACTTAAGTAGGTCCTAGTTTGCAGTCTCTTATGTATTTTATAGCAATGGTAAAATGCTATAAAATAAATGCTGCAAAGTTTATGTTGGAAGGGACGTACCCAATACCAGCCTCTTTCTATCCTACTATCCTACTATCCTACTATCCTATCCTACTATCCTATCCTACTAATCCTACTAATATTATAAACGCGAAAGTTTGTAATAATGTGTGGATGTATGTTTGTTACTCTTTCACGAAAAAACTACTGAATTGATTTTGATGAAACTTTACAACAATATAGCTTACACATCAGAATAACACATAGGCTATTATTTATAAAGATATAGTGTGAATTATCCAAAATATATAACGATAAGTGTCACGTAAATAGGAAAAAATTGCAATCTGCGACCTTTACTGACGTACGCCGCGAAAACCGTTGGAGTTACACTTATATAATGTATAATGGAAATGTTTATCTTAAATAGTTCTACAAAAAAGCCCGCGACAGCATATATCCAACTCTTATGTGTAAGCCATTATCGCCAAAATAGTGCACCCCGAGAGCCCGATACTAGGCGTTCCCGCGCGGCCGGGCGACTGCGGGCGGGACGGGGAAGAGGCATTTATGAGTGCGCGAAAAAAAATACTTACTACCATCACTATTACAATTTTCCATCACCATCATCATTTTTTGAAACCGCGGCGCGGCAATATAGCCTAAAGATAGATAGACAGCTCTGATGACATAACATCCATCTCGAAATTCACGCGGGCGAAGCCGCGGGCAAAAGCTAGTTTTAAATAAGTCTGTAAACAATAGTAATAAAGCAAGTTTGGAATAGAAAAAATACACATTACAAATGTAATCATTACTGCACAAGTACCATTAATCGATGGTTTTTATGTTTTTTTTTTTTAACTTTTATTTATAAACATTCTCTTTGTTCACAGGTAAATATCAACTGCGAAATGTTATCTACTCGCTAATATTGCTGTTGCCTGTTTGTAAGTATTGAACTCCTGTGTGAGAAGACTATCCTGGGAGCACGACTATCGCACGTCGCGTCGGATAAAGTAAAACATGAATTTTCATGGAAGCTTTAAATTTTATAGTCCACTAAAAGTTGGAGCATAAATTGCAATATTCGCTCAATAATGTGCTGTCAAGTGAAAGTAATATAAGTTATTATCGTACAAAAATATTATATTTACAATATTTTATACGACAATTGGTCCACATTGCTCTTATAGTAAACCCTTCCATTAATAGATACATATACTGGAGGAAATAGGAATGAACATAACTAGAGAGCGCTTTCTTGGGTGTTCCACCATGTTGGATTTACAATAACGTCACACAGCTAAATTTTCTTATTCCAGTAGGTATAAAACAATCTAACCTGGTAAAGTGAGAGATGAAGGGACCGAGATCTGTTATCCCTTATGGAGGTTTCTCACTAACCCGGGTTTGACGGGAATTCTCAAATACCTACTCTCATTAATAGTTTTTAAGAGTTTTCTCGCATAGCCAGTTCTCACTTAGGTACTATAAGGTTCTGTAGTTGTCAGTCAAATAAGTAACCTAATACCTACATTAGCTCAGAACTAGACGCTTCAATTAAACTGAAACTCGTTATTAATTACGAAATCATAAGTACAACACAGTTCAACCGTTCAAATAATAAGCACGCTAACCGCTTCGTTATATCTAAACGATTGAATCACTTTGCACTGCAAATTGATCGAATAGTTAGTTTATTAAATTTTAACCATTATAATGAGATTTAATTGTCGGTTGACGTGACCTCAGCAACATACGCACAAGATCAAATACTATTTTTAATACTTTCTGACATGTTTCTTGCTAGTTCTTCTCGGTTTAAAACCGATACCATATCTATATATCTGACAATTCATAAGTCCCTGTGTAATAATTTGTCAAGGGTTACCACCCTCCCGGCATAGAAGTACCGCTTCTATTTGGCGTTCCGGTCCTATCCTGTTTAGAATAGGTTAAAAATTAGCCCCCGTTAAGGGCTGATTACCCCAATCCAATGTCGTATGATAATATCTTCGACTGCATCGTCATTTTTTTTAATTTATTGATCAAGATATGTATAATCACAATTTATAAAATTTACATTATATATTCCATCCTCAGGAAACATATCGTTACCAACATGTGAGATGAGACGCAAGTACTTTAACTTGTAGTGTTCAAAAAAAGTTAGACCTAATTATGTGGAAAATTAAACATTTTTATTTGATTGGACGCTACAAATACCTCACCTATTCGTATTGATGGATATTGATTTCTATTACGAAAGTTTGTGTATTTTTAATCATCCATTGTATACCAAATTAGATCAGACCCTCTGTGTACAGACGTTACAGAAAAGAATTGGCTCCAAATCAGTTGAAGAAAGTGTTAACTCGGACTGAAGCGATTGTAACGTATAGACTATAGAATATAGATAAAAGGGCTATAAGAGGTGTATAAGAGGTGGAGCACTTTCAACTGGTTACTGATATAATGAGTTTCTCACACAATGAAGATTGGAGCGTGTACCTAACTACCTGCTAATACTCAACATAATGGCTCGAGTCACTGACACCTCTCCCCATTAACAAGGTGGTAGTTCATGAGATGCTTAACTTCACTTTACTTTAACACCTGACACCCGTTTAGATAACACTCATTTACTTGTTTATCACCTTCTTTTGTAGGTGTCAATACACTCGTGGGACGTATAGGTTGGCACGAAGTACCTACCTTAAATATTACTGTAGACTTTATTTTAATAATTTTATTGATAAGAATAAAACTTTAACTATCTTGAAGCTGAAACTTATAAAATTAATATCAGTACTAAGATGGTATTCTGCATAAAACGGTAAAGTCGACGTTACAACTTTCAATGTGCCCTTTGCTACTCGAGTTCATTTCTCGGACCTAGGTAATTAGATATTGAGCTTTTCGGTCATAGATTTTCAGTGTTTATTCAGCTCACCTCCAGTTTTCAGAGACTACTTTAAACCATCGACATACTAGCCCAACGCCTGAACTTTGTCTGATTATTTCAAAATCTTGCCGCCGCATCTGAACACAATTATGAAAAGGCAATTGTGTTTGTATAATATTATCATCCTCATGAACTCCTTGTTATATCCCACTGCTAGGTTCGGGTCTCCTCTGGGTTTGTCCAAAGTACACCACACTGCGTGGCCAAAAACTCCAAATACGGAATTGCAGGTTTCGCATACCTTTGAGATTATTATGGTAAACTCTCAGGTATGCAAAATTCGTCCCGATGTTTTCATTTACCTTCCGCCAAGCAAGTATTATTTAGTTTTCACAAGCACACCTAACTCAAAAAAATCAAGTGATTTGAACCCCCCAATCATCTGATGAAAGGCAAACATCTGAACCAATGGGGTGGCTGTATGTTGTCAACTGGACTGCATTAAAAACAGACAGCGCAGTCGAAGTCAATCTTGAAACATTAGTAGTCAGTGAGTTAAGCCAAATGGCTGCATGTCGTAATACGATATTATGGTTCTAGTGGTAAGGTCACTGGCCCCATTATTCGCCATTACGCATTCCAAAGCACCCTGGGCCCCGAGTGATATATCAGATTAGGTGATTTGACAAACAAGGAGTGTCTGTGGCCTTTATGGTGCTCTGTTATGTAACCAATTTGGAATTGCTCTTGTGTGGGCAGGCTTGGCGTAAATTAAGAATTCGAGGCGTTGTCTAGAGAATAGCTCTACACAAATATAATTCTAGTATCCCAAATACTTGTTCGATTCTAAATAAAGCATAGTCACAGAAAAAGGTAAGGTCGCAAAGGTACTTGAATTAAGTATAATACCTATTTAGAAAGGTTAAATCTATTGTATGCTTCGGAAAGTTCGCACTTTTATATTTCTTGTACAAAATTTTCGTATATTTACTTAGTATTAATGTTATGGTAGTGATTTAATAGTTCAACCTTAGATAAGAAAGAAATTTGTTCTGTGATTATAGTCCAAATTCCGCATATTTTTCATAACTCAATAACACCAATGAGTAGCGAATACTTAATAATATATTTAAAATTTTCATGTGTCCCAATGTAATTTATGAAGCCCCCCTCGAATTTATGTTGTTCCAAAAGTTTTTGAGTATAATAATACCTATAAATCCATACAAAATTTATCCTATGGAATGCCTTAAATTATATTACAGGAGATTGCACCCATATGTTAAATCTAAATCATGGAAATATAATTTGTATAAAAAATTTCCAATCCGCATCTCTATAATTGTCCCGCGCTTCGGTTTGTCTTCAACAAACCGCGACTCGTGAAGAAATAACATACTTTCCGCACATATATCGAAATGTACAATTACTATGAGACTTCAAAAATGAGCAGCGGGACCATTTGAATATTTAAGCTGATGCATGAAAAACACTTAGATTATTGTATAAAAGCTGTTTCCAGCTGGAACAATAGAGGCTATGATGGAAGAATTCTTGGAATCGTTCCAAACTCCAATGTTCCAGAGACTATTTCTCACACAATTTTAAAACAAAGCTAAGTTAAGCACTTTTTATTTATATTTTTATATCATGTCATCACTGAGATTACGTAAAGTTACGTTACGTAGGTACATTATGTATGCACGAGTATGTGACGTGTTAAAAGTATATACTTAGGTACATTTAACAGAAGTTCAATGGCCTTATGAATTGTTATGTTTGAGTACCTACTTTTTATTATAAAATGTGAAAATATTATTAATGATCAAACGAACTTGCAAAGTGAAGTTCGATCATAATTATATGAATTCGCTTCATTTGAAGATAATTATCGACATAGTAGTACCTTCTATTGTACAGGCACTTTTCGCGCTTTTAGAATTAAGTCACTCAATTGATTTTTGTTTTCCTGTGGGTAGTCCCACCGATATTATATATTCTGTGGTCTCACTAGCCGTCGTCATTATTTTAGAGTAACACAAAATTTTCTGATTAGGGTTGGGAGGGAGGGTGTTTATATCTTCAAATGAAGCGAATTCATATAATTCTTATATTATATAAAACTGACTAATTTTTTCCGTGACATTTTCTAACGTAAGGTCCCCATAGTCCTATTGGCAAACAAATTTTAAACGATCTCAAGTAAACAAATATTTTGGTTTTAATTTATAAGCACTTTTAAGTAAGCGTTGTATTTGGTCGATACTAGATAGGTTATTCACTACCGAAAAATAACGGTAACGCGGAGCGATGAGTATTTAATGATTCATACGCAGCTCCATTATTATACTGTTCTGGGAGAAAAATTACAATGGATGAAGCTGACAATTCATAAAGGCTATGGTTATTGATACGATAGAACTGTCACCATAATTATAATGTATTTTTGGACAAGGATGCCATAATAAAGCCTTATGTCATCCCTGGGGTTCCGCTTGTTGTGAATTTCAGGGTAAGATTCTTCTCGGGACGGTGAGGTCTCGGAAGAGGACGAACTAATATTTAAATTAGGGATAACGAATATAGTTTCGTTTTGAACGATCCTCATTAACAAGGGAAACCAAGGCTCTGATGGCCAATAGGGCAATGCTAAGATATCCTCGGCTTGATCCATTAAATTTTTTGTTAACATTTTAAAGCCACTGAAACTGGTGGAAATGCGTAAAAAACAATCATTGATTTCTAACATAATTTAAATGCATCTCCTGTTAGAGAATTAGGATCTTGTCTCCGAGATGCGTAATTTTTATATTTCCCATTAGTGCAAGGAACGAAAAGGTCAATTGTTGCTTCTCCGAATGCTGACGTCGCTAGCTGATAATGATAGTTACCATTATAATGTATTAGGATTTTCTCGATGAGATTCCTGGTCAGCTTTTACTTTGTCTTTTGTTTTTATATATTACGATAAAAAAAAAACCAAAATATATTTCGTTCCTCGCACCATTGCCGAATGGATCTTTTTAATTCACTAAGGTGAGAAAACTGAATTCCTCCCATCCGATTTATATTGCTGATTGCAGCTGTGTTATCAACCAGTTCTAGGATGTTAATTTTAGACCTCTTGTGAGCAATGTCTTTAGGACCGGGTCCAAATTAAGAACTGCAAGGGTGTTTAATGAGGTAAGAGTGTCCGCCAACCACCACTGTAAGTTTGGAAGGATATCATTATTAGGTTTTTATTTTTTCGTCGTAATTTTGGTGTAAATTGAGAGCCAGAAATTTTTGCTTCTCCAGTGTTTTGGTACAAAACCGACCATATCTTACAGCTGGGCAGGCCGGCGTAAGAGTACCTATTGAATGGGCATTAAAATGGCCAAAGTCTTTAATAGTGCAAACTGGCAGGCGAGAAAACTTCTCTTTTAAATTAAAATATTGTAACGTTTTTCTGATGGAAGTGAAATCCTCACGTCCTTAGAATTGTAAATTAAACCCAAAAACTAATGACTCTGCAGGGATTCTCATATTTAGTAATGGAATCTAAACCATGACGCAAGTGGGTAGTATTTTTTACATTTCTAAGGCATCCCTCGAAGGTGTGCCCTATACGTAAATTATCATAATAGATTTAAAACCACCGTATCCTAATAAGTAAACTACTTATTTTATTACTTTCTTGAAAGTTCGCAGAGCTGAGCTCAATGCGTAGGGTTTTTGCATTAAACTTGTACCGCGTACGTATCATTTTGTGAGCTTTTTGAAGTTCAGAATAAATCTATAATCGCCGTTTGGTTTTCGAGCTAAATAATATTCGAAATAAATAATTCTTTACGATGTTTTATCGAGAAAGTATTGTGAGGAGTAACATTTTGTACCACTAATTGGCGGGTGAACGGCATGCGTTAACCGTTACGATCCCATGTCCTATGTCCCAGAACACCAGGGATTTTTGCCATACTAAGCCAACAGGAGTAATACTGTTGTAGCCTATCGGCATGCACATTGTACCTGTATTTATGCCGCGTTTGTTGGTGGTCGTCGTTTTCGAAGACGACCTGCGAATCAGTAGCGTTTACGCCGCTGTTCGTCGGTAGTGTGTGTAATGCACCCGATACAATCCAATCCGCCCCCCCCCCCCCCCTGCCTTACGACTGGAGCAAGGAGGGCAGGACCACTTTCCCCGATAACGAGGGCGAGAGGTTTCAGTGGATCTGTCCCTTTTAAGACTTTGTATTACATCCAGAAAAGACTTGTCCAGTATCGGAGTGATAAGTTTCGTTCTTACTTCCATATAGGAAAGATCTCTGAGTAAGTGGCAGCCCTCCGACAAGATTTTCATTGCTTGTACTTTGTCATAATGGTCGGTAGCATAGTTATAGCTCTGTTTATAGCTGTGATTTCTAAACAAAGCTGCCGGGTCTGAAGCTTTTTATCATGAGCCCTTAGGGTATCCTCGATAACAGCATATATTTCTGGATTAAGTGCTGGAGCTTACATTTATCCGGGACAGCAAATTCCTTCAATAGCTTTTCCGTTGCTTTGTTTTGTAAACCTTTTTTATTTCGGTTTTTTGTTCGGTACATACAACATGTTGTGACGGTGCCGGGTCTACGGGCACAGAATTCGATGGCGGTGGCGTCTATTGCGGCCAGGATGAGCGCGATATCTAACGCAGTTTGTAATTTAATTATTGCGGCTCATTTTCTGATAAAAGAAAGCGATCGGGTTATCACCCAAAGGTTTTGATACCATAAAGAGGTCAATTGTGTAACGTCATACTAACCCATCGTGTTAACCCACAGTTAACTGCCAGGCAAGCATAAAAACACTAGGCCCGTGACATTATTCACAAGGGTTTTGTTCACTATTTTGATTATTAATTACTAAGCATAACGCAACGCCATCGTGTTAACCCGCAGTTAATCGCCAGGAACGTACAGAGATGCTAGGCCCGTGACAATATTAAATAACGTTTGTTCACTACTTTGATTACCAATTACTGAGCATCAAGCAAATCCATCGTGTTAACCCGCAGTTAACCGCCAGGAAAGCATAAAGATGCTAGGCCCGTGACAATATTCACCAATGTATGTTCACTACTTTGATTACTAAATACTATGCATCACGTAAATTCATCGTGTTAACCCGCAGTTAACCGCCAGGAATGCATTAAGATGCTGGGCCGTTGACAATAGTCGCAGATTTTTGTTCACTATTTTGATTATTAATTACTATGCATCACGTAAATCCATCGTGTTAACCCGCAGTTAACCGCCAGGAAAGCATAAAGATGCTAGGCCCGTGACAATATTCACAAATGTATGTTCACTACTTTGATTACTAAATACTATGCATCACGTAAATCCATCGTGTTAACCCGCAGTTAACCGCCAGGAATGCATTAAGATGCTGGGCCGTTGACAATATTCACAAATGTATGTTCACTACTTTGATTACTAAATACTATGCATCACGTAAATCCATCGTGTTAACCCGCAGTTAACCGCCAGGAAAGTATTAAGATGCTAGGCCCGTGACAATATTCACAAATGTTTGTTCATAACTAATTACTATGTATCGCGTAAATCCATCGTGTTAACCCGCAGTTAACCGCCAGGAAAGTATAAAGACGCTAGGCCCGAGAAAATATACACAAGTCTTTGTTCACTATTTTGATTACTAATTGCTAAATATTACGCAATTCCAACGTGTTAACCCGCAGTTAACCGCTAGGAAAGCTTACTTTTGTTAGGTCCGTGAGTTTTTCAACTATATGTATTTTCACATCACATTTACTAAAAAGAGTTAATCCATCGTGGCAACCCGCGATTACCCGCTAGGAATTTGGTTAATTGCAATATCACACTCACAGAGAACGTCACTATTACGTAAGTAATAAAAATACATAGTAAGACTTACATGTATTCTCGTCCGATGAACACAACACTGTATTACGTCTATGCTTTACTAAGTTTTCTAATATTTTTATTTTCTTTATAATAATTTATTTTAATGGCAGCCGGAGCGTGCGCGCGGTGCCTCGCACAATAAAAGAATGACGACGGCTAGTGAGACCACAGAATATATAATATCGGTGGGACTACCCACAGGAAAACAAAAATCAATTGAGTGACTTAATTCTAAAAGCGCGAAAAGTGCCTGTACAATAGAAGGTACTACTATGTCGATAATTATCTGAAAAATGAAGCGAAATGAAATATAATTAACTGTTATGTAGCATACATTGTTTTCACTTCTCATGCTCGTAAAGTTGTTGTTTATGCAGCGTGTGGGCTGCATAAAATGCATTTTTGTACACACGTAACACGTTACTGATTTCGATCTCTAGGCTCTAGTCCTTTAGGCTGACAGGCTGATAGGCTTGGCGTGACATTATTTAGATAGGTGTCTCTATCTAAATAATGTCACGGATTAAAGCTTGTTTTGATGTAGTGGTTTTGACGGAGTTCCCAGGTTCGATTCCCGGAAGAAACCAGTTTCAGAAAGCCGATTTGTTCCCCTTTCGATGCTTATTTCAAGGTCAAAACGTCGAACAAACAACTCATATGATTTGTAAACATAAAACCGTTTGTTCACTACAACCGACAATCGATAACTAATGCTACTGTAATATACCTACGGCTGTACATAGTTGTCGGTAAGTAATGTCTGTAGAAGTTTTTCAAGAATACGATAAGTTTAGTAATGGTACCTACGAACGAAATGAAGACCATTTCGGTCATCGTGGACACGTTCAGATAGATGCGTCTTCTATTTCAAGCAAATCGGTCCGACAATATTGTCAAAATCTAGCAGCACCACCATAACACCTAAATTATCGGTTATTAATTGTCAAACTCCATTTGGACAGAAGAGTACGAGGCATGCCGCGCGACATCGCACCGACGCGACGTGTTGACTGTCGGATGTACGAGTATGTCGGTCAGGTGAAGATAAAGCTTTACGCTGATAGTAAACATAATAATAAATTGATAGATGTATCCAAGAACACCGTTCCATCAGAGCCAGTCAATCGCTAATGTACTGACGGCGCCAATGTAAACAAAGCAGCGCGAGTTGTTTACCCCATGTTTACACTCAGTTTCATTTCACTTTTTAACCGACTTCAAAAAAAGGAGGAGGTTCTCAATTCGTCGGAATCTTTTTTTTTTTTTTTTATCTATGTATGTTCACCGATTACTCGAAGACGCGTGGACCGATTTGAAAAATTCTTTTTTTGTTTAAGAGGGTTTTGTTTCCAGATGGTCCCATTTTAATCAGGTCAGGATCTGATGATGGGATCCTGGAGAAATCGAGGGAACTCTTCAAATTTTGTATGGACACATGAAACTATTTGAGTATTATTAGAAAGAGTAATATTTTCCAAGTTGTCCTATGGTCATCAGGTCAGGATCTGATCATGGAATCTTGGTGAAATCGAGGGAACTCTTCAAATTTTGCTAGTATACTTAAAGCGAGTTGGGTATTTTTTATAGTTACTGGTGCATATGCTACCAGATACTGATTTGATGACTAAAGTCATCAAGTCAGGGTCTGATGATGGGATCTTGGTGAAATCGAGGGAACTCTTCAAATTTTGCTAGTATACTTGAAGCGAGTTGGGTATTTTTTATAGTTACTGGTGCATTTGCTAGCAGATACTGATTTGATGACTAAAGTCATCAAGTCAGGGTCTGATGATGGGATCTTGGTGAATTTGAGGTATCTCTTCAGATTTTATGAACACACCTCAAGCAATTTGGGTATTTTACAACGCCTTGTGCATTTTATTGTTTTCCACTAAAAAGTATAAAATAAAAATGGGAAATGCTTTCCAAAAAACCAACTTCAAATGCCACTACAAAGAGTGAAATAATTTTTATTTAAATTTTAGGTACCTACACCAATTCGAAGTCGGGCGATTGTCTATGACTTCGTCATTTCATCGCACATCAAGTAAGTAAGAAGGACTATTAGGGATTGTATGAAACATTGCCCGACTTCGAATTGGTGTAGCTACCTAAAATTTAAATAAAAATTATTTCACTCTTTGTAGTGGCATTTGAAGTTGGTTTTTTGGAAAGCATTTCCCATTTTTATCCGTTAACATTTCATATTTATTAAGAGCTTTTATTAGTGTCAACGTACAATCCTCTTGCCTTAATTCCTGTTGAGGTATTCAAACGAAAAAAACACTCTCTAATTAACTGCTATAATAGTGATAAGCTGTGAAATATCGAATCTCTAGCGTCATATCACAATGTATTCGATGGTGCCAGAGATGATAGTGCAATCAGGAAATCGGAAGTGCGATTTATCTATTTTTAACCGACTTCAAAAAAAGGAGGAGGTTCTCAATTCGTCGGAATCTTTTTTTTATGTATGTTCACCGATTACTCGAAGACGCGTAAACCGATTTGGAAAATTATTTTTTAGTTTGAAAGGGTATACTTCCCAGATGGTCCCATTTTTTTTTGGTCAGGATCTGATGATGGAATCCTGGAGAAGTCGAGGGAACTCTTCATATTTTATATGGATACTTGAAACAACTTGAAACAACTGTTTGAAAGAGTAATATTTTCCAAGTTTTTCTATGGTCATCAGGTCAGGATCTGATCATGGGATCTTGGTGAAATCGTTGGAACTCTTCAAATTTTGCTAATATACTTGAAGCGATTTGGGTATTTTTTATAGTTACTAGTGCATTTGCTTGCAGATGCTGACTTAATGACTATAGTCATCTAGTCAGGTTCTAATAATAGGATCTCGGAAAAATTGAGGGAACTCTTATTAATTTTATTATTAGTAGACAGGAATTTTAAAACATTAAATGGTTTATATAATAATACTACTTATTAATCACTTGGTCAATCCATAAAATAATGTTCTTACCTGTTGATAGAAAATATGTCCGCGGAATAAATGTGAAAGTGACCATATAACAATTATATGTTTAACGCTACCTTTAAAACATTCAGAGTAAGAAAATAATAAAGTTATAGTAAGTATTTGCTTGTTCACTTAGCTTCATTTAGTATTCTTTCCGTGAACGCTGACGTACTGATAGTTTTCGTATGGGTATGTCACACGTTTGTTGACTGTTTTACGAAATAATTTGCACATTTACTGCACAACGCAAAATATCTGAGTTCAGCGCTTTGCGTTTGAAGTTTATATTTTTTTTTTTTTTAATTTATTGTACAAAACCAAATACAACAATCAATATGCATACATCTTGCTATCCTCTTAAACTCAAAGAGTTTATGTGAGGATGGCGAGTTCACATAGATACATGAATATAAATAAAGAAATCTAAATTCTACGTAAATTATGCAACAGTCACTTCCTAGACAATGCTTTCATAGGAATAGGCACCTATGTCCAGGAAGTGCCTCTTACATTGCCTTAAAAATAAGTGTTTTTTATGTTTTATAATTAGAAGGGAGTGTGGAAGTTTGTTTAATATTTTAGGTAATGCGTATTTATAGTTTCTTTTGCCGTGGATATTGTTAGTTCTAGGTACATAATATTTTTTGTAATTTAATAGTTTACGTAAGTTCTTGTTTCTTTCTATACTTATAAGATCTTTGATATTATCGTACTCTTCCCTCAGAACTGCCAGCTGAACTTTACTGTGCACTGGCAGCAGTTTACAGTATTTGAATAATTCGGTATAATCATTTGAGAATTTACATTTAATTTTTTTAGGTACTATGGTTTTAAGTAGTCTTAGTTGTAAGTTGAATATCCGTGCAAGGTAGCTTTTAAAAGTTCTTCCATAACTGCTAAGGCCGTAATCAATAATTGAGTCTGCCAGTGCCAAGTATAGTAATCTCAGCGTACCGTAGGGAAGTTTAAATTTAAGAACATATAATCTACTCAGGATAGCTCGTAATTTGTCACAAATGTAATCGATATGAGGTTGCCAGTTAAATCTATGATCAATTTTAAGACCAATATACATATGTTCATTGACCTGTTCAATTGGCGGGCAGATACACGTCTTTATGTTGCCATGAAGGCAGTCATGTGTATGCGCCACTATTGATGCGTTATAAGTTGTTTTATTATGGGCCGTATGTATATGCATTGCTTTAGTTTTTTTTGTATTTATAACTAAACCTACATCATGCGCCCATTTACATAGGGTGTCAAAGTTAGTTTGCATAAGTCGTTCGGCCGCCCGCAGATCCTTCTTGGCAACAATCAGACATGTATCATCCGCGAACTGATACACGGATCCCTCCCCGAATATATTACACATCTGATTGACGTACATTAAATATTCGGTAGGGCCAAGAATCGAACCCTGGGCTGTTCCTTTGGTCGTTCGAATACCGTCACTAATCGTATTATCAATTTTAACATGTGTTAGTCTGTTTCGGTGATAGTCTCTAAACCAATCGAGGAGGGCTCCCTGTATTCCACTGTTTTGTAGTTTTAAATATAACGTATCATATACCAATAAATCGAACGCTTTGCTAAAATCAATAAAAACAACGAGTACATGCTTTTTTTCATTCATGTACTCGTTGATTTCATTTGTAAATTGACATAAAAGTTGTGAAGTATTTCTATTTTTTTGGAAACCAAATTGTTTTTTATTAATAATATTATGCTTTTGTAGGAAAAAATTTATTTTATCGCCAATATACTTTTCAACAATTTTATCAATGCAGGACAGTATAGTTATTGGCCGATAATTGTTAAAATCCTTATGGCTCCCCCCTTTATAAATAGGGCGAATTATCCCTATTTTTAAAGCATCTGGGTAGGCAGAAGAAGAAATGCATGTGTTTATAAGATGAGTCATGACAGGTGTTATTTCTTTGCTAATAGCTTTAATATCCGATATTATTATATACTTTACATTATTTTTCGAGTTTACTTTTAAAATGGCACAAGTCAGGGTGTGGCAGTGACGGGTCGTATGTTGAATTAATTATTTGCTCCTTCAGCTTTAGAATAGTGCAAAATATATTATGCTTTGGACGCACAGCCAACAGCTGAAACTCCAGACTCTACCTCTTGATTTAGTTACCATAGTTTTCAAATAATCAATTTTATTTTATTTTATTTAACATTCGTCAACATGGTAAACACCCATGAAGAGTTAAATCTCAATCTTTAGCATAAAGAAAACTGTATCTATCTAAATCAGTCCAGGAGCTGTAAATTTCTAAACTAAATATTGAATTGTATACAGAAACAAACAAATGACCGGTGCCTAACCGTAAATGCATGAACCGTCCTTATTTGCGTCGTGGGTCCCCTTTTTAGTACAAATAACAATTAATTCATTATCTTTCGCTGTAAGTAGGTACTTTTGGATACAGAAATTTTGTACACTTTGTAACCCGCATACAGATCATTACTAGAGAGTTACTTCCCTAACCTTCCATTTCAAAATTCCCACCTGTGAAAGCCATAAATAAGGCAACGACCGCCAGTTGCCGCAGAGGTCGTGCGAATCCAAAACAATGGTAACGTAACGGGGGTTCGAGTGCACGCTGCGCCTACTTTCGTCGAAATCAATATACTTGTCATTTTGAAACCTACAACAACTCCTGAATACCTTTATTTCGTAAAATCCTATTGTGAAAGAAAAATAAATTGGGGCAATTGGCTGAATTTGCAGTTGCCATATTTTTAGGAATTAGTTAGTTTGGCTGTTTTCTGCAAACAATATTGTGTTGATGGAAAGAAAAAAAAGTTTATAAGTAGAGCACTTTTTAAAAGTATAAGTGTCGAATAAATTACTACTAGAATGTAAAGTAGTTTGCTAATAAAATGTAAATCATAATTTCAAGTTACTTAATACCTTAAGGTACGTTAAGGAGTGTGCTATTTGCTTTGAATGATCATAAATTAGGATGGCATATTTCTAAAAAAGTATTAACTTGTTATTTGGTATTTGGTCATATCTTTATACCAATTATCACTTACCTAGCCGTTTGCTTAAACAATTAGAGTTATATCGTGACATTATATTAATTTATCATTATCATCCTTATATGCGTATGTTGTAAATTACCATCGTACACAAGTCGAGGTCGTGTAGGGCCGTCTTCGGCGGAGGCGCTCGCCTTCGTAAGTGGCGCGCTTTCACCGACTAGAGGTTGGCCTATATTACACAGATTATAATATTATTATCTTACAATTATACATATTACAGACAGGTACTTTATACCCAGATTACTTGTCGAAAGAAGTTCTACAAAACAGACAAAATAAATGAACGCAGAAGTTTCAACAGATTTATATGGTGGCTTCGTACTGCCTGTTTTACGCCAGAATAACATTCGTTTCATTTCCATATACATTATCATGTAATACCAGTAGGGCGATCGGCTAAAATGTATCAATCATTAAATGACTGTATCAATGTGAAAACAAGGGAGTGTGACCAATCAGAACGCTTGAAAAATACGTTTTGACATTGATACAGTGCTTTAATGATTGATACATTTTTAGCAGATCGCCCTGCTGACTACATCTGCATAACATAAAAAAATCATAATGTCTGCACTACTATTTTTTCTTTGACATAGGTCTAACTTACAGGCACTCATGAAGTATCAGACTCCACCTCCATGTTCGGAAAACTGTT
This sequence comes from Coenonympha glycerion, assembly GCA_963855885.1. Lineage (NCBI taxonomy): Eukaryota > Metazoa > Arthropoda > Insecta > Lepidoptera > Nymphalidae > Coenonympha > Coenonympha glycerion. Next base: position 18,422,386 of record OY979630.1, on the reverse strand, counting down.
TTACACTAAGAAGAACCGCAAAGAAACTCGGCACAAGCTTTTTAAAAATAATAATTGTTTTCAAGTAAATCCCCCGTAAAATGTCTTTACCCTTTTTTCATACAAAACTAGTCTTAATAATTAAAAATATAATAGAAACGCAACTATGTTTTCATATGTTATAGAATATTGATTTGGTTCTATTTTTGATCAAACATATATTAATAACTACGTTTATACTATAAACGTCTGATTTAGGCCCTTCTAAAGTAGGCCACTCTAATTCACAACAACATTATCAACCTTGACTCAATAACAAGAATCTTCTGGCACAAACTATCGCACTTAAAAACCGCTTGCCTCTCGAAAATAAAGGGAAATCATTAAGCACCCAATTAACAGCTAATGAGAAATTAAATTAGGTCTCAGCTGTTGTGAAAACTTGTAGAGTTAGGTATTTCTAGAATAAAGTGAGGCCTTGAATGAATAGCTACTATTTGTTTGCCTAACAAATACCTAACTAGGAAATGAAGAAACTATTTTGGCACCTTCCAGATAGATTCCATCTTGAGATTACTGTGTGAAAAACATCACAGGCAATGCTCTAAACTCAGTCTTCAAAATTACCTAATCTTAATTGTTAATGGTTCTGAAACGGGATTCAATATTCTAGTATTTGAAACTTTTTAACTGAAACTAGTTTTAACTCTAAAAGTGGCTTCAAGATTCTTGTTAACCCTTTGGGCTCATTTGGTTTCTACTAATACGTCAAAATATGTAAATTACTTCGGGGAGGTTAAGTATGTTTTTGTTCCTTAAACTAGTAAAGGACTCATTCTATTTCATGATCAATTGAATATATTCATGTGGAGGATTACAAGAATGCTCCATATAAAATGGTACGAGTAAGATGAAAGATTCACTCTTGTTGTTGTGAAAGAAGTGGTCAGGGGGTCAGTGAACCGGCCGCGGAATGATCTCTGGCCAATGAAAAGTGAAAGTCCGTCAGTCTGACCAATTGCTGAGTTACTACACATATCTTCGTACACTGAGATGAAAATTACCCAACGGTAGCTATTAAAACGAGCAGCTTAACAAATACTATGTTTTATGTTAGAAAGGCGAATGATCAGCTGTGTGATTTTGTAAAAATTCTTATATAGCACAGACCTAGTTAATGGTTGTATTGGTCGAGCTGCGTAGGCACTAATTGGTCAATATTGTGCAGCGTAAGCATATTTTAGCTGTTTTTGGATGCATTGCTATGATTAGAGTTGATGTTTGGGCAATGTACAATTTCATTTATGGCAATGACACACACCCGCAGAGAGTGATGCAGCATCGCGTACATTTTTACAGTCTTGCTAGAAATCTCAACTCTCAAATGTCAGGTCCAATACTGGGCTTGGGTCTAATCTCAGAGAGAAACGGGTTTGGTTGTCGAATTTGCAGGCTTCTCAGATTTTTGAAAACTTTACGGACAACTCTCAGGTATACGTATAGGATTTTTCAACGGTAAACAAGTGATATTAAGGTGTCATAACTGCTTAAAGTCATAGGTGCACGGCTGGTGCTCGAAACCCCAACCTATCTTTAGAGGAAAGACCATGAACCATAGATGAACAATAGCTATCAGTTATATCTTTGCTCCAAAAAAAGATTGAGTCAAACTTTAAAGCTATTCTATAATGTACCTACCAAGCTGTTGTTATGTCCTCGCTTGAAGCTTGGACCTCTTTAGAATTGTAGGTCATGTCGCACGAAGTGAATTCCTCACGTTTCTCGTAATCGGAAATCGTATCGGTTGGTCCGAGCTCAGGAATGAAAACATTACGAAAGCCATTAGGTGACCGATTGATGTAATGCCTTTTGCGTCAACAGTCAGTCCTCACGCACTAAATCTAAAGCAAGGATGACCAACATTGCTGATGACACGAAGACAACCCTCGCCCCCATTTTCTTCTACATTTCTTAAGAAGACATTGTTTTTCTATGATTTTAGATGACGCTTCAGAATCTTCCACTTTTTTTTATAAGATTTCTTCGATTATTATAGTAATATCCCAAAAAATCCGTCAGGGTTGGGTCCATGAAGGAGATATTTATGCTTTTTTTTTGGTTTTTAAGTTTTTTACTATTTAAATTATAAAAAAAAATTGCTTACGTTTTGTCACATAGACTGCCCACGTCTGTTCCTGGACTAAAATTCCTCATCAGACTAGTTGCCCCGCTGTACATACCATTGTACAACCAGACCTCTCTTCCTCAAACGACGCCTAATTTCGCACACAAACTCCTTGGCTTCCCACGAAATTTCAGCGTTTGTGTTTAGATATTTTAATTTTTAATTAATTTGGTGCTAGACCCCATTCAGTAAAACAAGGTCGATATCGATTGTTAGCAAAAAAGGTGTCTGCAAATCGATTTAGTAACCGGTCAAGGATGATTATAATTTATTGTTTCGATGACGTATAAACTAACCCTGGTCCATATTTAAAGGAAATACGAGAAACACTCTTAGGTTAACAAGCTCCCTTGAGATCGATTTGTAACATTTATTTGGCAGCTTAACGGTAGTTGCCAATAATCCTATCTATCCCAACCCTATACTAGAGATACATACCAATGTGACATAAGCTCCATACAAGTTACGTCTATCTCTATAGCAGTAATAGTAGGGAAAGCTTCGGATGCATAGGATATTAGCAAGTGCCTAGCCATATGAAAATATCGACTTACGTGTATCTAACTATCTACACTCGTCATAGATACCTGTCGGTCACTCATTCTTTAATTGTATAAAAAAATGCCAAAAATGTATGAGAAAGTCTTCGAAAAGTCAAGTGATTAATATGTCGATCGAATGTGTCATATCCTAACATTTTTATGTCGTTACTTTTAGAAATGGAATAAGCAATTGACTTTCTATAACGAATGCAGACCAGTCACATGGCTTAGGGTACATGTCTCCTAATTTTCAGTTTGCTTAGTCATTAAATTCGATGACAAAAAGATTCAGTCAGCAATCACGTCAAGCGGAAACTTAAGACACTCAACTTATGTAACACAAAAAAGTTCAAATAAACAAACAAGTGACATTATATCATCTGTGTAATCCCCAGCTTATAGGACATCACTTACACAATCGGTCATTGCATATGACACTCGTGACGTAACACGTCAGTCATTGCGCACACGACAACTAGCAGATAGTGATGATAATTTGATGACGTCATCATATTTTTTTTACGCTATACAAGTTAGTACTTGACTGCGATCTCACCTGTTGGTAAGTGATGATGCAGCCGAATATATTAGCGTACTTACTTGAAGGGGATAAGTTATGTCACCCCAACGGTTTCTACATAGCATCGTACCGGAACGCTAAATCGCTTGGCGGTACGTCTTTGCTGGTAGGCTGGTAACTAGCCACGGCCAAAGCCTCCCACCAGACCAGACCTGAGCCAATTTAGAAGTTATAAAATTCCAAAGAAGCCCGTGGCGGGAATCGAACCCGCGACCTCCCACTTGAATCTGAGCGTGCGTCCCCTGCGCCCCGGAGGTCGTCAAAAACGAATACTTGCATATATGCATTAGATTATTGTCTTAATGCGCGTTAGTTAGGTGTGATCTAATTTAATTTCATACTTGTATTCCTAAAGATAGGCTGTTTTCATAAAATAATAAATTCACGTTCCAAATAATGCCCTAAAGTTACAGGAAATTAAAATAGCTAAATTACAATAATTCTAATTCTGAAACGAGAAACGAATTCAAATTAAAGATACTATAACTGCATCAAACGACTGGATTATGGATAGTATCTGAGTGTATGAAATGATTTCCAAAAAGCATAATAATCCCACCTTATTCGTTCGACATATACGTAGGCAACCTCTTGTAAAACATATGTAAAGCAGATTGTAAAGCGGCAAAGTCACCGCACCATATAACACGATAACAATCGATTAGCTGCCAGTTGTTTGCCTCGACATTATACCACATTATACCAACACAATCGCAAAGATTGATGATAAACCACGCGTGGGCGTGGCCCCACGCTATACATGGCCTAGGTGCTTTACTAATTTAAATCTATATAGAGCCTAATTATAAAATTTGCTCAATATCATTTTTATGATTCTCCAATCGTTATTGAACTCCACAGTTATGATCTAACTTTATATCGTTCCCTAGGTATGTAACCTGCCAGTATATACCTGCCCTCTTAAGCTACCTCATACTTGAGACCTGCTGAATTATGAAAGGAGGCCTTCCTCTAGGAATCTTCACACATCACGATTCTACACTATTTTTTCTGTCACTTGATGTCGTCCTTACATTTGATACTATGTTAGGTTGCAGATGAACAGATCTATAGATATTCTTTTTTCTCTATTTCAGGTGAGAGCTGCATAGAGAAGCCGCTCGCGACGCTGTGGCGGAACTACCAGCAGTCCACCAAACCAGACGTGGTGATGAAGCTCTCCGTCACCAACTCCGGCCTTAAAGGCTTCACCAAGGAGCACGGCCTCACCGAGTACTGGTCCCACCGCATCACCTACTGCGCCAGTCCGCCGCACTACCCCAAGCTGTTCTGCTGGGTCTACCGCCACGAGGGCAAGAAGCTCAAGCACGAGCTGCGCTGCCATGCTGTCCTCTGTACCAAAGAATCCGTGTCCAAGAAGATCACCGAAGAACTGCAGATTAAACTCAAGCAGGCCCTAGTCGAATTCAAAAAGGACAGAATCTCAAAACAGAACGCTCGCCTGAGCCTCGCTAATAGCGTCTACGACAACCCGAGCATGCCGCGAAGGAAGATACTCCTCAGTGTAGGTGCCTTGAACTACAGACCACCACTGGAGAGATCAAAATCCGCCCCCAAACTCGGTGCCATCGAAGAACTATGTTCAGAAGAAGACGAGGAAGAAGCGGAAATGAATGGCAAAAAGGACCGGTGCCAGTTGGCGATGGACCTCTCCACATCGCAGACTCTAGACAGGCGGCGATCGGAAATGATGTCACCTAGAAAACTGTCCTGTCCCGAAGGCGTCATGGACAGAATGTTCTTAGAGTCCGAGAAAAACAAAGCAGAAGCGAACGAGAAGTTAATCAACTTGCTCGTTCAAGAAAGCAAACTGAAAGCACAGATCGAAAATGAAACTAGTCAAGATGATGTTGATAAATTGAGATTAAAGACTCTGGAGTCGATCGAGGAGTCCGTTGAACTGAACACGATCTGCGATGAGAGGAAGATGATGCTGTCTCAAAGTAACTACCTCGTCACGGATAGCGACGATGGGTCTGTTTCTTCGGGATGCGAGACGGCGAGCACGGTCACGTCATCGGACGCCGAGCCGTCGTCGCTTCCCTCGCAGTTCTCCAGCGACGAGCACAAGGAGTTAGACAGCGACGAGGAGCGACCAGCCTTCACCAGGATGCGCAACTTCGAAAGCGCATCGTTAAGAAACGGTAGCAAATGTTACGCGAACTCGATCCACTCACTGAACACCGATGCTACCAGCACGGCACCTTCAGAAGAAGTCATCCATATACCGATCGGGGAGAAGAACGGTTTCCGACGTCGCTCCACCTACCCGCCTTTGAAGTGTGACTCCAGTATAATGGAAAGCAAGTTCGAGAATCTTATTGATAATTTGACTGACGCGGATAGCCTAAACTCAAGCATGGAGACGGAGGTTTTTAAGAATTCCGGCGATAACGACAGCGCTTGTAGCGATGAATCTGGATATTCTGAACTGCTGGATGCCAAGGAGAGTATTATTGGAAACACGATTATGGTGTAAGGATATTCGGCATTTTTTGTAGATAGGCATGGCGCCACATTTGAATGGGCTGGCAGCTGAGAGGAAGAGTCAAAAAAAAGTTAAGGTAGCCACTTCGAGTGTTAGGTCTATCATCATTTCTATCAAATTTTCGTTTGGATTCAAATGTAATTTAGGGTGTTTGAATATTTCACTTATTTTTAGTTTATATTTTACCTGAATTGCGTTTGAATCTAAGATTAGATTATTTATTTTTATTTAAGTTGGCAGCACTGGGTGTCTGCCACTATGATGATGGTAGTGACAGATGACGTCAGCCTATACTAATAACGCCATCTGGTGAGAAGGAATATTTTTGTCAATGTCTACAAAAGCTACAGCAATGCACGGTACCGCTAACTTTTGTAATAGGTGTTAGGATAAAATATCATCTGTTCCATAATAAAATGCTATATCTAATAGTGAGGCCTTTGGTTGATCTTAACTGTCATTTGATGATTGTGATGGTTCTATAATAAGTGTCAAAAGGCAGAATATACGATACGAGATAGAGATGAAAATTAGAAACCTACCCATTTTCTTATGGAACAGAGTATACCAACTTCTTTATATGTAGATGTAAATAGGAACAGGGTACTGATGTACTTTATCCAGTTGATATACTATTGTTTTAGATAGCTGTACATGTATATATTGTAACATAATCTGTAAAATTTGATTTTACATTAGAAAAATACTAGATTTTGGAGATTTGTATTATTGTATTTTAATTCCTTATCACGGATGACCTTTTTTGTTGATTAATTATTTAATGAAATAAATAAATAAATATTTATTTATTACTTGTGGATTAATGTAAAGTTTAGATGCAATTTTCGAATAATAAATCTGTTTTGAGTCTATATTTACTTAGTTACCTACAAAAGAGGTAAATGAATTACCTTCTAGTAAAAACTTATCAAAATTACACAATTTAGTTCAATGTTATCTCAATGCCTAAATATAATAAATACAGAGCTATGAGTCTCACTGGGAAATAAAATAAGCAGTATGAGAAGTAATTTCTTTACCATTAACGTCTTAGCTAGGGGAAAATAGATTTTTTTGTATAAAGGTACTTACACATTCCATAGACGTTATACACTGTTTATATTATTATTGGGGTCTACCATGTCTGTAGTGAGGAATTTTAAAAAGAGAAATAAATATATTAGAGAAAATACTTAATATCTGTATTTTATTTTTCCTTTCCATACTATAAAATTAAACACTGATCTACTTCTCATAAGATGGTCGGAGGTTTGAATCCGCCAACGACTTGGTGTCTTAGGAAACTAAATATCATTTGCTTGAGTATGAAGCCCGCCAACACGCACTTGGGTAGAGTGGTAGGTCATAGCCCAACCTCTGTCATTCTGAGAGGAGACCCGTGCCCAGCGCCAGCTGTGGGATATGAAAAACGGTTGAGGACTATAATTAACTGCATATCGGAGCAGCGATAACCTTGGATACAAATTCTTGGTAAAAATTTACTACAAAGTTTAGTTCACCAACTTAACCTACACGTCTTATCACAAACCAGCCAAAACTATGGCTATTTTTACTTCATTATAGTTCTATGGCTATTTTTACTCCATACCTACGTATAGACTGTGAACCCACTCTCGGGCAGTAGTGAATTACATTTTACTCATTGTTGAGCCTAGAGGAGACCCATGCCTAGCAGTGGGCCATAGATTGAGATGACTTCAGGAGACGACGGATATATATTTTGGCGACCCTAGGTTTATCGCAGTGAACGTCGGGCTACTAAATACAACTAAACCACGCACTTGTTATACATATAAATAATTAGTTAACGAAAAATTAAAGGGTGCACCGTTTCAACCCTCAACCGAAATAACATCTGTCGCTGCATGGTCAACGAACTTAACTGTGCCATTGAATGATACCTGCAGGGTAAAGGGGAATAAATTTCGAGTTCGCTTCGAATAACAGATTTCTTCATACAGGAAAAATTGGTGGGCACAACCAGCCACAGCCTCCTAAGGGCAATTCGGAAATCGGTGCGTTCCGAATCACGCACAATTCGTGTTTTAGTGCAATGAAAAATCTTTAGACGCGTTGAGCATATTTGAGATAGAAAAAAACCGACTCGCGCACCGAGGGTTCCATACCATAACAGAAGTAAAACATTGAAAGAATCACTTTTGTTTATGAATTTACGACTATAATTTACATGTAGGTACTTTTGTTGGCGAACCGCAAACGTAACTTTGTTTTTGGTGGTTTATTGTTATTATCAAAAAAAGTATAATAGTGTCATGATTTTATTTAATCTATGGTAAGGTTGACTTCCATTTTTGAGATCACAGAATACTGACCAATCATAGCATTTCCCGCCATTGACATTGACAGCGGTGAAAAAAAAGAGATGATGGAGAGAGGCTAGAGTAGAGCGAATATGTAATTGAGTTAATATTTAATTTGAAAGTAAAGCTATATGCTATTGAATTGTAATACTAGAATTTAACAAATGAATGTGAAAGTTAAGATGTATAAGCAAACAAGCTGCTTATTTATTAAACGAGATATTGTCACATGAAATAAAGTGTACGAAGTGAATAATGGGATTTAATTTACAATAATTCAGAAGTGACAGAACCTACGTGAACTGCTAACCCACATATTATTGAGGTATGATATTATTCTGATTTCATTTCGATTAATTATTTGCATGTTTTATCCCTACTGAGCAATTTGTTATATACCTTGACGTGTAAAATAGGTAGCTATGAATGTTCTTACAAATATTAGTCAAAGTAAAATATATATAATAGAATCTAGAACTCATAACGAAAACATAAAAGTCAAAGTAGAGCCAATTCGTAATTACTTTGTTGAACCTCGTCAAGGTGAAGATAAAATACCAATTTTGATTTATTTGCAATCAGCAATGCCTTAAATCCCTATTGAACTGTATGAGTTTTGTTACTGCGAATACAGAGTGCAATAATAGGGTGTCGCTTTAGAGGAATAGAGTGGTTTTTGGTGCTTGTAGGTATAATTCGAGTAAATATTTTGTTCAATACGAATTGTACCGTACTATCGTACAGCGCCATCTAGTGACAGCGCCATTAACAATTGTATTCTTATTAAATTAGAGCATAGAGTGAGAAATGCTATGACTGTGCATAAAATACAATGTAATAGAATAAACATACATAGTTATTTTTGATTAAATTATTTTATGAAAACAGGCAGTATTCTAGGTTAATTGCAGGTAACAGATCTTTTTCATACTGGACATACCTACTTTAGTCAAAATAAATAAAAATAAATTGATACCTACATATGGGACATAATATTATCACATAATGTTCTGTGACTTAATTGAATAATAATTGATAATGACAGTCATTCGACTATGAATTGCTTCAAAAATTTAGCAAGTAGGTATTTATGCTAGATTTATATTGGCGCCGCCGTATAGTTTGTTCATTGCTAGTGATGTCGAATATAGCTGAAGTTTTTAAGAAGAATAGGGACATTCGTGGATTTTCATAACATTTTGTACTTCAGTTTCCAGTATTATCGGACTATTGTATGTATCTATAGTCAACATAAGTTCAAGTAATTTGAATAATTTATGTAACGCAGCAATAATTTAGGAATTTCACAAAAATTATGTAGGTATATAATAACCTACCTGAGCACAGAAACTTTTACGAGGCATATATCGTATAGTGAAAACGGAAATAAATTAGTTCCTTTCCGCTGAGCAACATAAGTTATAGATATGAATCAATAAAGAAGCGGTGAACAATTCCAAACTGACAGTTATTAAGAACATCAGAGTATGATTTTGATTTTTTTTTGCAATTCTCTATAGTTCTTTAAAGATATGCCGTAGCAGGGATTATGAAATAAAGAAACATATTATTATTATTTTAATTCATTTGCAATTCCCTAGTACTTAAAATATTTAGACAGGAATTATGAAATAATGGCATGACGATAAAATTAATGTGATTCTGGTTGAGGCATTTACAACAATTGATGGGAGTTTATAAGTAATGTCAAGCAATTTTTAAATAATGTTGATTTGGTGTTGGTTTATTAAAGATTGAATTAAATTAATTGGCAGTTAAGAGTGCCGTGACTAAATTATAATATCATTCGGTTATGAGTGCCGCATTTAATTTTTCTATAATGTCCTTGGTTATGTATGCCAAGATGGAAATATTTATGTTCTATGATGAATAATGACCTTGGTTATGTGTGCCAAGATAGAACTATGTATGTTCTATGTTGAATAATGTCCTTGGTTATGTGTGCCAAGAGTTACTTGGTTATGTTGGCCAAGTGTTGCTTGGTTATGTGTGCCAAGTGTTGCTTGGTTATGTGTGCCAAGAGTTACTTGGTTAAGTGTGCCAAGAGTTACTTGGTTATGTGTGCCAAGATAGAACTATGTATTTTCCACAATTATTCGGTACACATAGTACCAAAATGATAATAATGAGTACTCAGTTGCAATTTGTCGGTGTATTAAAACACTAAATCACATTACTAACAATTTACTGTGGTTGAAAAATTCGGAAAAGGGCAATAAACTTGTTTGGACTATATGTTAATAAATAGTGACAAAAAAATTAATGGTAGAATGATTAATGGAATTTGAAACAATATTTTTCTAAAAATAGACGTTTTATTGAAAATAGTTTACTAATAATAAAATATATTTTTATGAATAATCTTTTTGTATTGCTAATGATTGATTTATATTAATTTATCATTGTTTATTTCATTTGCCGGGAACACGGCACGATCAACGAGCTGGTCATGGGAAAACGCTGCTCAAAGGCAAGCGCGTGAGAACGCAGTCTCCGTCAACAGAAGGGAGATGCATGGAACGAGCTAGCCGTGTACGAACGCGGCTCAGAGGCAAGCGCGTGTAAACGCGACCCCCGTCATAACTCCAGATAACTACAGATGTTTCTCCACAAAGCACATAAATATTCCCATCAAGGATCATGGACATGTTGAGAATGTTAAATCAAGACACACGCAGCTTCGGCACTGCTCGCGGCTCACCGAAACGGAGCTGCTGTTGGAACAGGTACCAATATCAAGCAGCAATGCAACAGCAAGCAATAAGCCTCCCAACAAACGAGGTGGTTAAACTTATTAAATCTTTACATTAAAAGGTTGACAAGACCCAGCGATCATTTTAATGTAATTCCAGACTTCGATCCGTCCAGCAAAGGACTTAGCTTAGTCGAACTAATTTTTAAAGTATGCGCGTGAATGTCATTAATAAGGAGGCCAAAAGCGTACCGTACATTTTGCGTCATAGAGCATGTAGGAGTAGGTTTAAAAAAAAAGTGACTCGAGGCTTAACTTCCGTACACATAACAGTTGGAATGAATGGCAAGGCAAGGTTCTAAAAGCATTCAAATGAGCAAAATAACGGTCGTCTTTTGGATGAGATGCTTGCATGCATTTCACGAAGTAACAGAAATTTAAACCAATGCTATTATTGGCATTTTAAATTAGCGGTAATAAGGCAGTAGATTATATCATTCGCGGTAAATTAGTTCGGAACAGAGCGCAAGGATTGAATTGTAAGGAAGCTAAAAATCAAGGTATATTGTATTTCCTAAATTAATAGCGATCTTAGCTAACAGATTTATTTGACAAAAAAAAAAACATTCGCTCGTCTATTCAATTAAATGATTGTGATAGTGGCACTTTAATGAGGAGAAGAGAATTATTTAGAAATGCCCAATATCCATATTAATGTGTCACAAATGGTTTAGAATTGGTCACGATTTTGTAACCAGTGAACAAAGTCCGTTGACTATTTATTGTGAGATTTGTGAAACTGAAATAAATAAGTATTTTGTGATATTAACTAACAATAATTGTCCGGATGATAACACCTACAGAAGTGCTATCTAGGTTTTATTCAAGAGATTTTGAAAGCCTTTCATAAAGGCCTTCGGCAATTCTGTCGTGTCCCAATTTCAAATAGTAGTTTAATTTCATTATTACTATTAATGACGTTGCAGCAAGCTCTTAGAGACACACTTCTTTTTGGTTTTTAAACATTATAATTATCAACCTAATATTCTTTACCAATAATACCTTGCAATAAGACAGACAATTCCTGAAGCTGACTTGATTGAATGAGGATTCAGCTGTAGTATCATTTGAATATTATTATCTCAGAATAATCATTTCTAAGAAATATTTCTATCATTGACGAACATTACTAATGTCAAAACATGGTTTTTGCTTCACGTAAGATTGTGACCGTTCTTAAAGAACCAATGCAGACAAAATACGAATTTGCATTACCGGGCGTCAATCACGTCACGAAATATAAAAAAAAAAACCGGAGAGGTGAGTAATCAAAGGATATCAACAGGAATTTTGTAAGTAAAATTATAAAGTGCAGAGAAAAGTGAAAGATAAGTTAGGTCATGTAGTAGGCATCTAGTGGTATCTGGTAGCACTAGGTTAGAAGTATGCAACCTAGTTAGTCAGTCTCCATCGGTATTGGTTGTCCAAATTACGTTATAGAAAAAAAACCCCCTTTCACAGTGCATACAGTATGGCACTCGCTTATCCACGAGCTTACAACTAAGCCGAACGCTTCAATCAGATCATTTTAAATTCACTGACCAATACATAAATGTGACACAGGTCGCCTATGGCTTCAAAAGTGCGGCAATAAATACTCTATTTAAGTTAGCATACTCGAGCCGTCGAAACTCGCAATGATTTTTAACGCACCTTAGCATCCGCACTCCTATCAAATTAGAAGGTATATTACACACAGTATAATGTAAAGTTGACGCACTCACGGAACTATTGTTGTTAGGTAGAACTTTATCTAGTTGGATTGTGAGCGACGACCTATTTTATATGAATCTATGGATGGACCAAAAGTAATTCATTCAAAGACAAACGTAATTGGGACGCGCAAAGATAAAATACCATTCGACTCGACTTACAATAAACACTTTCATTCGACAACTTATTTCAGAAGTTTTATTTGGATGAAGAATATTTAGAACAGGTATTTCAGACATGTCTTTGAAATAATCGTCAAAAAGTGAGGTCAACGTACACAGGACTCAAGTTTACCTACTGTTATTATTAAAATGGCTGTTTACAAAGTAAGGCCATCATATTGTACGATCAGCAGCAGTCATAGTAGTCTTGGTAGTCGGTGATTCGTAGAAATTTTGACAAAATGGCTATACTATTTTACTTATTTGAAAAAGTACTTAAAACGTTCAGACGACCGCTTTCTTGGGTTCTAATCGTTGACATTACCTTTAAAGATAGTTAAAAAATAATACAAACTTACAGGCATTGAGATAATCTTTTAAAAGAGGATCTGTTGTTTCTTACTCGCAAGGAGAAAATTTGTATAGATCTACCTACTGGCATTACTGAAGAGTGCCGTCACATTTCAATATAGCTTTCTCTGTCTTGTCAGTAATATTGGTTTCCTTATGTTTTTTTTAATTAATTGATCGATTTTATCATTTTTGTAATCATTTTGTTAGTTAATAATTATATTTATTAACACAAATTTAAAGGCTCGATATTTTGATTTCAGATAATTAAGTGTCCAATATTGTCTACATGTTAATACCACAAATTATACCTAATTTAAATTTTTAGGGCCTTACGAAATTGTTGAAGTTATGGAAACGATACAATATTATAGAGTAAAAGCTAATATTGACAATACAGAAACAGCGCTATAACCGAGTTTGATATAATCTAATGTTATATTATAAGGGTCGTAAATGGGTTATGACGTGTGACTACGAGCTCGTCTTAACCTATCGGACGACGCTTTTCAATACATTTGTAAGAAAATAGACTATTTTTTTAATAAATTGAAATATTGTATGTACTCGTACGTATACATACTCTCAACTGCGCAAGTTTGAATTGAAGTATTTTTCAGGACACACAAAGATCTATGTAATGGGCATACAGTATTTTCTAACGTAGATAACTTTTTGACTATCCATTGGAACCTGTATACATAAGTCGTTTTGTACTATAGAAAATGTTAACAATAAAATTATTATGACCTTTTTTGAAAAAAGGGGTTTGGTTTATGCTGTTATCATTTTTAAAGATTATTTTTAAAATATTTTAGTAGTTTTATTCTGTAATGTTATTGAGAATGAATTTTGATATATTTTTATAGAAAAATGATTGATGATTTACCGCACTAATATCTTTTAACTCCTGTTTACTGCTTCTGTAATTTTAAAGTCATTATAATAATATTGTCAGGAATAATAATATTAATGTAAGAAACCAAATGTCATGATTATTTTAAAGAGATTTAGATGTATATTAAAGTCAGTATTATCATATATTATTTATTCGGTGGTATTATTTAGATATTGTAATTTAACAATACTGACTATTCATAAGTAAGTGCATGTGAGTTAGGCATATGTGAAATCAAGTATTTGAATTGAGTTGTATTTTAAGCAATAATATTATAAGAGAAAAAGAGGATTGAATTAAATATATATTGTAATTTTGTTAATCATTAAGATAGAATAGTAGTTACTTATCATAATATTGTAACGACAAATTCTATATTTTGTTAGAAACAATGATGGCGTGGTGTCGTTGCTTGATTGGTGGTAGAAATTGTTTTACTTGAGATTTTAAGTATTGTGCACCGGGAGGTTGCACAAGAGTGGATGGCCGAATGTCATGATTTTATTTAATCTATGGTAAGGTTGACTTCCATTTTTGAGATCACAGAATACTGACCAATCATAGCATTTCCCGCCATTGACATTGACAGCGGTGAAAAAAAAGAGATGATGGAGAGAGGCTAGAGTAGAGCGAATATGTAATTGAGTTAATATTTAATTTGAAAGTAAAGCTATATGCTATTGAATTGTAATACTAGAATTTAACAAATGAATGTGAAAGTTAAGATGTATAAGCAAACAAGCTGCTTATTTATTAAACGAGATATTGTCACATGAAATAAAGTGTACGAAGTGAATAATGGGATTTAATTTACAATAATAGTAACGTTGATTTTATTTTTCCTGTAAAATATATATTAATGTCTATTGATCATAATTATTTCAGATTTTTCGATTGATAAACTTCGGAGATAAGGGGAGGGGAACGGTATTTTTTTCGACAGTTTGCTCAATAAATCCAAAACTATTAGGCATAAAAATAAATAAAAATCGGTTTTAGAATACACAAATAATGCCCTTTCATATGATACCCCACTCAATATTATTATTTCATTTTGAAAATTCGAAGCCGTAGTTTTCCCCCCTTTTTAAATAAAAATAAAATCAATTTTCAATGTTTGATGATTGCAATGGCGTTGGGTCACTATTACCTAAAACTATTCTAATAGCTTCAATAGTTACTGAAATAATCGAGTGTGACAGACGGACGGACGGACGGACGAACGGAGAAAGTCTCACCATAAGGGTTCCATTTTTACCAAATTGGTATGGAACCCTAAAAAAGACCTGACACTCCGGGAGTGCTAACGACTTTTTTATACTAAATTTTCGTGGCTGAATAATATTATTATTGTATTGCTATAGCACTTAATGGTGGTCGCTTGGAGATTCGATACCTACCACAAGCCACTTTACAATTCTAATATTGGCCAGTTACCATCCTACCAGCAAAGACCTACCGCCAAGCGCTTTGGCTTTCCATCGCAATGCTGTGTAGAACCTTCAGGGGTTATTTAGGTATTGTCTGCATTGTCACTTACCATCAATGATGAAATTGCAGTCAAGAACACTTAGTGTGATAAATAAGCCAGCAGAGCATGCGAAACCTAAAAATCTGAGGCGAAACCATAAAACCCTGTTAAAATGCACCTTTAAAAAGTATTATAAATTTTGAACTATAGGGATAAAGAACTCAAGGGCAGCAATTGATTGATAGTCGATTTCTCGGTGCAGCAATTGAGTGCAATTATCCTCTTTAATGGCGGGTAACATTCGGCTGCTGCAGAGACCTTGAGGGTCGCTGACCTGAGCACCGTGCCGTGAACTGAAGAGGTAAGGTCGTATGGAAAGGATAAGGAATAAAGGGATGTATGTAGTTATAATTTTTTTGGTGAAGGATAAATTATAATTTATAAGCTTCGGTTCGGCAATTCTTTTTGTAAACGACTGGATTTGAATTTATTGTAGGTAGGTATTAAATGTATAATTATCTCGTTAGGTCTTGTGCAGTGGGTTCAGTAGGTAGGTACTTTTAACTAAAACTATTAAAGAACTGAAAACTGAGTCTGTAAACACAATTTAATAACAGGCACTACTTGCCTGTACACGATTGTACATATTTTATTATTGTAATGTGTGAGAAAAGAGTCTTTATTACCTGCTGGGTACCAGAATATCTTTAAAGTAAGTTCTTCATTCAGTGAATGTTTAAGGTTTCCGTTTATTTTACTTGTGATACGAAAACAGCGGTAGGTATACGAATCCCTAAAAGAGGTCAATGTGCCAATTATTTAGCAGTTTAAAAATAACTATGGATTATGATACAAATACATCTTGCTGTAGTTAGGTAGGTAAGTATAAAGTAAGGGTCGATCACACAACCCGTAGCATTGTAACCTCAGAACACTATTTTATTGTAAGACAGAAGGTTGGAAAGGAGCAGGCCAGCCGCCAGCCACAGACTGATCCAGAGACACACTGATGCAGAGCCGACGATGGCCTCTGGGGGAGACGTGTTTTGAAGAGGATACCTCGTACCAACGTACCTTGTAAGTAGCGGTAAGCACACCTCAGAATGATCTCCCGTCTAGTTTGGACTTTGAAAAGACTTCCTCAAGAACGCGGCTGATGGCCGGAAATGCATGATAGAGTTTTGGAAAGGACTGATTCGACAGGGAATGAAGTAGGTATAGGCTAATGAATTTCGGTTGTACACAAATAACTTAGCAATCATGGATTTTCCTACCTACTTTATATTTAAAAATGCCTTTTTGGTTAGGTATTTCATTCAATGTTACAAAAATATAAAGCTGGTTGGTACAAGAATATCTAAATATTACCTACACAGAAAAAGTTACATAATAACTTTTCTCTTATAA
This sequence comes from Coenonympha glycerion, assembly GCA_963855885.1. Classification (NCBI taxonomy): domain Eukaryota; kingdom Metazoa; phylum Arthropoda; class Insecta; order Lepidoptera; family Nymphalidae; genus Coenonympha; species Coenonympha glycerion. The sequence continues at coordinate 18,405,475 of OY979630.1, read as the reverse complement.
AAGTAATCACGCCCGACTTTCATCACAGTTGCGAAGTTGGACCGTAGCTCCCGAGTCCCGACGTAAAACACTGCAAATAGCTTGTGATGAAACAGAAAACTTCAAACTTTATACTAGGTAGGTACCGACTTCCAGCCTCACTCGGAGAGCTTAGAGGACATTGCTCTTACGAAAGAAATCAAGCTGTCTGCATAAATCATGATAACTTTGAGTAATTTATGAAATTTTTATTTAACGGCGTAGAAGCCGTATTTAAGCGATCTTTAGTGAAGTTTAGTTTAAAAACTATAAAGACAATTACTTTTCAATTTATACGTCATGTATTTTGGGTCTTTAATCTAAAATCGTTGAGAAGCAGAAACACGATTAGATAAAATTTTCTCGATATCAAGTTCTCCCAAAAGTTGCTCCAAAATCTCAGTTTTTCTTCTTTTTTTCCGAAACTACAATGGATGTAATTGTAATTTTTGTTTTAATGTGTAGGTAGATAAAAACGTTGAGAAACAGATTTTTAATAGCTAGCTTAGTTTTAGAGTAATTAGGTAAAAGGTCGTTTTTCTGTTATATTCTTCCGCGACGCTGAATGTCGCACCCATCAACGTATTCGTGAGAGTGACAAAGACAAAAATAAATTCAATAAATCCCCTTACAGCTCCCTATTATTCAATCATTTTTTATTAATTTAATAACTGAAGTAAAATGAGGTGGATTGTACGAGTTACCTACAGATTTCAGCTATTTATTTTAAAAAAATGGTATGAATTTATGATACCAATCTACTCCTAAGAATTTGCAGAAAAATCATAATATTATAGGATTTATAGGGAAAAAAAAGATATATTAAAGAAAAATATGTAATTCTAAGCGAATAGAATCTTTACCTAGACAACACGAGTGGAGTTTAATGAATTCATGAAGTACTTACTTAATGGTAAAGTCAATACCCTGCATGAATCAGTTGTTGTGGCGTCCATCGCCATGGAGACGACCTGGTTCGATTCCCGGCCAAGGGAATCCTGAATATTTTGACCCGCCGACATTACAGTAACTATCTTCGACGTAAGTAAATATTATATGTCTGTGATGTAGTAGATTAGTAATAGCTATTGAAAGAGAAAAGGATACTGGGAGGGGACTATCATATTGTGTCTGGTCTAGGATAAGTCTTTGTTACATTTCCTTTGATATTTTGACGACCTTCATGGCTCAGTCAAGCGTGCTCGGATTCAAGTGGGAGATGACGAATTCGGTTCCCGCCACTGGTTACTTCGGTAGGTACAGAAGAAACAAAATAGTTAAAAGTTTGTTAAAAAAATCTCGAAGAAACGAAAAGATGATTAAAAATATATCAGCACCTACTCAATGTAAGTAATGGGCATTGTAACTACTGGGTACCTACTTATCTAGAAGCTTGTTTGGCGAAGCTTATTGACTTGTAATGGTATAAGCATGAACGTCTGTCGTGAACGAGACCATGGGTTTTATTTACGTAAACCGTTTTATTTAGTCGATACTGAAGCCAAAACTGTAATTTGTTTCATTTTTGTCTGTCTGTCTGTCTGTTTCACGACCGCGCATCACGGCTAATCCGCTGGATGGATTTAAATGAAACTTGACATGATTATAGTTCATACCCCGAGGTAGGACATAGGATACTTTTTGTCCCGAAATTCATCATGGTTTCCCTGGAAGACGGCATCAAAGTCCAAACGTTTTTTAGTTATAATTCATTAACGCGCTGTCCGATTCCAATCATTCATTTTTTGTTAGAAACTAGGTTCTTTAAAGATTATTCCATACAAATCTTCACTGGGTCACTTACCACAAGATAACCCGTGCAAAGTAAGAACAGGTTTCTGTACAACATCACACCAGAATCCCGCGAAAGATCAAGGAATTCCAGTAGGAAGGCCATGGGTTTTATTTACGATAATTGCAATTTTTCCACATTTAAAACCATAAGTTAATAATGAAGAAAAACCGAAGCTGCCATTTCATCCAGGCGCAACCTTGGTTGGTAAGTTATGTTATATAGTGTCGAAGGTATGATCATGCAGTACCTACATTATTATGGTACAGCATCTAACGCACATGGCAGGACGTTGAAGGGTTGTCTGTAGGTCTAAACTTTAATGTCATCATCTATTTCACCTAGAACCATCGATATAAATGTTACACCTCAATGCCTAGAACCTATTCCATTGTAATTTGTATGGTCTTGCCACAAAAAAATCTAATATTTCTATATTGACTGATTTGTTTATTTTTCTTACCCGACTGTTTCCCACTCAATTATACGCTAGTCTGTGTTTAGAGGTTCATCAGAGGGTTTACCTCGAACCTATTAGGTACGTACCTTTTCGCTTACAGGTTGCAGCCTTAACTTTACTTTTGATTTGATTTTCGATCATTTTTCGTCCTTAGGGTAAATACATAACGACGAAAAATGATCGAGTTTAAAAAAATAATTATAATATGGCCATTGAGGTAGAGGATGATATGCATATGGACACATACCTATTTACCCACCAAACGGCAAAAAAATCCGCTTATGCAAGCGGATTTACGCTTTGATCCTTGTGTATTGTTTTAAATTAAACATGATTTTATTTTTGTTATCGAGTTTATCTCATAGATCTTTATTTTTAAATTAATAAAAGGGATTGTATTTAAATAAGTGGGTTGATCTATTTGTCATATTTATACCTAACAACTGACCATGCTGTTAGGTAATTTATGTATGAATTTTATTAGCCAAGAAAGTCCCTAACTACGTCCTATGCCTACTTACTCATTAACGAATTAGGCTGTAAAAAGGCCTAATAAAATGACCAAGTTCTGACTATCATAGAATTTAGCTGTAAAAATATTTGTAGGTTCCTAGGTACTACACGAACTTGATCATAATTTATCTCAATAGGTAGACCGTAAGGCTGACAATAAGTCATTGTTGTCAATCTATACTTATAATAAAACTGTAAAGGGTCGAATTCTGTACATTGAAGATATTTTGAAAATTTTTATTGGAGGGCACTATTTAGTCGATACTGAAGCCAAAACTGTATTTTTTTTAATTTTTGTCTGTCTGTCTGTCTGTCTGTCTGTCTGTCTGTCTGTCTGTCTGTTTCACGACCGCGCATCACGGCTAATCCGCTGGATGGATTTAAATGAAACTTGACATGATTATAGCTCATACCCCGAGGTAGGACATAGGATACTTTTTGTCCCGAAATTCATCATGGTAACCCTGGAAGACGGCATCAAAGTCCAAACGTTTTTTAGTTATAATTCATTAACGCGTTGTCCGATTCCATTCATTCTTTTTTTGTTAGAAAGGAGGTTCTTTAAAGATTATTCCAATACGAATCTTATCATCATCACTTTTGTAGTTCAGAAATTACAGACATCAGAACCTTTAAGTTCAAGTAGGTAGGTGACTTGAAACTCGGAATGCACAAAGAACCTAGGGCTAGGACGTAGGGCTCAAGTAAGATTGGAGTACCCTTACAGCCGTAAATAAATAGGCTTAGCAGGAGATTTTGTATGGTTTAAAATTTTTCACTTTTAGGGTGAACAAAAATCATGTAACTGGCGTTATCGCTACGTTATACCGTATAGCGCCATCTCTACTATTTATGTGGAACTTGAATGTAAAACTCTGAGATAGGTCTACCGATTTTTTTTAAATAAAAATTAACTGTCATGTTATTTACTGTTTCCTGACTTTATATTAAGGTGGCACTGTTAAGACAGACATGAGCAGATTTAAACTTTATCATCCGCAATATGGAAAGGGTAAGATAATGGTTCACAAATATTTTTAACTCTTAGGTCTTATCGATCCTAACCGACTGACTGTCATCTAAGGTATTTTTATATGTAAGGAAATATATAGCCATTGTCCATTCTGATGTTTTGGATTGTATTGAGATGAAGCAAAGATTTATAAAAGACTCTTATATTATGTTGGGCTGGGGAATATTGTTAGTAGAGTAATTCATCCCAGTGGTACCTACCCGGCCGAACTCTGAATGAAGAGTTCTACCACCAGTACAACTTTTCACGTCATGGTTTAATAATTTTTGACATGTTTCGTGGTTTCAGAATAAAAATCACAATGAAAAGGATCACGACCTGTGCCACTGGGTCGAATTATCGACAGTTAAAATCGTATTTTGATCTTTTAACTACGTATTAATGAAACTTTATATTTTTATTAAGAAAAAGGAGTTTTCAAAATCACCACAAGATAACCCGTGCAAAGTAAGAACAGGTTTCTGTACAACATCACACCAGAATCCCGCGAAAAATCAAGGAATTCCAGTAGGAAGGTATATTATGTAAAAAAATCGTAATTCACGCGGGCGGAGCCGCGGGCAACAGCTAGTATTTAATATTTTATTATCAGCTTTCATCATCTGTAAGTACGCGTAGGTACGCGTCAAAGGTTAGGGCGTTGCTATTCTTTTTATTAGCTTTGAAGTTATTATAAATATTTAGTTAGTATAAATATTTATCAAGCAATTACAACTTACAAGATGAAAAACGCCATCTGCTAAAAAGTTATTGAACTATAGTTGGGGAAAAAGGAGGCGCTACTATCTTTATCTGCAGATCAATTACTTAGTAATTTGTAGAATTGGTCTTTACGATTACGATTTACGATTTTTAAACATTAATTGACGCCATACTAAACCTTAACAGATGTATCAGAAATACCTAACCATTTAAACAGCGCCATCTTACAGAGAACACTTGAAACTCTTAAAAGTAGAGATACTGTCGAGAGATTGAAATGACGTATAGCAACGATAGAGTAATTATCCCACGCATGTAGGTACGCTACATCGTAGTACAAGCAATTTCCACTAGATGTCGCTATGTTACAGAAATAATATATTTTTAATGCCACTATCTTTACATTTCATCGTAGATATTTTTTAAATGATAGTTGATACCTTCGCTTGTACCCCTCGAAGATATTTGGTACATGGTTAAAAACATATACATATCATTTTAACCATAGCCATGCTCATAATAGGTAGGTAATGAATATCATGATCATTATTGACATTAGTTTATTAAATTCTTAGTCCCAAGTCCTATAATTAGTTAACCCCTTTTTCAGCCTCTTAGGGCATGGGTTTCTTCTTAGAATAAAAGAGCTTTGCCTATCATAAGGGTTCCTTGTACCTATACGGTACCAACCCGAAAAGTAATAAAATTATGTCTTTTGTTCAGAGCAAAGAGGTACCTTGCAAAGCGAATAGCTTGCTATTCGCTGCCCTAGCAAGTGAATAAGTAAGAAGGCATAAATAAATCTTAAGGACAAGCGCAACATGACAGGTGACACAATCCAAACAATTACACAAAGGATTTCTGAAAAACAACACGGTAGCGTTCACGGAGGTAAATATTTTGGTTTGTCGATTGTCTCATGTCTGGCCACTCGGCAGGTGCTTATAAAGTCTTTTG